>OZ038371.1:48078570-48670576 GCA_964036015.1 Leptarthrus brevirostris
TTAATAAATAAAAGGCTTCAGCTTCTTAACTTCGGGTAAACATAAATAGAGAATTTAAACAAAATCAAAATTTAAATATAATATTCCAAATATTCAGCTGTATTTCAATTTTGAATATTCAAAAAGGTTTTCTTGATAATTACTGTCGCTGCTGCTCCTTCTCAGTTCGATTGGAAAAAGGTTCCACAGTTTAACGGATTGAACGGAAAACTGGTGTTCACTAGTTTGAGAGGTTTAACGCGGAATGTTGAGTGTAAAAGTTCTACTAGACTGAGGGCATTCCAGTTTGGTATATTAAATGAAATTGCGCAGAAAAATTATTGCACGAAATTTCAAGTAACAGACAACCCAAAACAGACTTGGAAAAGTAAGATATATGGTCGAATCGTCGTAGTCCAAAAGTATACCGCACAGCGGAATTAAAAATATTAAAAATATTTAGCTGACCAGCTGACACCAACTCCAATTACATAAACGAAATCAACGGAATCAACAAGAATTTTACAAGCAGAAGACGAGTAACTTGAGGCGTATAAGCTGCAGATAAAGACAGCTTTCGTAGGGACACATATATTTTACCAACGACACTATTAATATGATCTGAATAATTTAAAGACTTACTAAAAACAATGTCGAAATTTTTACCCGAATCACTATAGGAAATAACTATATTATTTAATTGACAAATAACGTCCTCTGTCAGGCCCAGTGGTCTAGAAATATACAGCTGTATATCATCCGTATAAGGATTATTGTTGCAGTACCGTATAACAGGTAAAAGATCATTAATACATATTGAAAATAAAAGAGACTACATCCCTGGGGCACCCTGCGTAAGATAGGAAGATAATTGCTGGACTTATCATTGCAAATAACCTTTAGCGCAGGTCCTCTCAAATATGACAATATTAAATTGCAGCATTACAAAAGTTAAATATCGAACCAAGTTTCCAAAACAAGATTCTGTGATCAACTTCGTCAAAAGCCTTCGATAAGTCAAGCAGAACCAACGCTGTAAATTCATCATTGTTATAGGAAATTTTTAAGTCGTCAATAATTTTGAGCAAGGCCGTGGTACAGTTGTGCTTTGTTCGGAAGCTGGATTGAATATTTGATAAAGGTTACCGATTTCTAGATGATGTACAACTTGTGAATCAGGTACTTTTCCAATAGCCTTTAAAGAAAACACTAGGATAGATATCGGGCGATATTCCACAGGATTTGTAGACTTCTTAGGGGCAGGTATAATCCTTGAAATCGTTCATATCAATGTAATGTTGATATAACTATAATACTGCTAAATAAATATGTAGAACAGGGAAAACAATTGGAAGTAATATTTTTATAAACCTTGCATGCTGTCCAGTTGCATTAGATTTTACAGACATCACAGAAGAGCAGACATCAATATCAGTAACTGGAATAAATGAAAAACCTTCGGATGGATCACGACCTTTAAATCTATTATCAAGATTTGTAGATGAATTAGCATCAGAGGATTAAACAATTTGTCTTACCTATACCAATTTTTGACAAGTTGTTTCACAGTTTTTTGGTGAACAGCCGAGGATTAAATTTAAATTGTGATATTGGGTCTAAGAGTAAAGTATTTCTCTATTTACATTGCGCAAAGTCAGAAAGAGTATTTTAACATCTCTGTAGTAAACCCAAGCCAAGCAACTGCAACTATATAGAAATATAGAAAAAATAACTAAGAACTTTTATTCGTGAATCAAGTAAATTCTTTAACTGTACTGAAAAGTACGGTTTGATTCCCCCTAATAAGACTACATTTACTCCCTTCATCGATCCGGTTCAGTATACTTATCTTTACAGTGATTTTCGACATAATTTTTGCTATACGGATCATTTAGGGTATAATCGGTTTAATTAGGGATTGGTTTATAACGATTTTTGTAAATTTAAAAAAGTTCGGTCGATGCTTAGGGAGAGGGATCCAAGAGGGGACATGCTTTTACGCTTGTGTCGAAAAGATCACTGTTTTCGAGATATTTGCGAAAATAAACTTTTTCTTGACCTTTCACCCTATGCAATTAACTCCACAGACGTCATATTGATAAGGAACCCTCTCATATTATTTATAAGCCCAATAAAAATGTGTGTACTAAAATGCAGCCGGTTACAAATTATATTAATGTCGGATGTTTAATATTTCTGTGCTATAAGTGTTTAATTTCTCCTTCTCTTCTTCTCTGCCGTATACTTTTCGTATATTTCATTCTAGTCGAACACACAGTAAGTAATTATAATTTAGAAGACGGAGTTCACTACATTAAGTGTCAGCTATTTCTTTACATGCCGCCTTGTGGGGCATGGGGCGGGAAAAGAACTGTATTTGATTCGACGACAGTCACTGCAAGTGGATCGCAATAATAAGGTGGATTCCATTTCCCTAAGCTACTTATCGTGTTTTAGCAAATAAGGTGTAATTTTATGTCTCTTAATACTCCAAGCGACATACGATATGAAGTCTCAATACAACTAATGAGGCATATATTATATTCTGCATTTTTTTATTTTATTTATAAATTTCACAAATCTTATCAAAATTTAAGATAAGTGTATCATGTTTGGTGTCAATGTCAAGCAAATTCCAAATATTATATATGTTTTTTTACTTTTATAAATAAGTTACAATGAATTTAAATATTATAAATAATAAAAAATAATGTTTGACGAGCGAAAGTGAGACGGCGCGGTGCGGTGCCCGATATAAAGCGACGCGTTGGTCGCGTATTTCTAATGATTGATTGAATTAAAATTTGTAAATAAAATAACAGTTTAAAAACTAAAATCCGATTATCCAAAAGCTGCAAACACGCATAAAATATTGTAGATGAAAGTCAAAACCCTGATTCAATAACAAACGTCTTGGATTAAGAATAATTGGAGTCGAAAGCTTCGTGTATGGTTTTGGCTTCCGACTACAACTATTTTTAATGCAAGATCGTTCTTATTGAATCAGGGTTTTGGCCTTCTTCTATAATATTTTATGCTTGTTTTCAGCTTTTGCGTAGTCGGGTTCTTATTTTTGATTATTAAGTTTGAAAATTTTTTATGACAATACTTTAAATGCAATACAAAATATGCTTAAAACCCGTTAATGATTTAAAAAATATTTACAAATCTTCATTTACTTTTTTTCCACAAAATGGTAGTGCCAGAGCGCAGTAAAAGAAACCTCTATTAATGAATAATGTTCCGCAGCCAGAAAGGGGTCTTCTTACATTTTTCTCTCTCTATGTCTCTCTTTCTCTGGTTCCTTTAACACCTTGTGTTCAGCTGTGAACACGATTTGTTGATCTGGATACCTTCTTTCTCTAGGGATCATCTCCCGTCTTGGGATTCGGTGGTCTATGACATTTGATCTACCGATGTTAAGGTTGCACCGGAGACGTCGGTTGGCTTGTAGTTTAGATGATATCTGAGAGGACACTTTACATCTTCAACAGCCCTACAACAGAACAGATTTTACGTTCGATTCGAAGATCCGGAGTTTGGTGCGTCTGAAGATAGTGTTGTGGCACCATATCTCAGCAGGAGTATTAAATGCAGCTTGAGCCTTATTGATGCGAGCCTGTACATCAGCTTCAGCTCCGGCGTCTACTGTAACTATGCTTTCGAGATAGCAAAATTTATCCGCTTGCTCTATTTGCTGCTATTCAAGATAAATTTAATTTTGTCTCCTGGAGTCCACGCTCATTAGTTAGGTTTTAGCAGTATTGATCTTAAGCCCTGATCTTTGACCATCTCTGCTCAGCGCTTTGGACATTAGGACTACTTGGCTCTGTTTGTTGGATTGGAGATATACATCGTCGACATAATCCAGGTGCGTAAGGTGGTTAAAAATTTCCACCTAATCCCTTGCTATAGAGACGATCATCGAAAGCAATTTTTTACGTGGACTGAAAACATATATTTTTCATTCTTATAAAGAAAATATAGCGAAATTAAAAAATATAGGTTTTTGTAAGAATGAAAAAAAATTGTTTCTGTTTTAAAATAAAAGGAAATGAAAAATTCTTTATGCCAAAAAATTTACAATATTACGTAAATCCGTAAGTACTGTATATATGTATATCTTTTTATGATTAAATTAGACCATTTTTAAATCATGCTATTAATCATGGAATTAAAGAAATTATTACTAGAAAGTAATGCACATAAGAATTAATTATTAGGGTAAACATTTTAAATGTTTCTAGTCTTATTTCTGCTGTTTTTATTTGTAATAAAAAAATGTCTTTTTCTATTTCCTCCTAATATCTATAAACCTTAGCACACTGAATTTCGCATGTTTTAACTTGCTCAGTGCATAAATAACAAAAAGTTCTACTGGGTAGTGAATGATAATCGTAGTGGCTTAGTGTTGTCATAAAACCACGTAGCGCTTACGTTTTTAACAAAACTAAAATTTTGTGTCCGTACATTGCGCAACTTCTACATAAGAGACAAGAATTGTATATAATCCCATATCGCAATTTGGACTTATAGTAAATGGTCACATCGCAAATATGTCAATTAGCAAAAACATGTTTCGCAAACAGACACTTAAAATATTGAAATTTCATTAAAATGTAACTGGACCGTTTACATTCGAACATTTTACGTATAAATTAATCATTTTTCATTCATATAATTGCATTTACATACCTTTGTTTTATAGCTGTTATGACTTGAATTGAAATCCCATCATCCATGAGCTTTGCGGAATCTTTGCATCATTGCCTCCATACCATAGTTGATGCTGTGCATGCTAAGCCACCGGTGGAGTAAGTGATAACGTGTCCGCCTTCCAATCCGAAGGTCCCAGGTACGAATCACAACGGCGCCGACTCATAGTTCTTTTCTGTTGACAACAGATTACGGTAAAGGGACCATGGGGGTTGCAGAGAAAATGTCAGTGGTTCGGAATTTACTTGAATTTGTAGCTTTGCTCTTGTCCACAAGGGGTTACGGGAACTAGAGAGAGAGAGAGAGAAAGATCTTGGGACATATATGTAGGTATATTAGGAAATTTGCAAAAGCAATATTTTTTGTTCTACTAAAAATAGAAGAACTGTTGAATAGGCCATCTTCTGTGCCTGAGAAAACAAAATATAATAAAGGAAGAAAGAATAAAAATGTTCCAGAAAAGAAAAATTCGTCTAGAGATGTACCATTTTGAGAAGCAATTGAAATACATATATCTTACCCTAAATTAATTTGTCTTGAAAACTATATTCGATTTTTATTTATTATTATTTATTGAAGAGAAATAAATATATAAAACATGTTTTTGTTCGGTTTATCTATATTGAGGGAAAAATAAAAATTATTTAAATAAAAAGAAATTTTTATTATACCATGTTTTTTAAAACAGACTATAAGTATAAAATAAGCCTCATACAGATTCCCAACCTCATACAGATAGTCCTAAAAATTTGTGATTGTGAAGTTTTAATAGCTACGAATGTACTTGTAAGATTTAAAATGAAAAAAGCGGGGCACATGCAATAGATAATTGATGCATGAATAGTTCACCAGAGTCACTTACAATTGTAATGCACTGGAAATGATACGACCTGTTATGTGAGTTTTCTCAACGACAGCTACTCTCTACGATACTTACTATTATCTATTGTATGCACCCAACGGTTGGTTTTCATTTAAAATCTTACATGTATTTTCATAGCTACTATTCTCAATGACAAATTTTTAGGACTGTCTGTATGGATGTATGAATTTATATGGGGTTAGGAGAAATTATTTTATACTTTTTAGTCTGGAATATTAAAATTGTTTTTTTATTTTAATAATTATGTTCTAATTTTTAATAAAAGCTTTTACTTAACTTCATCTAACAGTTTAATTAGTATGTTTGGGCTAATCTTGCTTATAATGTAGTATATTTGATATTGTTTTAAGTACAACATGGCGGACGACCCAAGATGGCCGATTACCGAATACGAAAAACTATGTGACGTCATTCTATTTCCAAAATATTGCGAGCTTTACAAGATTTTAACAAGTCTTTATTTAACTTCACCTGCTAGTTAGTTAGTTAGTGTCTGTGTCAAATCTTGCAACTGAATTTTAACCCCCCCCCCCCCTTCCCCCTCAACCGATTGAGCTGAAATTTTGAATAGAATATCTAATATTGTTCTAAATCCAATATGGCGTACTCCTCAAAATTGCAGAATATTGTTTTCTTAACAACCCCCTTGTAAGGTAAAATATGTGACGTCACTATATATCTATTTTTATTTGTTGTTACTTTAAAAAAGTAAAAAGTTAAAAATAAATTACTTGTTTTACAATTCCTGCTTAACTAAAGATTCGTCTCAATAATAAATTATTCGCTTAGCTTTACTTACAGCTGACTTTAATATTTTAAAGCTGTGATGTCCAAACCTATGCCCGCGGGCAAGTGAGCTTTTGAGCTTTTAAATTCGTATATACACTTGTTTGGATGTATTCGGTTTCCTGTTTTTGCGTTTTTAATTATTAAAGCATGCAAAAGTTAAAAGAAATTGTCATATTTAAGTAGTTTTGTAAGCAATTATACAATATCTTAAGATATACAACCTTTTGCAAACATTTTAAGGTTCTAAATTAAACAAACAGTACAAAATGCTTCTGAAACTTTTAAGCATTCCTCAAATTAGGAAGTGTGAGTTTGGCCATCACTGTTTTAAAGGAATGTTGCGCATACGCATACAATTTGAGAGAAAGAGCGCAACAAGAAATCAAGCAATTTATTTTTAACTTTTTCAAGGTAACAAATAAAAGCTTGTTTTTTAAAAAAAAACCTTTTTTTACTTTTTTAGTCCTGTTTGAGTACTTTTTCAATCGATTTTAAATATTTTGATGAGATTAACGTAAGATAAATAATAGGATTCTGTATGAACTCCTAACGAGCAGATAGACAAGAAAGCGAGTTAATATTGTATTGTCATCTAGTTCTGTAAACTGAGCCGTTCGCGGCTCGCGTGGCGTTTTACGTAAATAAAAAGTGCCAAATCTACAAGTAAGTGTTCAGTGTTAATGTCTATTTTGCTAAAGATTAATTGCGAAAATTAGCGAAATGTACGCCGACCAAGTGACCATTTGCAATGTATATTTTTCCAAATTTGCATGACCTGAAAAATTTATTTTAAAATTACTTAATATTCCAATATATTTTAGGCGAAGTAAATAAAGCTCTCATAAATTGTAACTTTAAAAATGCCACGCGAATGCTAACAAAATTTTTTCTACATAATTTCAGGTAAAACGCTCATCAAAAGACTGATAAACGGAATTTATTGCAACCAACATCAGCCAGTGGCATAATTCACCCAGCCATTCATCTAGTCCGCTCTAAAGCTAACCTATAAAAATGAGACATATTTCAACAAATAGCTTATAACGAAATAAAGAGGAACAAAAATCGTAATGAGCAATAATGCGGATTTATTCATGAAAATTTTATCAAAAAACATAAAGAAAGCGCAATATCCCACTCGCTGGTATCTAGGCAGGTGTCAGAGTATAATTTGCAAAGGAATATCCTGCCGTGAGGGGATTGAGTTGCCCGAATAATGAGTTGCTTGGCGAGGGTGAGATAAAATAAAAACCGGAAGTAAAATAATTCACCCCGTACTGTAACGATATGCTTGTGCGTTTGTATTATGATTATGAGAAAGTTGAATTTCATTTTTACGGTTTCTCATGCTCTCAATTTTGCCATATCTTTATAAATCGACTCTAGGGATTCATCCATTGTTTTATATATAAAAAGTTTTCTTGGGCGTTTTTACCTCCGTGTGTGTTAAATTTTCGCGAGTTTTTCGTGTTTTGTTCGTGTGCGTGAGTGTGTTGTACTGCTTCTTTTTACCGGGCAGGATCTGCTTAGTCTTTAACCCTGAGAAATTTAATAATATGCCAAAGTAAAACCATCGGTGTCATCGTTATAAGCAAATCAAAAAAAGAAAAAAAAAGAAAAAGGGAAACAGAAGATTTTCTCATCATATCATGGAGGCCATTACATCGTGGATATTTTTATGCATTACCTCATATCTTCACTTTGCTACGACATATGAACATGGTGATGGATATAAACCAGGTGAGTTATTTGCCCACATATTAAATGTTCTTCTTTATGAGAACATATAAGTCATTTTGGGGTGTCAAGATTATTGAAATAGATGAATTCTGTTTATATACACTTATAAATAACATATTTTAGCATCAAGCAACCGAAAATAAGTAAGTATTTTTGAATTTTTGAAGAAGAAGATTCAAGGAAATTGTAGTCGGAAAATTGAATGAAGAATATCTAGATGATTTTCTTTAAGTTCTCTGATGGTTTCCGACAGACTTTTAAAATTTTAACACTGAAAAACAGGCATTTTGGACTTCTGATTTTTTCAGCGCAAAGTGGAAGGTCCTTTTGAACTTCTATTTTTTCCATTGATTGAAAACTGATAAAAAACTATTTTATTTTTTGTGGTGGAAATCTTTTGATTTTTACTTGTTGAGGTAGTTATAAATATGTATAATATAACCCTCTCCGAAGAAACAAAGCTTATGACTTAATGTTTTTTCTAGGCAGCTGTCTAAAGTCTTCCATATTGTGATGCCATCTCTTTCTTTTCAAAATAGTTCGCCCAGTCGAAAATTTCTTGAAAAAAGTGTGATTGAATTGAATTATTATTTTAAACCAATGCTCTTCAGGAAGAATATATTTCGAGTACCTTATTCTACGAAGGGTTGAATATTAATTTAACGTTGTTTAAATACCGAAGTTCCAAGTAGGTATATTTATTTATTTATTTATTTATTTATTTATTTATAAAAAGAAGATTTGCCAAAGCTGGCTACTACAAATGTGATACATACATATAAAAACTTATACCTAAGATAAAAATAATAATCAAAGTTCAATGGTTTGCTTAAGTTGGGCTTTGAGCTGCAACCTGGAACGTCCGAACTCGATGTGGGCCGCAAACTCGTTGAATAGCCTGGACATAGAGGCTATGGGCTCGTGCATACCATATAAGGTTCGGTGGCGAGGCACATGGAGGAAGTCACGATTCCGCAAGGTCCGGGCTGGGACGGAAATGCTCACGTCGTTGAGTAATTCGCCAGAATCGATCGACCCCTGCAACAGATCAAATAAAAAAACAATTTTGGAGACCTTGCGTCTCTTTTCAAGTGTGTCAAGGGAAATCAGACTAAGTCTGGCAGGATAAGGAGGGAGGCAGGTAGGGTCGCGCCAGGGGAGGCCGCGAAGGGCGAACCTAAGGAATCTACGTTGAACTGACTCGATTCGGTTAATGTGCACTGCGAAGTAAGGATCCCAGACCGGACTGGCGTACTCCAGGATAGGTCTGACGAAAGTGCAGTAGAGAAGCCTTGTCAAATAGGGATCGTCAAGCTCTCTAGACCATCTCTTTACAAAGCCAAGCGTGGAATTAGCTCTGCCAACCACGAAATCCACGTGGGCCTCGAAGGAGAGACGGGAGTTAAGAAACACCCCCAGGTCCTTGATCAAGTCAATCCTGCTCAAGGTGCAACCACCCATGGAGTAGTTGAAGGAAATAGAACGCATCCTACGTGAAAAAGACATAACGGTGCATTTGCTGGCATTCAGTGGAAGACGATTATTAGAGCACCAAGTCTCGAAAATGCGCACATCGGAGCTCAGCAGTGCACAGTCATCGTCGCAGGAGACCGCGCGGAAGATTTTAGCATCATCAGCATAACACAGTATTCTGGACCTGGGCAGAAGTAACGAGACGTCATTGATGTAAATAATGAAGAGGAGCGGGCCAAGGATGCTACCCTGGGGCACACCAGAGGTGACTGAGATTTCAGTGGATAGGGCGCCACGGAACAGGACGCGTTGGCAACGGCCGGACAGGTAAGATGACAGCCACTCCACGAAGAGCGGCGGAAAACCGAGCAGGCTGAGCTTATGAACGAGAATGCCATGGTTAATCCTATCAAAGGCCTTGCTGAAGTCAGTGAATATACAGTCGACCTGCATACCCGATTCGATCAGGGGCAAACAGTAATGTACGAATTCGAGCAGATTGGTGGTGGTTGACTTACCCTTCATGAAGCCGTGCTGAAAAGAACCCAGGAAGGGTTTACAATGAAAGCGGAGCACATCACTAATCAGGGTTTCGAAGGCCTTAGCAATGTGTGACAAGTTGGCGATGGGTCTGTAGTTCGATATGTCCGCCTTGTCTCCCTTCTTGTGAAGAGGGATAATCACGGAATCTTTCCAGAGCTTCGGGAAACGACCACAGCGCAGGGAGAGGTTAAACAGATGACAGAGGACAGGAGTGATCGTTGAGCAGCATCTTTTCAAAAACGAGGCCGGGACCCCGTCCGCACCACACGAAAACATGTCGGGCAGATTCGACAGATAAGCGGAGACAGCCGAGTCGTTGAGAACAAGGTCACTGAACTCAAGCGAAGTAAGCGGGAGCCTAGTCAAGTGGGAGAAGTCATTGGAAAGAACATCACAGTAAGGGTCACAGAAAGCGGTACTAAAGAAGTCAGCGAAAGCGTTTGCCACCACAAGAGGGTCATGACTCTCGCGGTCACCCAGCCTCAGGGAGGAAGGGTATCCATCGCTGCGTCGCTTAGAGTTGATGAACTTCCAAAACTGTCTGGGATTATTGAGCAAATTGGATCTCGAGTTAGACAGGAATCTACTGTATGACGCCTGTAGATCAGAGGAGAATCGCAGGTGTAGGTCATAATAAACCAGGTAGTCCTCGTCGCGCCTAGAGGAGCAAAACTTTTTCCAGGCTTTACACTTTAGATTTTTAAGGTGTCTCAAATGGCCATCGATCCAGGGTTGCGATGAACTGGAGGAGGAAGGAGAGGAAAACGAGATCGGAACACACTGCGTGAAGCAGGTATAGAGAGCGTTGTAAAACGAATGGACGGCCTGGTCAATATCCGCCTCAGTTAGGACAGCAGCCCAGTCGTAGTCCGAAAGCCAATCATTGATGATAGAGAAATCGGCAGATCTGAAGTTGAAGCAGCAGCCGTGCAAAGTGGAGGGGAAGTTCTCGACAGCATCGAAACAAAAGAGGACCTGAAGAGCTGGATGGTGACAAGACTCTGGGACCAGAGGGGTTCGGCACC
Source organism: Leptarthrus brevirostris (assembly GCA_964036015.1). Classification (NCBI taxonomy): domain Eukaryota; kingdom Metazoa; phylum Arthropoda; class Insecta; order Diptera; family Asilidae; genus Leptarthrus; species Leptarthrus brevirostris. The sequence goes on from OZ038371.1 coordinate 48,089,719, forward strand.
GCTGCACCAATGAGCCATCCGGATCGGTGAGGAAAACTAGGTCGAGCAGCCTGCCCGAATCATTAACGATGGCATTGCACTGGGAGAGGCCAGCGGAAGCACAGGTGTCTAGGAAGGACAGCACATGCTGAGGAGCACCAGAATAGGACGGCAATAACCCTTCAATCTCGGGAGACCGGGTCCAACCGACCTCCGGAATGTTGAAATCACCAAGAACGACTACCTCGTCAGAGGGTGAAAGGGCGCTGCTTAAGCCGTCGATGGAGAAGGACAGCTGGTCATACACTCCGGAGGGTGAAGCAGGGGGAATGTAGGCGGTGAAAACGTAAAGATTTCTGTGAGGGAATTTCACGGCGACGCAAATGAGCTCCAAGGTGTCAGAATGAGCAATCTGTACGGTGTTACAAGGGATGCCGGTTCTGACAGCGCACAGCACCCCGCCGCCAACGGGTGCACACGCATTCGCGTGGCGATCCCGCCTAAACACCTGAAACTCGGGCCCGAAAATCTCGGAATCGGAGATACCGCCACAGAGCCAGGTTTCAGAGAGACAGATGATGTCAAAATTGGAGGCGCTAGTAGAGGACAACAAATGTGAAGTTTTGGAGCGCAAACCGGTTACGTTGGCGTAGAAGAGGGAAACCTCACCGACAAGTTTTTTGAGTGCTGGACCCCGCCTAGGCGTGCTCTCGGGACAAACTCACGAGCGATCGAGCCGGGAGGCCACATGTTTGGACAGATAGCTGCCAAGAAAAACTCCTCGGGAACGAAGACCTTAAAGGAGGCCGTGAAGGCGCGTTCTGCTGTACGGTTAGCTGGGTTAATGCGCCGACAGGAAATCATGCCGATGGGGATGGAAGCGAGAGTGGCGATATTGAACGCTATGTCATGCTCAGAGGTGTCAGGGTGAACTCTGGAAACGAACAGGCATTTCGGCCGTCTGGCTGGCCTTAGGGCAACAGCCCCAGGATGAGAGGCAATGTCTGGCGCAGCACCAGAGGCAACGTCTACAGTCCCTTCTATCGAGTGTTGGTCTTGGCTGTCAATACGGGGTTCCGGGGCAGTTGAAATTAAGGGGGCAATCGATCCACCTGACACAGCATCAGCGGAAAAACCCGCGGGGGGATATTAGAACAACAGTCAGGGAAATAAAATTAGAACCAAAAATTAGACTTTTAATTAAAATTTTACTTAAAATTATTACAATCCTCAAAAAGAGAAAACCTGACATATTCTTAAAATTAACAATCAATGTAGATGAAAAATATTTAGTTTACAAATCTAAGGGAACTAAAATATTAAAATTAAAAGCAACTGAACTTAAAAAACAGAAATTGTGAAATTAGCAAAAGCACTTTTTTCACCACACAATTCTTCTTTGCCATTAGCAGAGACAACTTATAGAAACAAGGCATAATATTCTTCTTCAATATTGTCACAACATATTGTTTGATATTGCAGCGTCGGATTCCAACAGTGTTAATAATTTTTAATAAGCAGAAAATTGTATTAGCGCTAATCGTTTTGCACACATAGGGGCTTCTACAGTCGCATACCTGTCGTGTCGGATCTCATTGTATTTAGTTTAGATTCAACAAGACTTTGCACTGGGGCACGTGTGATGCTTTGCCAAAAAAATTTCATATCGCTCGAGTGTGTGTAACGTGTTGTGATAAGTGTCAGATAATATTGATAAGACACCTTCAACTGTTAATAAGAACATGGTTCAACCAGAGCATCATTCATGATAAATTTAAAAATTTAGTTTCCATAAGGATTGGCTTACGCAATTAGTGTCCATCACTCGCAAGGGCTTACATTGCAAATTCTGTAGTTGATCCTGCCGACTTTTCACTTTCTATGACTGGTGTTCGTTCGACACGCGCAAAAACTGCAGATGGCTTACTTTTCGATACATATTTCAACAGCGAATGAATTCTGAAAATCAACAACACGAAAGTGTTTGAAACTGAACGAGAGAAGCTTCACAGGTCTATAGAAATAAAAACAGGTATGCATAGCAAACACAGTACTCAACCAATTCCAAATAATTATGCATTCGAAAATTTAATAAATTGAAGATGTTCTACAGACATTGTTATTTCACGTGATCACGGGTACACGTGAACACGTGAATTTAGCAAAGACGTGCTCTAAGCTTGTGAAATTAAGTACACGTGTATGTATTTCACGTGTGCACGTATAATACCTGTTTATCCCTTAATTATTTTATTAAATTCCAATTTATTACACATACTCGTATGTTTGTAAGCGTTAATATGAAATTTTTTTATTAACGGGTTAATTTTAATTACGTTTTATTAGTTTTTACTAGCTTTTATTAGCTTGACTTGTAAAATTGCAAGAAAATCTTATAACTACCCACTTCTCGCTAATCGATTGAGTACAAATTGTGAACATATGCGTAGTTTCGACGACAATATTGTATTGAACTTTATTGGGCTGGGGCTGGGAGGCGAGGGCGGAACTTCGTAACACATGAACCGATTTGGACGATTCTGTTTTTGTTTTATAGAGTATGTTTTCCCATTGCTAGTATGAGAAAAATTGTGGACCTCGGGTGTTGAGGGAACAGAACTAAACTTTGTAATGCGCTTATTATTTTAACTACGCATTTGTTAGTTTAACCTGTACCACTTACACGTGTAAATTCGGTGACAATGCGATATAGAATATATAATATTGTTCTAAATCCAAGATGTGGGACTCCCCATCATGTTGATACCCATGAAAGGGCTTGATAAGTAAAATACCATAAACTATGTAATATAATAATAATAATGTTTATTGCAAAAACAAACCTACATTAAATTACATACTTCATTAAGAAAATTAAATTAAATTCAATTCAGTAATTTATATACATATCAAAATTCAAAGTACTACAAATAAACTTAGGCAATCGCACTGTCTGTCAAGGCTAGCAAACATACAAAAATAAAAATAAATTCAATCTGCACATGAATTAGATATAAATATAAAGCAAGTAAGTAAATAAGAACAATTAAGTAATGAAAATAAATTAATAAAGTAATGCTTAGTGAGAATATCGAGGAAAGTTTAACTTGCAACGAAGTTACACATGAGATTAGTTGTTATATTGATCTACAAGGAACTTCCTATAGGACTAGAAACTCTTAGCATAGAGAAATAAATCGCCATAGTTATTTATACCATTTAAAAGATCTTTTACCTCAGATTCGTTCAAGTTACGTTTACAGATAAACAACACAAAAACTCTGTGAGGATAGGACATCCGCCAAAAAAGTGCAACAAGGTCTCAGGTTCATTTAAGTTACATAACGACCATAGACTGCTTCCATCTCTCTTTCATGGGCTGCTATTTAAATTTAGTAACCCCCCTCCCCACTTCAGGTCTTAGGTTTCGGAGTTGATTAAGAAAGACGAGACGTGAGTTAGAAGCAGGGCCATTAATCAAGCCAGAGGTACAGTTCGGCACGAGCTGTATGACAAATTGCATTACTTTTCAGGACAAAGTTATATTAGGTGTATTAAGGGGTGAGATGCAGTCAGGTGCGTGAAAAAAGGAGTATTTTCAATAATTTTTTTTTTTCATAATAATTAAGTTTATTTTATAAAACTGAATACACAGAGTTTTTATGTCATGTTTCAACTTGACTTCCACAAAATTAAAAAAAAAAAATATTAATTATTTATAAAAATATCGCCATTTTTGCTGGACCCCCTTCCGCAAGTAGTGCTTCGCGGTGACCATCAGAACATCTCACTGAATCATTTAAAATCAATGAAACAAATAAAAATCATTAGTTTAATAATAAATCTAGTCTTTAATCGAAGCTTTTTTTTTGTTTTTAAATTAAAAAAATGGAGGCTTTTGACAGTTTAATCCCGGATTTACGACCAAAAAGCATTAGTTTATTGTTAAAAAAAATCGAAATTTTAAACAAAAATGAAAATCCTTCGATCAAAGACTAGTTTTTAATGCTATTAATGAGCTGTAAAAATTTCATCAAAATCCATGGAGTGGTTTTGTAATTATAGTGGTCACCGACTTTGAAAACATAGTTTCGAGAAAAACGCGTTTAAAGTCTACAGTTCTCATTGGCGTGTTGCAGAATCCCATCAGTAAATGTGGGATACCTCGAAAACTATTTGTCGGATTGACTTGAATCTTTTAGAGAAAATTTTTCAAGAAAATGCAAAAAAAGAAATATCAATTTTTTGAAATATCTAACTGCATCTCACCCCTTAAGGGGGGAGTCATTCCAAATCTAATACGGCACAAGTTTAACGCTTTAAGTTTTAATTATCTACATATATAAAAGAAAAATTTATTAGATTACAAAAGAGTACATTAATAAAAACGTTAGTTTTAAAGTTTTATTTTTAAATAGTTTATTTAAATGAAGAAGTCGGGAGGTATCATCTCAAAATTTAGCGCAGTATCACATAGCGTAAAACATATAATTAAAAATAACAAAGAAAACATAACAAAAAGTTTTTTTTACCTTAATAAAGAAAGGATAAGAAATTTAATTAAGTAGTGATCTGTTTTGGAACAAAAAAAACTTACATGAGACAACAACAGCTCCGTTTTGTAGTTACAATGTTCCAAGCTGCAGTAAAATAACGCTCTGAGCTTTTAGATCTTGCCGAAATCGCCAAATATTTGTTCACCACCGTTGATATTTCAGGATATTTCTTCCCTCGTGATTTATAAACTCCATTAGCTCTAATGCCATTGGACCAGATAAAATTTGTCCGCGTTTTCTTAAAATAATCATGCATGCTATTATTGTGGAGCTAACATACATTATAAACAGTTGCATCACAATATCATATTTTCCTCAAATCTGGAAGGTAGCTAGAGTTGTCCCTTTCTCGAAAAAAGATAGAGCGAAAACTGCAAACGATTTCCGTCCTATTAGTATTCTCCCGTTTCTGTCGAAAGTATTTGAGAAAGCAGTAAACGCACAGTTGGAACCATTTTTAAATGATAATCAACTTCTATGCAAATGGCAATCGGGCTTTCGTAGTCGTCACACTGCCACTACCGCAATTCTAAGGGCTACCGAGGATATTAGAGATGGAACTGACAATGCCTGTTTTACTGTTCTAACACTCTTAGACTTTACAAAAGCGTTTGATAGAGTTAATCATAGGTTACTTCTTCTCAAACTGAAGCACTGTTTTGGATTTTTGAAGGAGGCAATAACTTCCTTTTTCAGCTATCTCTCTGGAAGGGTGTAAAGAGTCGAGATTAATGATGAACTCTCGGATTTTCAAGCAATCCTTCTCTCGCTATTTATTAATGATATTCAAAAAATTTTCAAGCACTGTTCCTATCATATGTACGTTGACGATGTACAGCTTTATCTGCATAGACGTTATGGGCTAATTGAAGACGCCGTACGAGCGTACGAACGAGGATCTTGCTGCTGCTCATTTGTGGACAGTAAGAAATGGCCTAATGCTGTAGCATTGTTATTTCTGGGTTACAAATTTAGGCATAATTATGAATAAAACATTTGACTGGTCTGACCATGTGAACTCGGTGATACATACAATTTATAGTGGGCTGCGTAGGCTTTGGGACTCAGCTTGTTATGTCCCTCAATCCACCCGTTTGAGGCTAGTTCATAAACTTCTTATCCCACTGATTTCGTACGGGGACGTAATTTATACTGGTCTAGACTCTGCAAATTTCCGCAAGTTGACGGTGGCATTTAATAGCTGCACGAAGTATGTGTTTCTTCTCCGACGATACGATCATGTATCGATGTATTCGTGTTATATCCTTGGAATGTCCTTAGAATCGTACTTTAATCTGGAAGATCGGGTAATCTTATACTTCCGCGTTATACTTTATTGATTACAACGCAAATTAAGAATGTGAGTATCGCAGGTGGATTTCGAAGACTCTTGTTTGAACATCTATCGTCAACGTGAGCATTTGTGCGACAACCCACCTGATTTATCATCTTTCTGTGACTTCTTTTTGACTTTTGACCAGTGACTTCTTTTTTCACTGGTAATCAATAAGATGTACCGTATACATGTGTAATTCATGACACGTCTTAAACTTGGAGGTCTAGTTCTAGCTAACACCGCTGCCAAAGATTACTTAATACTATTTCCCACATCGGGTAACCCTGCAGTCAGAACTAAAAATTTGTTGTCCGAGAGAGTTTGTGGATCTGTCCCTTACTTATACTTTTCTTATGTGCATTCACAAATGTCAAATGTATTTCACTCATTTAAAGATCAGAATACATTGCCAGGTTGAAAGTTTCTTACACACGTAAGTAAATAACTCAGTCATGTTCTTCACATGAATTCTTTTTATTGGTGGTACTTTTTGGTACATTATTACTTTTCGAGAAGATCTGTCGGTTCTTTTCTGACAGGAGTCTGAGATTTAATTAGAACAGAAAAGATTAAATAAGAACAGAATATTGACAGGAGAAAGTGATTCTCTCAAATAACTTTGACAGAAGTAAACGACTTCACACTACCTGTACTCTTTATGTGGATGTATATTCATATGACTTTAAAAACTGGATATGTTTCGTTTTACTGTAGTGCCAGCGTTACTTTTTCAAGACTAACTGGGTAATTAAGGGAACCGGTTATCTAGAAGTAAGTAATCTTGGTCGCTGCCCTTAAGTATGTTAGTTAGTTGGTTGAAGTGCCAACCCAAGTTGCTCGCCCAGGGTCCAATTAGCACTAAGATGTGTCGTTAGTCAACGTGTGCGATGGGTTAGGAGATCCGTGGTTGGGTATGGTATATTAGACGCCAACGGTAGGGTTTAGGATGTGAATGATCCTTCCAACTTTTATTCTTAAGACCTCCTTAGGGTAATTCAAAAAGCTGGCTGAAGCGAGATCAGTATGATAGAAAGGCACCCGTTGCAGCTCCTAGAGAGGGGCGTTTTATCGAGTAGAGAGCGTTGATGGCGCCTGGCTGTCGGATAAGATGCCGACCCGACTACCGGGTGTTTGTGTTTTTTCCCGTTTTGACAAGCCTTTAGACTGGTGAGCACTTTTGCCTGGAAGACTGTCGCATAATATGGAAAGCGCTAAGACTCTGATATGCAGAGTGTCTCCGAGAAAATACCCCTACCAACACCGCAGTTCGTCTTAAAACCGTCGGTAAATATTGTTTTGTCGAAGGCCTCCATCATCCCGCCGTTCTTCCACTACGCTCTTGTGTGGTCTTTTCCAAAGTTCAGATTATGGGTGATGTAGTTAGTGAGAGGTGTGGCTAGTTCTGTTGGCAGCAGATCCAGGGTAATACTGTGATTATAAGGTTTGGTCCTGCAGCATCCTAATTTTTTCGGTTTGGCCGCCCGGCCCGACGGAATAATTTAAATGTGCAGGGTAGCAGGTGCAAAAGCACGTCTAAAGCTGCCTTTGGACATGATCTCAGGGCCATGCCTATTTTATCAGATCTCTCAATCCTACTCAGCTTCTTTAGCTTTACTTACTGCGGGCTACCGCACCAGCGACCTGAAGGTGAAGATCGGATACACCATAAAGTCATCTTGTGGTCGAAATCCTACCTTCTACCAAAGGTTCTTTTACAAGCATAGAAAGCAGTGCATTAATTCTCAACTCGCTCTGTCACACCCTTATTATGATTTGCGTGATAGTGTGCACTAAATTGTAAAGAGCTGACTCTGTGGAGCTCCTTTTAAGGTAATATTGCTGAGATTTAGATAGCAGCGATCCCTCAAGGATCTTTCGGAGATATATTCTCTACAGTTTTTTTAGTACAAAGGAGATTAAACTAATTGGACTGAAGTCCTTCGCGAATTTATTATCCCGCTTACCGACATTTGAGATGAACACCACTCGAACTCGTCTCCAAGACCGAACGTAATTCAGCAGGATGCAGCTTCTGAAAATTACCAGCCGCGGTATTACTTCGTCTCTTAAATTTTGTAGCATAATGGGCAGCATGCCATTCAAGCCGGGGGATTTGTAGGCGGAAAAGCGGAAGTATTATCCTCTGTAATAATGGATTTAATGTTCTACCATTATGTATGAGTCACGGTCTTTACATCTAGGAATTCATCAGAGTTTGAGTTGAACTACTTACGGGGACGGACGTGCCGCCGTGTCTTGCTCCCCAATAAATTTTTAAAGCGGTTGCGAAAGCGAATCGAATTTTAAAAAATCAAAGTGCTAGTGCCATCTTGCCGGAGTGAAGGGCTTTTATGCTCTATTTGAAAGCACAGTCTGGTGAGTCCGTTCCTATCTATTTTTTATTTTCTTCCATCCAACATTCAATGTAGTACAATCGTGCTGCATTGAATGCGTTTAACGGGTCTCCACTGCTGAGCATTTAGCTGCCTTCGTCGAGATCAAAGTTCAGCACAGCAGGCATAACACTGCTGCTGGCTTTGTTTTCACAGAGGCGGCTTTGCTTTGCATCTGTGGATCCCGTTCGTCAGTCCTTGTGTTTGTGTACGTTTTCGTTTGTTTTGTTTTGGGCAAATTAAGACCGGGACTATGCAAAAGTTTTTATTTAATTTTTGCAACATTCGTGGCTTAAAAAGTAACCATTTTTCGGTTTACTGCCACTTGATCGCGGAAAATCCGGCAGTTTTTGCACTAAGCGAAACCAAGGTTGTTTCCGATTCTGATATTAATCAGTATCACATCCCTGGTTATCACTTAGTGCCGCTCTTCTCTCCTCAGAGGGGAATCGCGGTTTATATTAGAAATGATGTGCCATTCTCCTATCTCCCTCAATTCTCTTCTACTAATCCAGAATTTAATTATGTCTGGATTAGATTTAAACTCTATCGGCACATTATTCACTTCTGCTTTTTATACCGCAGCCCGAATATGTCTGACACTGACACTGTGTGCTCCTTCGATAAACTGTCTTCCGATATCGATAAGATTTTGGAATTATCCCCCTCTTCTGAAATCGTTCTTGCTGGAGATTTCAACGTCCACAACTCACAGTGGCTCAGGCATTCTTCTACCACAAGCCCGTCTGGAAGACACGTCGAGTTATTTAGTGAGTCTTTTAATTTACAGCAACTGGTTGAGTGTCCGACTCGTGTTCCTGATACTTCGGGGCACAACGCGCACCTTTTAGATCTATTTCTAACATCGCATCCAGAAAAATACTCGGTTTCGGTGACGTCTCCCTTGGGTTATTCGGAGCATTGTCTAATCTCCGCCCAATTCTCCATCTCCTCTCTGACAACCACTAATCCAAACTCCACCAAAAGATTAGTGTGGCATTATAAAAATGCTGATTGGGCGGGACTTAATAAATATCTCAGAGAGCTGGACTGGTCTGATTGCTTTTCTATGAAGGACGTTAACAGAAGCACCGATTATATCTTGAACATCCTATGGTTTGGAATGCATCGCTTTATTCCTCATAGCTTCAAGAACATCAAACCAACTAACACCAATTGGTTCAATAATGACTGTTTCGCAGCCATTAAAAGAAGGAAGCAGCCTTCCAGGCATATAAATTGTGCCCTTCAGAGGAATCGAGACGTATCTATAGAGATGCGCGGAATATTTGCAATTCAGCAATTAGCCGGGCTAAGTTCAATTTCGACCAGAGCATCAGACGGAAGGTATTTTCTACTCAAAAGGGTAGTAAGGGCTTCTGGTCTCTAGTAAAAACCGTAAAGAACAATTTCACCTGTTCGTCAACACCACCACTCATTTATAATGGGAATGTTTTTACTGACTCATTGGACAAGGCCAACCTGTTTGCTGCTAATTTTGCTGCTAACTCGTACTTGCCACCATCATCGCAGCCACTTCCATCTCTATCACAGTGCATTAGTAGGCAAAAGCCGCTACACTTTCGCACTCGGGAAGTTTTTAGAGTACTTTCGAAACTCGACGTGTCCAAAGCTACTGGGCCTGATGGTTTCTCGCCCCTTGTTTTAAAATGCTGCGCCTCTGCTTTGGCTAAACCTCTGCGCAAACTTTTTCACCTGTCATATTCAACAGGAATATTTCCAAGTTTATGGAAACTTGCTCATGTCCAGCCGATACTTAAAAAAGGAGAGGCATGCGACTCCTCTAACTACAGACCAATTGCACTAACCTCGATCATATCCAAAGTTTTTGAACCACTCATCAACTCTCAGTTGTTGACATATCTAGAAAATAACCATCTTATCAACGATTGCCAGTACGGTTTCCGCGCTGGCCGCTCAACCGGAGACTTACTAACGGCTCTAACGGAGCGTTGGAATCATTGTCTCCATAATTTCGGTGAGTCCGAAATCGTCGCTCTTGATATTTCAAAGGCTTTTGATAGAGTCTGGCATGCTGCCCTTTTAGCCAAACTTCAAACATTTGGTCTGCATCCTACCCTCGTTAAATGGATAGAGAGCTTTTTGTCAGGCCGTTCAATCCGTGTAGTTATTGACGGCGTTACATCTGCATCCCACGAAATAAATGCCGGTGTACCTCAGGGTTCAGTTCTTTCACCAACTTTATTTCTTCTTTTCATCAATGATCTCTTATCCCTTACTCTCAATCCTATTCATAGTTTTGCCGACGACAGCACCCTTGATTTCGCGTACTCATTTGATTCTGTAATGAATTCACGTGGAAATGCTACAGAAGTCAATCGGGAACGCATGTTTAGATCATTAAACAACGACATTTCTAAGGTCCTCGCTTGGGGCAGAGCAAATCGTGTTACGTTTAATGCATCCAAAACTCAGTGCTGTTTAATGTCCCTTAAAAAACGCCCAGTCCACCCCCAACCCATTTCAGTCGACGGAGTGAATATACCCAATTCACCCTCCCTAAACATCTTGGGTATTGAGATATCCAGCAATCTTAGCTGGACTGATCATATATTTGCAATCGCCAAAAGTGCGATGAAATGTTTAGGTTTTCTACAGAGATGTAAGAAATATTTCACCCCACCCGACTTAGCGTTGATCTACAAGTCCCACATTAGGCCTAGATTTGAATATAATTCCCATATTTGGGCAGGGGCAGGACACACCGCATTGTCCGCGTTAGACAAAGTTCAGCGTAAGGCTGTTAAACTTATTGGCGATTCCTCAATCTCTGAGGGCCTTGACTCTCTTGAGCATCGACGGAATGTCGGTTGTCTCTCACTCTTTTATCGCTATTTCCATGGCCATTGTTCTAACGAAATCGCTAGCCTGATTCCTTGTAGACTCATTACAACGCGCGATACAAGATCTACAAGTCGCTCCCACCCCTTTACTCTCCGGGTCAAATTTGGACGTACCGTCAAATTTCGGGAATCTTTTCTTAGCAGAACAACACGAATGTGGAACAGTTTACCATCTTCTGTTTTTCCCTCGTCTTATGAGCCTGAAACTTTCAAACGGGGCGTACATCGACAGCTCCTTCACTCAACCTCCTAACCCATTTCCCTCATCCTTAATTCCTTTCCTGCCAAGGCTGTGCTTTAGCATCATAGGGCATCCCCTGAGCTTTGGCAACATCATATATAAAAAAAAAAAAAAAAAGAAGTCCAGGGACTCAGCAGTTGACCTCGAACATGACCTATAACGCCTCCTCACAAACGTTGGGTTGCTATGTCACCACGAGAGTATTTTACTGAGTCTTGCTGAGTCTTATGTCTTAAATGGATTCACAATACTCCGACCAAGCGTGTTTCTTGATCATTTATATAGATCGATTTTAGGCAGTTTTTCTAAGACTGCTAGAATTTCTGCTTATAGTAGATGTTGAAGATCACTCTATTCAAACTTCTGAATGTAGAAAGGTATTTCATCATGTGAGAAATATTTTTTACTGCGTTTTACCGGATATAAGGCTCGAAAAGCTACTTTCGTGGCCATTTCAAAGGTCTCGACTCTGACGTCCAGCTCCTCCGACGAGCTAATAGCAGGGTAGGATATGTTTGGTAATGTAGACCTCAAGATTCGACTGAAAACTTTTCAGTTGATTCACCTAAGGTTTCTGTACGGTTTTGGAGCCTCGATAATGAGTTTCACGTTTAATAGTATCCAGTTATAATCCCAGAAGGATACTTAATCGGGCACTCTCCAGTTTTGCACTCAAAAAACTTTATTATATGTTAGTTGTGTAATCCCAAGGACTTTTGCCCAACCATTAAAATTTAACGAGCTTGGGAAAGTAAAGATTCGTGTACTAGCCCTGTTACATACTAGGAAGTTAGTATTTATTATGAAATCCAAATAAAGATTCACTTCGCTCCTTGTTTTCTGTGCTAACCACAGCGTATATCTGGCGTTGGCATTGCAGCCCACTAGCAAGCTGGCCCCTTTTGATAATTTTTCAGTTGGCCCGAAGGTGATGGTCGTTCGTGCGAAATGGAGAAATGAAGAGGTCCCTTCTTCCTGCAACTTCAAGTAAGTACTTTTGAACAGACCAGTTATTATTAAATTGTACTATTATATGATGCAGTACTGGCAATTATTCCGGTTATTGAAAAGCACAGGTGATTTATATCGGATTGTCACTACGCTCATAGCTGATATCTTAGAGTGTATTATGTTTTTAACTTTCATCCAATTAGATCCGCAATCCGTTCCATCGTGTATATTATTGCGGGCAAGACATAGAGCCACTGCTCCCGATATCAAAGATACATTTTTGTAGTTCTTTAAAGATTTTTATATAAAACTTCTGCAACATTTGATCGATTTTATTTACTGAATCAGTCTTTGCGAGTGGTTGCCATACGTAATACCATTTGAGAGTTTCAGTTTCCTCATAAAATATTAAAACATTATTATTACTGAACAGACCCGAAGGCAATGATTTTATACCCTATCTGTATCATATTTACCAAAAATCGGCTTAATGTAATTAATCTCTAGCTACGTACGTCAAACTAATGTGTTTCTGACTTTTCCAACAAATTTTATAAGCAATTTCCTCTCCATTTAAGGCCTAATCTTGAGAATGACAGCAAAATGCTTTTGCTTAAGACTTAATTTTAACCGAAAATTTTCAGTTGCTGTTCTCTAAATTTTCCCCAATATTCCCAGTTGACGTAGGGTTTCAGTATCCGCCTAAATCTTTTCTTTCGCCAACTCTTAATGCCTAAGCTAATCTACCTTCCGCGCTCCCAAATTAACCTTATGAAGGTCTGGGATACCAAGGGAAGTCAATAAATATTTTAACCCTTCCATCAAAAATTGGTCCCTTTAACTTTAGATAAATTATTTAGTAAAATATAATTAATTCAAGAGATGTTAATGACATTCCTTGATGGCGTTAAGTAATCTTTGTGCCACTACAGCTTTCAACCTTCTGGTCGGGCATCCGTTCGTCTTGCTCTTCAGCAAATGGTGAATGAAAATTCTGTTTGCACACAAACCTAACTAGACATGCACGAGCAGCACTTTGTAGAGCAAGTCAAACAGTTTGGGAAGTCTTACGCTGGTTTGCTTTTTCTTAATATTTTCTAACCCTTGGAGATCGTTTCTTTTAGTACAGATCCGGAACATTCCTACCTACTCCAATTTTTGTGGCTCGACCTTAGCAAACTTTTAGAGTGCCTCAGTATTTATTAATGTAGTCTTGGTTTGCTCTTAAAGACCTTGAGTAAGTAGCAGGATAACTCATAATCGTGGATAAGAAGGAAGGATAAAGAAACCCCAAGGAAGGAGGATGTACCCTGGAAATTACTTTTTAGGCAAATTGATTGTTCCCTAAAGTCGATATCTTTTTGCATCCACTACGGTTATCTATATTAAGAGCACGTTTCTATCAAGGGGATAAATTAAAATTAAAAGGGGAACTAACCTGCGGGAGAAGCAAAGAAAAGAGATATTGTTAATTTTGGGTAAAAGATATAGGATATTCGTGAACGGCAACTAGAGCCTTTGGCTTGAATTATTTGCACAAGAAAATTTCAAGAAATTCACTGTAGCGTAAATTTTCCTCAAGAATTTGTATTTACTGTAATTTAGTGGTTTTGCTTTAGATAGACATACGTACATATGTATATATTATGTTCATACATACTTCTCTGGGGAAAACTTTAATTTTTTTTGTTATATGTTGTCTCTTATAAAAGTACTTCAGTACAGTATTATTTGTCCGCGCCTCGCTTTCAAGTAGTTACTAAATATTACTGAAGCTATATGAAACTTCTTTCGAAAATTTAATATTAGGAAAAATCGTATTTATGTCATTCGCATAAACGGTCTGAAAGATTCTGGAAAACGAATTGTTTGTAAGAATTAGGAGATTCGGTCTGCCACATGCATAAACTTTTAGGAATAAAAAAAAAGAAATTAATATTTCATTTCATTTAATTTACAATTAAGAGGAAATCTGATGGCTCTGTCAGGCGCTACGACCAAGAATAAGCAAAAATAGTTTGCCACCTTGTGCACCTTAACCTACGAATAAAGAACGAAAGGAAGGGCCCATACGAAAATTTTCTGAAGCAAATTTTAAAATGGTATAGTTATTTACTAACACAAATGGAAATGTAGTCAAAGAAAAATGTTACTGCAGAGATTCTTTTTAATAAATTTAATAATTTTGGCGGGTACTTTAAATTAAATAACGCAAAATATATCTTTGAACACTAATTTTTTAAAACACTTGCACATTTGATTTTAATAACATAACTAAGTCAATTATACAAATTTCTTCAGCTGAGTTATGAGGGCATTTGAAATGTTTAAAATTGACTTATTTTATTAAAATTAAATGTGAAAAATTAAAAAATAAATATTTTAAAAAAAATTGTGTTCTTAGAAATTATTGTAATTTACGGCCTCCCTCCTCTTCTGGCAACCGGGATTGGGACCGACTTCGGCAGAGTTGCGGCTTTGGTTGCTTGAAATAACTCTTACTACAGTAAATAAGTGGCTAGAATAATACTTATAGTTATTAAATTCTGTTCATTATCTATATCCTCTAAATTTTATTAGGAAATATAAATTAGAAATTTCAACAAATAAATAAACTATTCAAATTTTTTCAACTCATAAAAAGTTAATATTTCTCTAGCTCCTCTTATATTATAAATTGAACATAGCACAACAACCTTAAAAGAAAACAAACGAATGGCTACCAAGAAAAATTACAAGTTACTTTTACTTCGCTTTGTTTTGATTTGCCTTCAATTAAGTCATTCAATGTAGCATTACTATTTAACTACTATTTATTCTATACTTACCTATGAAACGAGACTCCAAGAGGATGATTTCGCACTTTGTTCTCACACAAATTTATAATGCAGTTCATTTCATCAATTATTTCATGTTTTCTAAGTAAACTTCACGTATAATGTCTTTATAATAAATTGTCGTTAATGTTTATTTAGCACTGCATCACAGAAATTTTTAAAATTCTAAGCAAACTTCACACAATTTAAAATTTGCTTCCAGAGAACACTTACCGGCATAAAAACTTTCACAAACGTAATGTCAAATTTTGACAATGATTTTCCAATTTGACAGGTAGGTTCAGAAAATTTTGCTTCACTTTTTCTCGTATATATACGAATCGGCCTTTCCTTTTGTTCTTTATTCGTAGGCCTCAACTTATTCTTGATAAGTGGTCAAACAAGCAGATTTTAAGGTTCGAATTTTCTATAATGTTTTTGCCCTAAATTATTAAAATGAAACCATTACACTGTTTATGTCATTTCGCTGTTGCGTTTTGCATAATTTGCGTTCTAAAATTTCGATTTGCTTAAAAAAGCCGCTTTGCGTCGATTTTTTCACACAAAGAAAAACAATTTTATTAAAATCATTATAAGCTGCTTTTCTATTTAAAAATTTAAACTCTGATTTTTTTGCACCAGAATTACTTGGTCTAATAGGAACTAAGTACAACTGAGAATAAAAGAAAATTGGACCGTCCGTTACTTTTTTTAGTTTCTATTTCAACGTTCCTTCTCTAGCTAAATAAAAATTTAAAATTTCTTAATAGCAGAATGTAGAAAGTGCTACGCCGATGCATTGCTGGATTATTATTATTTTTTATATGATGTGGCCAATGCATAGGGGACAACCCTTCGATACGTTAGCATGGCGTTGACCGGAAGGGAATAAGGGTAAGGGAAGTGAGGAAACTTGAATGAGCTATACAAGAGCCCAGAGAAGGAGTGGAATATTTTAATTTCTTAATAAAAACTCACAGGGAAACCTGGTCTCGAACCCTGGAATCATGGTATGGTAGTCGTGCCACTCAACCAGTTGATCCAACTCCGTCTCCAATTGCTATATTAAAAAAAGAAGTAGAAATCAGCAGAGCTTTGAGTTTGACGTTTTCAACAGTACGGTTCATCTGAAACTGGGATGCAAGAAAATTAACCATAGAATGTTAACATTAATAAAGCAATCCCGAACCCGTAACGCGTGGCCCAACTTGGATGACTTTGTTTTTGTCAGTACCATATCAAACTTCTTCGTATGTTGCGTCCTCCATTCCCATAAGAAAAATTTTTTACCTAGGATTGGCGTGGGGTAAGGGGAGTTAACTTCGTAACGAGTTCCTTCTTCTTCTTTGGAATTTTACTCCAAAATGTATACTAGACTTCTTTTAATATTATTTTTGTCACTACTTGATAACGTTTTCTTTTCTTTAAGGGGGGAAATCACAGTAGCACACAAAAAAATAGGCATATTTTCGGGAATTAATTTTGGCTGAATAAAAGTATCAATCGAAAATCTGTAAAGTAGGTTTTATAGCAATACTAAAAAAGTACAAAATGTAATTTTTTCAATAAAAAATATTAAAAATGGCGGTTGCGCAGCATATGCCCCAAGGCGCCTATTTCTGAAAGCGTGTCGATGGCCGAAGACGTAGACTCCTTAATTTTTGACCTGGAAGAAAAAACCAAAATTTTTTAGTTTTCGTATAACAACAGCTAGCGAGCTACGTAGGATTTTTCGATATATTGATTTTTCACAAAATGGTGCATGTTTGAAAATAAAGTTAAATTTTTTACAAAAAAAAAACGCAATCAAATCTTCGATAAAAAAACTAAGCCATATAAAATAAAAAATCCTACGTAGCTCCGTGGAGAAAGATATTTCGAAGCTACTGTCAAAATTTTAAGTCGATCGGTAAAGATTTGTTCGAGTTATGTCTTCAGCGAGCTCAAAAAAAGTGGTTTCGAGAAAAACGCGTTTAAAGTTTTAAGTACTGAGAAACCATATGAAAATTTCATATACCTCTAATCTGCAATGCCGTACAGTTGACCTTCTAAATCTACCTCCAACTCTTGGTATATTATTTTTAAGACCCTAAAGCACCTTTTAGGCGAAAAATTTTTTTTTCGAAAAATTGAAAATTTTACTGTGATTTCCCCCCTTAAATAACATTTTATAATTATAATTATGCATAAATTTCAAAAACAATAATTTTACACTATGAGAAAATGGTGTAGAGTTAACACTATACAGTGTTAGTTAGAATAAATTACTTAAAAATTTGTTTAAAAAAATCATCAAGTATATTGGCAAGTGAAAATTAGTCCAGTCGAGTCTTTAAAAGATCTGTATCTTAAAAAATGAACATAAATAATAAATTTATATAAATTAAAGTACAAAACTGTTCAAAACTCGAGCAGAATAAGAAATAGAACAACTTCTAAACAGGATCGGCGTTTCTTATAAAAGCAAGCTAATTTCCTTTAGCTCTTTCTCAACAGCAGCATGAAAAGTTCAGTTTTTCTTTAGCTGCTGGCCGCATTTGCAAGAAACGTATGACTATGCAGATGTCAATCTAACACAACTAAACACCGATCTAGAGAGCTGTATCAATACTTAGACTCTGGCTTTTAGCGATCACTTACACTGTAGCTTTAAACAGTTTAGTTTTTGGAATTTTTCGTAAATTTACTGAGATTAAGTGCGTTTGTCGTAAATATTTTGTGCAGCTTTATGTAAACTGATTGAATATTTGATGCAATTATTTATTTAATGCAATCTTAAATTATGCATCTTATTTATTACATTGTCTCTTCTCTTTTTTGCTTGAGTCTTTATTCCTTTCCGACTTTGACACTGCACCTTCTCAGAAGAAGGAAAGCAGGAGAAAGGAGAACCATGTCAATCAACTGTCTTTTTCCCACCACTTTCCTGCTAGAACGGGAGAGAAAATTATACATCCGAGCTATATTACTTTATTTTCAATCTAATCGGCATAGCGCATCCAGTTTATCGTCGACAAAGACGCAAGGAATGGTAAAGAAGGAAAACAGATGATGATAGTGGGAAGACTGATCTTCTCTCTTATTGAAGATAGTCTGGAAAGTTGAAAGAATATAGAGGCGAGTAAAAGGAAATTTCTCGGGGGATCACCTATCACCTGGTACGCTTATATTGTTTGTGCTTAATAACTTTAATTGAAATTATTTTGACGCATTACGGGAATATCACAAACCGTTTCCAAATAGACGTGTTAAGAGAAACCGAACCCGTTTTCCATAAAACCAAAGCGCCGTAAATACCAACATATCAATCAGATGATTAAGATTAATTGATTATATAATTAAATAAAATTCAGCTTTATTTAAATTTTCGAAATTACTACCTAAACTTTTAATGAATCCAGTTTCAATTAATAAACAGTACTTACCTACCAATATTTTAAGATCGTTGAAGACAAATGCCTTTTTTGAAAAGGGGACAAAGTAAGAAGAGAGTATGTTAATTACGTAAGATTTAAAAAACCGCTCAGCAATATATTTAAATTTTATTTTCAACTTTTGAATTGTACAGTACCAAAATAAAATCCAGTAAAGAGTTTTGTGTGATTTCCTTAGAAAAGGGTATTTTGTCATCTCTTGTTTGTTACATTTAGTACTGTCACCTCTTTCAGTATTGACCTATCATATGGGTCAACTTGAACTTGAAAACTCTTATGTCAATAAGTAAAAGCGAATAAAGTCAATACTTTCTAGAATATTATAGTGCGGCAACGTGTGTTTAGGGTTTCGTAGCAACTAAGAACTGCTATAGTTTCGGTATGTTCAACCGTACGCCCATATTCTTATTACATCTCTCAGCCTTCCTATACCTTAAGTCATAAGATATTTACGTTCTATGACGTTATCGAAGTATCCTCCATCTAATTTCTAAACTACTGATGCAAAAGACCTAACAAAAAATATTTATTTATTTACAAATTCATAACAGACTGATTGCTGCAACCTTAATACAAATTAACCAAATCAAAAAACAATAAATATAAAAGTAAAATGAAATACAAAAACACAAAATCACAAAATATAAATGATTACCCAAGAAGAAGAAAAATAGGAAGAGAAACAAACTAAGTGAGCATACAAATACAGTAAAGTTAGGAAAAA
The DNA here is from genome assembly GCA_964036015.1 of Leptarthrus brevirostris. Classification (NCBI taxonomy): domain Eukaryota; kingdom Metazoa; phylum Arthropoda; class Insecta; order Diptera; family Asilidae; genus Leptarthrus; species Leptarthrus brevirostris. The sequence goes on from OZ038371.1 coordinate 48,109,034, forward strand.
AAACTACAGCTGAGCCGACTTTTTAATTAAAACTTCGTCAGGTGAAAATCTATTACATTACAATAAGAGTTAAGGAGACGCGATATTGCCGTAGTGGGCTCATGCATGCCGTAGGCATGCGATGAATTGAAAAACCTTTGATTCCTCAAGGGCGGTTCGGAACCCACAGGCTAAAAGTTCAGGGGAATTAACAGAGCCTGCAAACAGTCAAAAGCAAATAGAACAGCGGACTTACGAAAGAGTTTCCAACAGATTTTTGAAAATCATTTTCTGCACAGTGAGTGAAAGTTAAAAGAAAGATTTTGGGGTGTCCTTCAATAGGGTCTCCTAAAATGCAATAAAAAATGTTTTAAGATCTTTTGATTTTATCTTCTGAAGGATATATTTGCTTTCAAAGTCATTTTTAAAGTATTTCCCTACTCTAATTGCTAAACTATCGATGAAACACATCTCAAAAACTTACTTGGTACTTTTAATAAATATTGTAGCAAAAACAATTAATGAAAAATTTAGGAATAACTCTACGGAACTGAATCATGTGCATACTTAACACGCTCTTAACCAATTTGTTTTGATATGATAGTGTACACTTGCCACTCAATGAAAATTCAATAAATCATAGATTATATATACAGGTGTTTCAGATCTGACGTGCCAAAATTGTATGGGAGGGGGGGGGGGGGGCAATCTCAACCGTTCGGGAGTTACAGGGGGATTCATAAATTTCAGTTTTTCATGGTATGCACATTACTTTTTTATTTTTATCTTTTGATCTACCCAACACAGCGACATGAAACAAACGCTAAACAACTACTATCCAAATCGCCTTTGCAAAATTGTCAATAATGTTGATATAACTCCCACTATTGTAGGTGCAGTCACTTCCAAAATTTAAAAAAATGGTTTGGGATAACCTAAAATTCAACATTTTCCAAAATTTTCTCCGAAATACATGTAGTTAGTACACCTCCTTTGTATTTTGATTGGATTGTACATGTTATTACCTTTCCAAAAAGGTGCAACATGGTAAGGTAAACAAAGATTTAGAAAAACCGCATCCTTAGAAATCCCTGACTACCTAATTATTTTATTGCACTTTAGGTAGGAAATTCTTTAAATAAACAAAATTTTTAAGATAAAGGGCCGAAAATGTTTGTTGTGGGTTATTGATTTTAATTATGGCTGCAAAAAAGTTATAAAAATGTTAGTGTAATTTTGTTTTATTGCCGATATTAGCTTCTGTTAGCCAGAATTCACACCCTTGTATCCTGGCGTTCTGCTACTCGTACCTGATGGAAATGTTCATGTAAAAAATGATCAGTCAGCAAGAATACCTATCATAGTTGAAAATCAAATCAACAACACCGGATATTTTGAAGCACAAATTTTAAAAAAATGGTAGAATGAGGAATACGCGGATGTTATTTACATTTATGTTGTAGTAGACGGAAACCAGAGAGCCGCTGTACTGGACTATCAAAGGAGATTCCCTAATCGGCGAGCACCCTAAAGAGGGATATTTACACGGGCTTTCTGTAACTACACACGATAGAGGGACACGACCCGAAACTACGGGAACTTCCGCCGACGTCGAGCAGTAAATAATCACCATCGTGAGGCAAGACTCTGAGACGAGTACGAGACGAGTCTTAAGACGATTAGTAGTATCTTCATCTAAGGTTTTGAGCGTTATTCATCGATAGGGATTACGTCCATATCACCATCACCCAGTCCAAGGACTACTGGAAGGAGATTCCAAAAGAAAACTGGAATTTAGTACTTGGCTTCTGCAACAGGGCGTTTTTTCGGCCGAATTATTTGGACGGATGAATCTCAATTCACCAGGGATGGTATCACGAACTTCAAAAACCTCCATACCTGGTCGGACAAAATTGACCTCTTTCAAGCAGATGTTCAGTATCAATGTCTGGGCTAATATCATCGGAAACCATTTGGTAGGACTATTCATTTTGCCGCAAGTGCTCAACAGTCAAATTTATGCTGCCAGATCTAATAGAGGACATCCCTGTGCATAAACGAACGGACATATTTTATCAACACGATATAGTACCAGGGCTTACTGCTAACATTGCAAATGTCCTAACCGCTGAATTGAGCGAGGTGCACCGATTCCTTGGCCTGCTAAATCTCAGACCTTACCCCATTGGATTTTTGCTTATGGGGAACAATGAGGGATGAAGTTTATTCAAGCCCTGTTAACACTAGGGAGGATTTAGTTAGCAGAATTGGGAATTCAGCGACCAAAATACTGGAGAGGCTGGCTGCAATACGCCTTAAACAGGGACTTTAAAGGAGATTATTGGCATGCATCCAATATGGCGGTGGACATCTTGAACGGCTTTCGTAATTTACTAAGAATAATTTTAATTCGTTTTGAATTCACTAAAAAAGATTTTAGAGTTAACATTTAGAGTTTCTTTAAACTGCAGATTTTCAAATTTCCCGATAAGTTTTCTTTTTATAAATTTCTACACCCATTCGCTACCTGGGCATATTGGACGTTTTGGAAAGGTAATAAGATAGGCAATTCAGTAAAAATAAAACAGAGGTGTAATAATTTGTCTCAATAATGTCCCAATAGCTGCCTAATCGATGGGATGCGTTGCGTGATCGCTCTATAACTTGTCCAAATTTTACTGTAATATTTTCGGTTCGTGTGTTTTATGCTTGTATCAGCAAAGTGAGTGCCACCTTTTCCCGATCATTAAGCTTACCTGACACAGTTTCTGCGTGTTTTATTATTTCTCAGCGACTTTTTTTTGTGTAATTTAGTTGTTTATTTACATTGACACAGTTTCTGCGTGTTTACTAATTTCTCAGTGACCTGTAGTGCCCACCTAATCACAAGTCATCATCTCCCGACCACCATACCACCTCTGCTTCGATTTCCGTATGTCCCACCAATCCTCTGTATACACCAAACCTTGCAATCGCTACTTCCTCCGCATGCCCACCAAATTGCAAGTCATCGTCTTCCTTCACCATCGCCCCATCTCAAACTTCTTCTACCTCCGCTAATCCTACCTACAGTTAAATTGACTTTGCGCTCTGCGTATTCCAACGATGGACGATACCTCTTGTGAAAACGTACGTCTATTTCTAGCCTATCTTCACGACAAACCGAACTCCGTCTATATTGATGGTAAAACTAGCACCAACGTCATGTTAAGTATACATCCAGAAGGTCTGCCCACAGACCCAACCGTCTTACACCAACTTTTCACTAAGTACCATGAATCATTCAATATCCCTTCCCATAAGGTTTCAGAAGATCTATCCACCTATGCTACGTACATCAGTTCTCGCCGCATTTCCCATCTCCAAAAAAGTCGCAACGACTCCTTAAACTACTTTCGATCCTAACCCCCCGCTTTCTCTATTTCTGACCTCCCCCTAATGCACCTGTGGTCTCCGATCAAGTACCTCTCCCCAGCAGCTTGCTATTTTCCTTAACTCCCACAAATTCCCGCACGATATCTTTACCTTAATTGAAACCAATCTAACCCCAGGAATTTACGACAACGAACTATTCCCTCCAAACTATACCATTTTCCGCGTTGACGGTTATGTAAAGGTTTAGAGGGACGAATATAACAACAAAGAATATACAGAATACTTAAGCAGGGTGGCATCATAACGGTTGTGAGCAGCTATAAGAACCCCACCACCTGGTGGATAATTGGTGCGATCCACCCGCGACTCTTCAATATCTGAATTTGTATGTATCAAATTAACACTGAATAAATGTATTCTGTATATGCTTTGTTGTTATATTCGTCCCTCTAAACCTCTAGAAGCCTACGAGCTCATAATTGAAACGATCGACAGCATGCTTGAGAACGCTGACGCCTCCGATGAATTCATTGTACTGGGTGACTTTAACCTCCCCGTATTCAATGGTCGTTGTCTAAGGACTCTTCACACTTTGTTCCCTGAACGCCTCTTCCGCAAAGAAGCCTTTCTTACCGCTCTCTGTTTCTGGTCTCTTTCAAGTTAGCGGAGTCAGGAACTTTCTGGGAAGACAATTAGACTTAATCTCTTCCTGAGACCCAGTTAACTCGGCTGTCGCGGAAAGCAACCATCTCCATCGGAAAGCAACCATCTCCTCCCTCGATCGTCACCATCCTCCCCTGTTCCTCGTTTTCGTCTACGAACACCCTCACGCTCTTTCAAGCTCCGAGTCTTCTCGTTCCTACAATTTTCGTAAAGGCGACTTTGAAAAATTAAATCACTTCCTTCTCAACTGCAATATTGGCACTATCCCTTAACATCTTCCAATTGACGTTGCTGTAGAGGCGTTTTATTCCGAAATACACACCTCCTCACCCGTTTGGTACGGCAAAGAATTACGCTCTATCCGCAACAGGAGAAATAAACGTTGGCAAACTTTTCTTCTAACCCAGACTGATTCTGACTATTCTTCCTACTTGTCTGCTCACACCTCTTTTTCTGAACGTTGTGATACCCTCTACCATGAGTACCTCCAACGGATGGAAACAAGCCTCATATCCGACCCCAAGCGTTTTTAGAGCTTTATTAATTCCAAGAAGAAATCCAATGGTTACCCCTCCACCCTAAAGCTCGAGAATACCTCTTCGTCTGATCCTCAGGTTATCGCCAATGTCTTTGCACACTTCTTCAGTAAATCTTTCAGCGACAATTTCCTGCAACCTAACCTTAACTACTTTTCATTCTTGGACAAATGCACTCAAACGTCGTTTACATCTTTCGATCCTGACCCCGAACTAATCGCCGCCAGTATTAACGGGCTTGAGGACGACTTTCACCCAGTTCCTGACGGCATTCCGGCCATCGTTCTGAAAAAGTGTGCCATGCATCTAGTTCAAGCCCTTACTTTGCTTTTCCGCCTCTCGGTCACTCAAGGGTTTTTCCCTCAATTACGGAAAAACTCTTATATTATTCCCATATACAAAAAAGGCTCCATTAACGATGTATCCAACTACAGACCCATTGCTAAATTATCATCCATGCCTAAACTATTCGAAAAATTGGTCTATGATTCCATGTTCTTCCACTGTAAGTCTATCTTCTCCCTCTCTCAGCATGGCTTCTTCAAAGGAAGATCTACAACCACCAACCTTACCGAATTCGTCTCCAAAACACTATGTGCCCTGGAAAACGGTAAAGATGTTGATGTTATCGCCACCGATTTTAGTAAAGCCTTTGACAAGATCTCCCATAGCGTTATCCTGTTTAAACTTGATCGCCTAGGCTTCCTCCTCGATTCATCTCCTGGATTCAATCCTACCTCAACAACCGTCAATACAATGTTCTTTTCGGCACATCCATTTCTAACCCCATTGTCGCTCGTTCCGGCGTCCCTCAGGGCAGCCACCTTGGTCCATTAATTTTCATCCTTACAATTAATGATGTTGATTGTGTCATAAAATACTCAGAGCTGTCCATTTATGCTGATGACATGAAAATAATTAAACATATCACCTCCACAACCGACTCTCTTCTCCAAAATGACCTCGATTCGTTCACCACATGGTGCATGAAAAACTTTCTTGAGCTCAATGTCTCCAAATGCCAGTCCATCTCTTATTCCCGCAAGCGTCTTACCTCCACCCCGAGAACATACATGTTAACCGACGTACCGGTCCCTATTGTTACCTCTTTGTGTGACCTAGGAATAATCTGTGATAGCGAAGTTCTCGAAGGTGTAGTGAGTTCTCCAATCCTTATGTTTCCAAATCTCTCTATATCTCCTTCGTTAGATCTCTTCTTGAATATGCCAGCCAGGTATGGTCACCTACGCAAACAACCCACATTAACAGAATTGAATCTGTCCAGCGTAGGTTCATTCGCTTTACTCTACGTGATCTTCTGTGGGTCGACAGCTTCAACCTTCCACCTTATGAAGACCGTCTCAAACTGATCGATTTACAACCCCTAAGTAAACGTCGTGATGTTTCCGACATTCCCGTCATTCATCAGCTATTAGCTGGTGCCATAGACTGCCCTTCAATCTTGCAATCTTTACCCATCTATACCAATCCTCGCAATATTAGGTCCACTCCCCTTTTCCGACTCGACCACCATCGCACGTACTACGGTCAACGCGAACCAATTACCAGGATGCTACGAAAAGTCAACGACCTTTCCTCCTTTGACTTCCATCTGAGTAAATCATCCCTTCACAAAGCCTTGTATCTTGATCCCGCCCATCTTGATCGCCTTCCTTAATTCTTCTTCCTCCCAGTTTGTATTTACCATAATCATAGCTCATATTGTATTTGTTATTACTTATTATTTATTATAGCTTATAGTATAAGTATTATGTTATAGCTTGTATTATTTGTTTATTTTTTGGATTTTGTATAATTATGTTATAGCTTGTATTAAGCTTAAATAAATTATTTCATGAATTTCGGAGAAAATTTTGGAAAATGCTGAATTTTAGGTAATCGCAAACCACTTTTTTCAATTTTGGAAGTGACTGTACCTGTAATGGTAGGAGTTAGATCAACATTGTTGACAATTTTGGAAGGCTCATTGGAATAGTAGCTTTTTAGCGTTTGTTTGATGTCGCTGTGTTAGGTAGATCAAAAGATAAAAATAAAATAGTAATGTGCGTACTATGAAAAAGATAAATTTATGAATCACCCTGTAACTCCGAAACGATTGCCTCCTCCCTACCATACAGTTTTTTGTTTGGTTTGGTGAGATCTATCACCTCATTCATTTTGGCACGTCAGATCTGAAACACCCTGTATATGTTATGTCCGAATTCAAATTATGTCGTATAAATGTCTAAATAAATGCCATCGAAAATCTAAGTACGAACAAAATATCTTGGGCATAATTTTGCAGAGGTAGTTGTACCAGTGGAGTAGTGTTAAATTGCAACAATGTATCAAATCAGGCCAACACTTATTTAGCTGTGACTGAATTTGCTTCTTACTTCCTGTAATAGTCGGTGTGTAATTTAATTCAATTGCCTAAGGGCACAATTATACCTTAAATGACTTTCAACAATTTTGTACCATTTCAACTCCTTCTACTTTTCTGAAGCTTGTCCAATCTACATAAAGTTTCTAACATGCTTGTTAAAATTTAGTATAAATTTGCATATTTTATGCAAACTTTAAGAAAAACATTTACCCCGGTTCGTAACGACAACATCTCAAGGTCATTGCTACATTTCCCCATTTGTTTTCCCTAGATCCTGGCACTTTATGGGCTGGTGCCAGCAAACTGTTGGTTTGGAGCAAGGTCACATGGCGTTTGTATTGCGTGTTAAAACGCAATTCCAGCGGTATGTTTACAAAAAAATAGCCCCATAACGTCTTTGGCATAAACACTTTTGCCATTCAGTTCAATAGTACCCTACCGTAGAAATGAGCCACTTTCTCTTAAAACAATGGGGCGAATTGTGTTTTGTGCGTTTCCATTTTCGCTAAAAGTTTGCCAACTTAACTAGATTTGCCACAAAGAATGGAACAGAAAGCCAAAAAATCTGCGATAATAATCTGAATGGGGGTTGTTCAACCCTTGTGGTTTGTTAAGGGCGTGCTTTTTCTGCTCTTTTCGTTTTGCCTGTTACGTGTATGTGCGGTTGGATTTAATTGAAGGGTCATTAGTACCGAATTGTTCCTTCTATTGGATTTCATGCCATACATTTTTTATATGGCTATGCGCTTACTTAAGTGCACGGAATTGATTTATACCAGTCACTTTGAGTAATAAATCATTTCTAAATGACGTCCGTGTTATTATTACGTACATCCTGAAAAATGACGAAGGACATTTCGAGTTATGAAATTTAGTTATGAGTGATTTAGATTTTGTAACTCATTGATATTAAAAGGACCATATGATTTTAAAGATTGACTCTACTTCAACAATTACCTACCTAGACAAAGTAATTTTTGTCGAAATAATAGGTAAAAAGCACAACTGTACCTTTAATAAAGTCAAAATCAATAAAATTAATATTTCATTTTAAGATAACGATGTTCATCGAATCGGGTGGGTGCGTAAATTTAAGAATTTTGTTCAAAAATAAATTTAGATTCGATTAGTAAACTCTGACCCAAAGTGCAATGTAAGTCGTTTAAACTATGCATTATTGACGAGTGATACTATTCATGCCATTATGAAGATATTTCGATCAACACGATTAGTAATTATTACTAAGTGGTATTGACAAAGAGAAATGGCGAAGGTGTTCGTGAGTGCGTATGTGTTTTGAAAAAGGGAAATTATTTGAAAAGTAGTGGTTTGACACACTAAAAAGTTTTTGCATTTTTGTGCGCACAAATGTGAAGAAAAAACGCTGCTGCTTGGCCGCTAATGTTCTCAAATCCTAGAAAATCTGAGAACAAATTGGGAGTAAGTAAACGTGTAACCTCAGAATCGAATCTGCAGCCCAAAATATGACTCTACTTTGGAAAACCGCAGGGTGTGCGCGCCTTTTAATGACGTCCAGAGCAAGAGTTTATGTATATCATATATGTATGTGCAATAGCGAAAATTTGTTAGGTATACATAGCATAAATAAAAAATTCTAACATTGCAAAATGAACCTAAGTCTTTGTACAAAAATGTTTTATTGAAAGTGCACGAAATTTAAATTTCTACATTAACAATTTAATAAAAATTAAAACATTCACAGATAACAAAGAATAAAAGTCTTAGTACCTGCTAAGAAATAGTGTTAAATTTATTTTAAGGTATATGCTATAATGAAATAGTTTAAGCAGTTGGCTTTTTGCTGTCTGAAAATAAAGATTGCAGCTACAATATTTTTTAAAATAATGGAATCGAGACGCAAAAGAATGTTACGTGACATGCGGGTACTTAAATTGAAAACGAAGAACATTTTTACCATGCCATCGGAAAAATTGTGAATAAATCTCATTCCAGTATTCGAACCGTAATAAAAACCACCGGGGGAAAATGCTATTGTCATAAACTAAACAAACGTGCAAGAAGGAGTATATTAACCGAAATTAAAAATAAACAGGGCAATCTTCAATACACTAACAAAGCATACTACTGGGAAGGATGTTCATCCAATAGATCAGGACCAACAAACATACATCAGCGAAGGTAATAAGAAGAAACGTTTGAAGTTTGCTAGACTCTATGAATATGATTATTCGAGTTTCTGTTTACTTTACTTTAACTTTTCCGAACACGATGGAAAGCACACAACTCTTAAAAAGAAGAACTTAGTTCTGCCCGTTAAACATGGAAGTGGTTATATTCTAGTTATAATTTAAAAGACTCCGTACAAAAATTGAGCTTACGAACCAGTTGAATATTCCAGTAAGGTGACAATCCTAAGCAATGCTGGTTTTTTGAATAGTGGTTAATTTTAAACATTTCAATACAGTTACGTTCTCCACCTCAGTCAACCCCGTAGGACACTGTCCTTAAAAACAAGTTTAGAAAAAAAGAACACCTAAACCAGCTTTACTTCAGGAATGGGCCAAAATACTTCTATTGGTGATGGGAAATCTTGTCAATTCTTTGACGAAAGCCTCCGTTCCTTGTTTCCAGTGTCTATCAATGCAAATTTCAGGTGGCTTCGGACGGTCTCCTCCCTTGTCAAAGCCGCGTTGTCTCTCTTTTGTCGTGAGGTTGATGGCCTTGGTGATCCCGCGTGATTCACGCGCCTTGATGCCTTCCAACGAATTGTTGCTTTAGGGTGACTTTAACCCGCCTGACGGTGGCTGGGATCTCTCTTACTCGGATGATTGCTTGGTTCCTTCCTTTCGGTCTTTCAATCATTTTTCTTTTTCTTTTATAGAAAGCCTTGCTTCTTCATTCTTAACACAGACTTGCAGCATTTCTAACGATCATGGAAGGTTCTTCGACCTCGTTTTTTCTACTGATCCTGCTAGTTGTTCCTGAGTGAGGTCATCACCCTGCGCTTCATATTGCTCTTTTCACTGATCCAGTTATGATAACTTCTTGTGTGCTAGTTGGCGTTTGTTATAACTTCAGTAAGGCTGACTTCTCCGTGATTAACAGCTGGCTCCCAGCTTGTGATTGGAGTATCGTCCTCAATGAACGAGACACTAATGAGACCGTAAGATCTTTCAATAATTTACTGTCTATATTACTTACTGTGTCCCTATTTCTAAATCGAATAACTCACGTTCTAACCAGCCTTGGTTTGATAGTTCCTTAAAACATTTAAAGAATGTTAAATGTAAGGTTTGGAAGAGGTTTTGTTCCTCAAGGAGCGACGCTGACTATTTAACATATTCCAATTTGCCCAGTCAATTTTAATCTGACTTAGTGTTTTCTTATAATAATTATATTAACAGAATGAAAGCATCCTTACGCGTCTATCCTAAGCGATTTTGGAGGTTCGTGAGCTTGAAGCGCAATTCTGATGGCTATCCATCTTCTTTGTGTTTCGGACAAACGACGAAAGCAAACCTTTTTTCTACCGACCGGTTTCCACCGACTCCTCTCGAATTAACTTGACGAAGTTACGATTTTGAAGAAAATCTCTACCTTGGCTGATAGTTTTTCAATTGGTCCTGACGGTATCTCCACCTACATCCAAGATTTTTGAGGCATTTATTTGCCATGTTCAGCTCTGTCTGATGTAATTTTGAACACTTCCGGTGTACCGCAGGGCTCCCACCTCGGGCCATTGTTATTTATTATTTATATCAATGATGTATCTAAAATTCTGGCTCACTCAAATGTTCTTTGTTATGCCGACGACGCTAAGATATTTCACACTGTGTCAGACAATGCGGATTGCCTACTTTTAAATTTTGACTTGGGCGCCTTTCAGAATTGGTGTTCCATTAACAACCTTCCCCTAAATATCGGCAAGAGTACAGCTATTTCTTTCTCACGAGAAAGATCTTACTTTCAATTTAACTTCACGATAGAGGGTTGTCCTTTAACAAGAGTTACAAAGACGAAGGACCTAGGTATCTGGCTCAATTCCCAATATTCTTTCCAGTATCATTTTAATGCCATAGTCACCAAAGCTAATATGACTCTGGGTTTCGTGAAGAGATCAAAGAAATTTGATGACCCTTACATTACTTACATTAAAGCTTTTATATTGCACTTTTGTCAGGCCTATACTGGAATATGCCTCTCCAGTCCGGTCAGTGTTAAACGGCGGTTCGTTAGTTTTGCTCTTCGAGGCCTTCCTTGGAATAACTCCCTTATATTACCACCTGATGTTAATAGACTTGAACTCCTGGATCTGGATACACTTCAAAAGAAACGCCGTAACTCCAGGATCCTTTTTTCTTTCGACTGCATTCAAGGGTCCATAAACTCTTCTGCTCTCTTAGCTTGTTTTGGCATATTGGTTCCGGCTCGATCCCTGAGGAATCACGACTTTCCTCAGTTACCTTTTCATCGCACTAGTTATCGGATTAAATGAGCCGATCACATCGATGACGTGATTTTTTAATGCCTCTTTTGATTGCATTGATTTTCATCTATCGCGAAATCGTGTGAAGTTGGTGGCTAACTCTTGAAAAAGATTCTCACAAGAAGAGTTTCTGTAGACTAGATACATATTTTTGAAGCAAAACCTCTTGTCTCAAACAAAAACTTGTCCTTCACTTGTTTTATGTATATAACCTGCAGCAATTGCTTCTTTTTTTAACCGACTTCCCAAAAACAAAGAGGTTATAAGTTCGACGCGTATGCTTTTATTTTTTATTAATTTTTTTTTTATGTCCGACCGGGCATAACTTTCTAACCTAACTTTGTAACGCGTGGTCCGATTTCGATGGTTCTTTTTCTGTTGTATAGAGTATGATCCCCCATTGCTAATAGGAGAATAATTTGGTCCTATGGTGAAAGGTGTGGGTGAGGGGGAGGGATAGTCTAACTTCGTAACGCGTGGACCGATTTGTATAATTCTTTTTCTATTGGGTAGAATATGATGCTTGGTTGATACTACGAGAAAACAAATGTTGCTGGGGTGGTGGTGGGAGAAGGGGGGGGGGGTAGGGTGGAACCTAACTTTGTAACGTGTGGATCGATTTGGATGGTTCTTTTGCTGTTGTATAGAGTGTGATCCCCCATTGCTAATAGGAGCATAATTTGGTCCTATGGCGGAGGTGGGGGAGGGGGTGGGGTAGTAACTTCGTAACGCGTGGACCGATTTCGATGATTGCTTTTATGTTCGGTAGAGTATGTTCCTTGATTGATACCACGAGAAAAAAAGTTTAGTGGAATGGGGGTGAGGTAGGGGGTTAAAACTAACTTATAACGCGTGGACCGATTTGGATTGTTCTTTCTTCGTTGTATAGAGTAGAAGACACTAAAAAGTGAAAAATAAAATAGTTTAAAAAAAAAGTTGAACCGACTTCACAAAAAGCGCTAAAAAGCATAAAATAATTTTTAATTTTATATCTATTACGACATTTTGAAGTCGGTGCAAATTAAACAAATAAAACAACCACCGTACCACAATTGAAAATAATACATAATACTACCTGAACGTTTCAGCTTACGGGATCATAAGAAATGCCGATTAAATACTTTTGTTGTAGTTGTTTGGTTTGTTTGATTTGCACCGACTTCAAAATGTCGTAATAGATATAAAATTAAAAATTATTTTATGCTTTTAGCGCCTTTTGGGAAGTCGGTTCAACTTTTTTTTTAAAAACTATTTCTTGCAAGCAAAAGGAAATTCTACTTTTTAAAAATTTCAACCATTGTGTTGCATCCATCCGAATTCTATAATATTCATATGAGCAATATTGGACTTATCGAAAGTCTCTATTTTCCTGTTATGTTTTTTATCCTGCACCCTTTGAACGCGGGAATGACTTTTTTATAATATGGGTCAAGTGTTCCGAATGAAAAAATCGGTAGATTGTGTCATCATTAATATATGTGTACTAAATATTGTTATCAATGGGAGGAACGAGTTCCTTCAAAGTTGTCTGAACTTTAAGACAAACCTCTCAAAAATATTGCTGGTGCTTTGGGTGTGGTTTTTTGTTACAGTTATCTCTGATTTCCTTGAAAATATAAGTATTAGGGCAAATTAACATTCGAAACTTGGATTCGCGACGATAATTTTGTTTCCGACGTTTTATATTTTAATCCTTAGTGATTTTTTTTATTTATCTGCGCTTTTACAAGCCATTTTCGAAGAAGACGATTCTTCGTTTTCTGACAGGTTAGACTTAAATGCCGTAATAAATCAAGTTACGAGAGAATCGTAGTATATCATCAAGTTATATAAACAGGTATTCCAGGTTAAAATGGGTGGAATGCCCTTAGGATGGAATAACGAAATTAATCTATCAGTAGGGTTTTTGGTGTCATAAGAATGCATACGGCAAGATGTTTGTTATCAACCCCTATCAACTTTTCTCACATGAATTTATGCTGAATTTTCGGAGTGGCGTGTCCTTCTAAAAAAATTAGTTTTCTTGTCTTTCGAAATCTTTTAAAAAAACTATATTTTATTTTTATTTATTAATAATTTTTTGTATAGTATTGTATTGTAATTTAATAATATTATGTTTGAAGAAATCATGCTTGCTGAAATAGAATTGTTTGGACAAAACTTTTATTTCAATTATATTTGGTAAATGTGTTAAATATGTAATTTTCAGCTTTTTTATAAATAAATAAAATTAAGAAAAAACAATTTTATAGCAGAAGAAGGTAACTTTGTATTATTCTTAATTAAAAGTATAAATTAGTAGTTATAGTTGTTACACAATAAAGTTACAAGACAAATTTTGAAAATGTCATGTGAGTAAAGAGTCATTATATCTATAATATATAAAAGTATGAGTGCTCCCTCAAAAACTAAAAAAAATTTAGAAGCTTTTAAGTTCTATGATTTTTTTTGAGGTCTCGAAATAGTTTACAGAAATGATCTTGTATACTTCTGTACCTGTGATTTTTTTTTCAAAAGTATTCATCTAGTAGAGAATTAGAAAAAAATAAAATCTGAATATAGCTTATTTTCCCCTTACGGAGGAGGGGTTGATAAAAAAAACTTGCAGTATGCAAGTATCTATTGAATAATTAGTTTCATTATTCCGTCCTAAGGACATTTCACCCGTTTTAACCTAGAATACCCTTTAAAGTCCTGCATCAATTTTATTAATACTTTAGTGTTTTTACCGTGCTTTGACATCAGCTACCCTATTTGTCGTGGAATTTTTCTCATTTTCGTTTGTAAGCGCATACTTACCGATAAATGAGAAATTCAGGATTTTAATTATAATTTTTATGTGAGAAGTTTGTAAAAAAATTATTCACTTAGCGATTATTGTACAAATATCATACTTATTGTACTATAATCGTATATCTTATACCTAGCAAAATTATCGTACAGGTACTATAATTATCGTACGTTGGCAATGTTTAATTAAGATATTTTTAAAGAGGTTTTTACATCCCGTGCTCTATGTTAGCTTTTATATATATGCAATTCCAGGCGGCGCCACGAGGACGACGCAGATTCACTTTTAATCATAAAACCAGATACACCTGAAAATAGCACCTTAAATAGCATTGGCCGCTACAATTTCTGTAGTAATACTTAAGGCTTTTAAAACTACGGTGATCCCATCAGTCTAGTAATCTACCCTCTCACGCGGGCCCTTTCGGCTGAGGGGATAGGTGTCGTTGATGTTCGTGTACGATCTCTGCTGAGCCAATAATATGATTTGATATTATCTACAGTACTCACGTGTCATGATTGAATTACTTTAGTTTTTAGTCTTCACGAAATGTAAGAACTCACATTTGAAGTTAAGTTTATTTTCTTGCTTTATTTGTTCATATATAATAAAAATACATATAGTATTTATTATAATAATTTGTTATCTTAAAGGTCTTTTTTCCACAACCCTCCAGTAATTCGTCACAAACCTGGGCAGATTAAAGAGACTCCTGTATTTTCAAAGACAAAAATTTTTTTTAAAACTTATTAAAATTATTTGTAAATACTTCCAGATTGTGTAAGAGATAACGTGTTGGTTTCTCGCACGAGATTCGCAGGTTCGAATCCCGCTGGCGCCGACCCATGGATAATTAATTACGCTAATAGGCCAATGTTGGTTGCAGAGTAATGTTGGTTCGAAATCTATCTTAAATCCTAGGTTCACTTGCATTCTTTGTCAGTGAATCTGGTAAAGTTATTCCTGCGCCTCACGTCCCACGTCCGTCTCGATAAATATTTCCTAGAGAATTGGTCGAAAATGATTTGTCTCTTCATTGTACCTCATTTTCTCCTAGCCATTTTTAGAGTTCCCTACGAAAATGGTAAAATAAGGTATCCTTATTGTGCGACTTGTCTGTCTAGCAGTCACAGTTGCTTATTTCAGGAACTACTAATCCTATCGACTCGGAAATTGTAACAGTTTTAAATAATTCCTGCCCACCTTTATTGCCAATGAAAGAATTAAAATTTTTTTGTTATTCTTAAAAGGGCCGAAAGGGGGTAACATTTTAAAGTGTGGTATAATACGAAAAGTTCCATTCCTTCTCCCTTATCTCCGAAGTTTGCAAATCGAAAAATCTGAAATATTTAGAGTTTATAAAGGTTAATGTAAATCTTACAGGAAAAATAAAACGATGTACAGTCTTTTAGAAATCTTCCAAGGTACGAAACGTTCGGTGGCGAGTCCAAAATGACACAAAATATTTGTAGTAAATCACATACATTTCTAAGGCATTATTGTAAATAGGTATAGAGACAAGAAAATGTTACAAATTGCCATCAAAAGTATCAAAAATCCCAAAGCTAGAGTGACATATTAAATACATCGGGGCTAAAGAAGCAAAACTAATTAATAAACTGAAGTCAAATTTGTTTCTGTTTTCATCGCGAGGGCTCTTCAAGGGCAATGGAAAACCCTCGAAAATTCATTATTTCAAATACGGTACCACTTAATACAACAAAAGCGTAGAATCGAAACGATGGGGGAGATCACAGGAACGAAATTATTTCCCTCTTGGTTTTAATGAGCCCTTATCCTTCTTGAAAGAGGAGATTGAATTTGACACGACGATTTTCAATTATTTTGTCGTATCTTTCTGAAAATGTAGCGTTTCATTTACACACGTTATTTTACGTCGCCTCCCACTGCTATAGTATAAAATGGAATTACTTCTTGGTGATATAATACCATTTTCTTGAATGAAGGATAACGCGTTATATATATGACATGCTTGACGTAAAATTTAATATACTAATACACCAACAAGCCCTAGAACCGAGCCTAGAAATTTTAAATTTGTAGGAGTATTTACTTTAACCACCTATGTGTAGCCACTTTGTTGGAGCTTTCAAAGGGTAAAAATTCTTCATATACTTAATTCACAGGCAAAGAAAAAAATTCAATTTAATTTAAAATGAAATATCCAGCTATGCTGTGTACACACATGGTTTTTCTTTACTGAAATTTTCAGCATAAAAAAGACAAGGCAGACAACAGAAGTGCTTTTGCCAGAAGCAAATATCAAAGGGAAAATTATCGCTTACCATCCTCCATAATCCAGCTATTATGATCCTACACAAGTTAAGTAACACCGACAAAAAAATTTGCCGGAAATAAGTGAATTGAGAATAACGCGCGGTATACATATTTGCACGCGCCGCCACCTGTGCGCTGCTATAAATTCAATTTATGTAACCGCTTGTACATATATACGCTTCTTTGAAACAAAAGGAAAATACATAGGTAAATACCAACGGCACATAAGCAAACATATTTGCGGTGTATTCTGTGAATAAATTTCGCAGACAATTTACTTTATTCCCACTCATCCCAGAAGGAGTAATTTATTCGAAGACTATATTTTCTACGACGTAATGTTCATTGAATTGTGGCACAATAGATCTAAGTACTTGGAAAGTGTTCTTAAAGGCGTAACGAGGAATTAAGGTACTTTAAATAAATGGTTTACTAAACACTAAGTAGAAGCAGTTATTGAATTAAACACTTTTGTATTTAATTTACTTTTCATATCACGCCTCCCACTTTGCAAATGAGTAGAATAAGGTTCAACTCCCCCAGCTTGAGAAATATCTTGAATAAGGACGTTTCAATTCTTGTACGTTTTTCGAAGAGGAAAAGGGCGGTATTTCGAAAATTTACAGAACATATGATCTTTCTTATAAAGTAATAATTTTAAATGTAGGTGAGATTAGATTGAAAAAAGCCTTACAACTTCGAAAAAATGTAAAACCTTCAATAAAGCTAGATTTTGGCTTTCCACCGGTTTTTCATATTTGCTAATGACTGCGAAGCCTTGGTGGTTTGTTAATACCTTTTCTTATTATAACATTAAAATTCAGGTAATATTAAAATCAGTACCATTTCCTATATATACATACATACATATTTAATGCTATACATTTATTTAAGAATGCAAATGAAGCCTTTATTTAGAAATTTAAAAAATTTTCCGATTGCATCTTATGTTACCTAAAGTAGGTATATTATTTTATACTTCCTTCATTTTGTGAATTCTTCCCGGGATAAAAATTGATTGATAAGATTAATTTTAAATTATCTTAGTTTGCCTAAATAAGGCAGATGTTTCATTACATTCCGATTGCATCTTATGTTAGCGCGATTTAAAAATAATTTTGGTGTCGGGCAGTTTAACGTTTGGGCTCCTTCTTTGCGATTGACCATGCCGGTGTGCGATGAACAACAGGTAGGCCATATTGGAAAAGTTTTGAAAAAGGAAACCTAAAGGAAACCAAAATTCAGAGGTTTGGATTGAATTTAAGGGGTTACGGCATGCAGCGCGAAATTTCCAAGCATGAACCGTGTTAGTTTTAATTAGCTTGCTATTATCACATTCTTGAACATCTTCATCGATTCAGAATTTTCTTCCAATAAAGTTTTCATTATCTTGCAATTGTTGATCCATCGTCAGTACCTTTGGTTTTCTTTGACTCGATGTCGACAAGACAGTAAGTCTTCGTACAGATTCAATCTTCTCGTCTGGTGGCACGTTTACATTATTCACATGTCCAAGTCGTTCTTGTACTCTGCTATTTCCGACGCGTTCTCATGTTCATTCTGCAATGATTTCTTCTTCATTTGTACCTCTTGATTATACGAGCGCCATTGTCGTGATCGACCCTCTGTTGATACACATCTGTCGCTTCGAGTACCTTCATTCGAGCCATACAATCACTTAGCAGATGACCTTTTTTACCGTCGTACCAGCATCTTTGCTTGCGACGGGAGATTGTAGATTTAATGCTCCTGCCGGTACCTTTCTTCAATACAAATTCTTCTCGTTCCCTTCTCTACCAGACATCATCTTGCTATCTTGTGCAGAGATTGATCTGCGCTTCCTGCAATCTCTTTGAAGAAGACCTTCTCTATTACACGCCTAGCCTTTAAAACCCCCGCAGCAAGTATCTTTTATTTCCACTATCTCTCTTAGTCGGACGGTACTCCTTAAGGCTTGTTTTGCTGCCTCATAGCCCATAACATTAGCGTTTGTTTTCTTCCAAGCCAGTCGCACTGTTTGCTTCAGGTCACTATTTGCGCGTGAATTAAAAAATGTTTCTCTTAGCACCTCGTAGATATAATCCTGGCTAAGCGTGAGATAAGCTGAATATGTCAACCTTGCTATGTCTGCACAGAACTGCTGCATCTTCTCTCCAGGCTTTTGCTTTCGACTACGTAGCTTAAGGCTGTAAACCTCTTGTATATGCTGGTTGTTATTCCGCAAATCGAGGGTTTGTATTAAAAATGAGTAACTGTACCTTCGCTCTGCCGGTATGGTCTGTAAAAATTCTGCGGCTGCGCACTTAAGTGCGAAAATTAAGGCTGCAGCCAGTTTAAAAGTTCGTTGCTGCTGTCGTCTCGAACTGTAGCATGTGTGGTTGCCAAGGTCGTTTGGCCGTCAAATGTTGAAGGCTGAACACACGTCTGTAGAGATAGTTGCTGAATACAATTTCTGTACACGCTCTAGTTCATTCCTAATTTCTTCGTTAACAGTTCCATTTCACATTCCGCTTCTTTTATTTTAAGCTTCTAGAAACTTTTCTCTCTCTGTTTCCTTTTACCACGCCAGCTCTCTACCTGGTCCGGTTTTGCGCCAACGCTATCAACTGTGGACATGATTTGTTGGTCTGGGTAGCTTCCCTTTACGGATCTTTTTTAGGTGTTGCCCGGTGCCAATTCGTCGTCGCCTGTAAGTCTGTTCAGGTTTTTGTTGGTAACAAGATCCGGCCAATGGATGTTAAGGATGCCCCAGATACGCGGTTTCACAAAGGCTTCTTATCGCTTCACTGATTAAATCACAACTAACTCTTAATAATAACATTTGGATGTAAACTATGATGGCTTTCAGATGCTGTTGTTAAATATAAAAATTTTCTTTTTGTAAAAAATATCATATCAACACCAACATGTCTTTAATGGTAGGAAATATGTCTTTAGTTTCCGTAACCCTTTGTGGGGCATGGAACGGGAGAAAAACTTCAACTGATTCGAGACAACGATTTGCAAAAAGATCTACACTTTAAAGGGGGTATCGAACTACTGGCATTTTCTCTGGAACCCCCATGACCTGTTTATCGTAATCTGTTGTCTTTAAAAAACAACCACCGCCGGTGGGGTTTAAACGTGGGACCTTCGGATTAATAGGCCGACACCGTACCACTTAGTTCACCGACGACTTAGAAAAATGGTTTAATAAACAAAAAAATTGCAAGGGACTAAAAGTGCTGAGGCTTTTACAAGGTATCTGATCCAATTTTCTGAAATTTTTTTGACGCATTTATTTTTTTTCCGAAGAAAAAATGCTCAATTGCAAAATTTTCAATTTTTTTTCCTCGAAAACTGAAAAAATTGACGTTTTAAAAAAAATGTTTTTGGCAATAGTTGTTTACTTTTACCCAAATAACACGAATCTGCAATAAAAAAATTAGAGTTCCTATTTAAAGAAAAGGTATCCCATTAAGCTACACAACCCACATGACATCAAAAGATGTGCCCGTCTGAATGAAAAAACTTTTGTATAAAACATTTTTGAATTGTATCTACTACTGAGGAGATATTACTGTGGATTGATTGCAATGAGACACCCTGTATATCCAAAGATCAAGATAGTGGGATGTAACTTTCATAAACATAAACAATTATGACATCGTCCCCTCTAAAATTGTTGGTTGAATCCAAATATATCTCTTCAATAAACAAACATCTGGATTCTGGATTCATCAAATAGTTCACTCGTGTAGATTCCCGAGTAAAGCCATATTTTAGTCAGAACAACTATTTTGTAAGAATGTTGAAGTATATTTATTTATTTATTTATTCAAAGATTGGTCAAACAAAGGACTACTTACTACACAGCATATAATAATCTAATACACTCGACTTAAAATAGAGCTGTAAAATGAAATTAAAAATTATGCTTCACACGTTGGCCAATTCAGTCGAACTCTGGAGTTGACGAAAATCTTATATTCCACAATTTAAGGTACGATATATTGAGTTCCTGGTTCTGTTTTTAGAAAGAGTTTGACAATATAAGTGTTTATATTCTGACAGTAAGTGAAAATTCTAAATACATTTAATCAATTTAGTTTCCGCAGCCAGATCAGCTGTTCCCACAATTTTCAACTTTTGTCATTCATACGAAAACCATTCCTCAGCTGAGCCTGCCCCACAACCTGATGTTGAGAGATCATAATTAGGCAATGCGCATTGATCCAATTGTAATTGCAGTTGATGATCAACCGGTGACTCAGAACGAAGAATCACATACAACTAAGTCGTTTTAGCTTACCAATTACAAGTGATTGCTCGCGATCAAATATAATTCATTCATGTTTTTAAACAAAAAGATCCAACATCTTCCGAAAACTTTAAGAAAGTTGCAAATAATTAGCAGCCGCTGATCAATTAAGGGGACTAATGGACCTTTTATATTCAATTTTTAATCTAGAAGTTATCGTAAATGTTTTCAAAATTGTTCAAGTTTTCCTTTTTGTATATTAAGTAAACTTTTATTAGGTACATATATAATTCACAAATTATTATTACGACAAGGACAAGATTGTTTATTTATTATTCTATCAATAAAACACGTTTGATGAATCAATTTATGATAATTTATATTTAAAAATTGAGCTTACATTCAACGTATCCTTCTCTGAGTGTACTTCTAAAGATCCACAAATTGATCTAATTGTTAATAGGTTATTCTGTATCAAATATTATTAGCAATGTTTAAATGATATTTTAAATAGGAATTGCAAAAAAGAACTGCTCCTACTCCGTTCGATTCATACTGGGGACTTAAAACTTACGCCCTCACGCCCTGAAACATCAACGCCACTTAATAACTTTTTTTTCAATAAAATTGATCTAATCAATAATTATTTCAGCTGACCAGTTATCAGTAGATAATTATCTATTGAAAAAAGCTGACATTATTTTTATTTTATCTTTAAGAAATGGGATGCTTACAGTTTTCATTAACCTTGAAAATCTTAAAAAGTCAATAAAAAATGTTTTATCGCTGACCAGTTAATGGGAATAATTGACCTTTTATGATCATTTTCTGACCTATTAAATGGTATAACTGGTCACTCGAACTGTCACATAAGAGTGCTGGTATACTACGAGGGTCAAAAATTGTAAAGAATACCATTTTAATTTTCTTGCTTTAGTATAGTATATAGTGCAAGGTTTTTTAATCAAAAACAATTTTTTTTAATACTGAAAATTCGCTGAAATACGGGGGCTCGAATGGAATGCACCATTTTCAATAGCGTTTTTCTCGAAACTAGGTTTTGCCATCTTGTAGACGAGAGATATCAACAAAAAATTATGCGATTATAATGAATTTTTAACACAACATTTGTTGGTATATTTTCTGCAATATAACTGCCGGCATTTTTGATATATTTTCCAAGCTTTTTGTTATGAACAATTAAAGTTTCAAGTTTTCTAAATTCTTGTTTAACGGCTGTAGATTATTTAACTTTCAAAATTTTTCAATATTCGTTGGTTTTTCGATAGTTTTTCCTATTTACTATAACCTATTTTTTACAGTTTTAGTTTCAGATCAATACAACTCTCATAAAACTGGACACCGTTTGCTATCGTCAGAAAAACTTTCTTTTTAGATTAATTGCTCTAAATTTTGTAAAACTAACAAAATTGCATCAAAATAAATTTATTCCTAATTTAGAGGACCATCTTATATTCTTTTTAAATTTTAAATTAATTATATAATCACTTTACTATTTAAGTACTGTTACCTCTTCGGGCTCGACGTATTAATTAAGACACTTATTGTCAATTATAACTGTTCACAATGTTTATTCACTTCACTGGTTAATTCGTTGCACTTAACTGGGTAAAATGCAACTAACTGACTAGGCTGCTACTCAGGACTATTTATACTACTTAGCTTAATTCTAGAAAGTTCAGCAACTTAGTCCTAGAAATGTCAGTTATTCATTTCCACCACACCAAGTCACCACAGGTTCGAGTCGGCCTTGACTCTATACGGCATCTGACGTTTTTCTAGGTCTGTTTGTTTCGCTACACTTGTATTACACTTCTTACACCTATGGCAGAAAAACTGTCAAAAGCCGTTTGTTTCGACTAGGTGTAAATTTTACACTTTAAATTTTACACTCAAAATCGTTTGTTTCGCTGAAATGGTAGCAATTCAAGTGTAAATTTTTACACCTGCTTTTAATCAAGTGTAATTTTCAATTCATGTGTAATTAGTTGTCATTCATTTGTCAATTATGTCATGACTTTTAAAAAGGCTTATACTGTCCAAAATGAGAAAGCCGAAGTATATTTATATTATTATATATTATATAAATATATATTATTATATAAATAAATAATTAGTCATGAATAATATACCAAATTTATTAAAAATTTTTTATTTTTTTAATGATTTATACAAAATTGTCTTCTTCACTCATAATTTAATTTAATCCGAGCAATTTTTGAAATCATGAAATTCAACTTTCAGTTATCAAATTAGCTATCAAATACAAAAGTCAAGATGGAATTGCACTTCGCTGGTTGTTTCACTAACGTGATTGTAGGGTAAATTTTACACTTTTGACGTCACTTGACTTACACCACAATTGCATGTTACACTTAATTTACACTTGCTGTGCAGCGAAACAAACACACCTTCTGTTTTCCGAAACTCGGGACATGCGCATTGCACATTGCACAGTTTGAATTCGTTTCATTACGTAGGCTATGCCGGCCTACAGTTCCTGTTACAGTACCTATATAAAGAAGATACAACTATTAACAAATTTGCGCAGTAGTCAATAACTAAATTATTTAGCAATTCTTTGTTATTAAGGGTCTTATAATCCTTTCCATATAAATATATGTATATGTTAAGTATTATCTTTATATATTTTCATTGTATGTGTATCCAACAAAATATTGCGAAGGTGTTTTTGGAGCTTTATAATAATTTCCATCGCGAACTGTTTCGTTTTCATTAAGTTCTAATTTCATGGTTTTTTTTTGCAATTTTCAAAAATTTTCAAAGCTTTTCTTCTTGTTGAATACGCTGTATTGTTATTTTTTGATTTAATGGCTACACAAATACGACTCTTCTGAATTATCAGATTCAAAAGCAAAGACTTATTTATTCAATTAAATGCATTTATTGATCAACCTGCTTGTTTAACCTAAGAAATTAAATTACTTAAAATAAATGTACAGGGTGACCCATAATGTTTTGACGATTTTAAAGTTGAATAACTTGTTACGTAATATTTACAGGAATGTAAAAAACTTACCCAAGGTAGAAAATTTACTCAATTTTATTAATCAAATACATCATCTGACAAAAGATGATCATCCGCGGCAACACATGAATGCAGGCGGGAAATCCAATTTTCGAAGACTTTTTTCGTAACATCTGGAGTTATTTTTGAAATTTCGTCGCGAATACGTTGTTTCAATTCCTCCAGGTTCTTCGGACGGTCGGAATACACCCTCGCCTTCAAGTAACCCCATAAGAAAAATCTGGTGCAGTTAGATCGGGCAAGCGAGGTGGCCATTCGAAAAGAGCGCGTTTCGAGATTATACGTCTGAGGACTTCCAAGGTTTTGTTGGCGGTATGGCAGGTAGCACCGTCTTGCTGAAACAAGGTGAAACTTAGACGTCTACGGTGGCGAAGAGCAGGGAATAAGAACGTTTTCAACATCTCTATGTATCGCGCGTTTCCGTATGCAACGATGAGGTCTGGCAATGACGGAAGTGCGTAGAAATCTCCAACGGCCAGTTGACCTTCGATTAAGTGTACTGCCTATCTTACTAAAGTTTTCTACCCGGTTCAATATCGTTCTACGAAGAGGAATCGGTTTTCACGGCGGAATCTTGAAGTGTTTGCGGAAATCACGTTGCACACGCACGACAGATTCACCACTTCGAAAAAAAAACACTCCACAGCAGACGCACATTGTTCCTTTGTGAAATACGCCATGATACTAACTAATATGAGATGAAAATTGACACTCCACACTATCTGTAGAGTGCGTTTCCGTCGCTTTTTCTAATTTTAAACAGATTTTATTCAAATTTGAAATCGTCAAAACATTATGGGTCACCCTTTATTAAATACATTTCTTAAGAAAAATGGTTTTAATACAATATTTATATGATATTGTTATTTAAAGCATTATTTCTCACATAATTAATTAGAACCATTCAACAAAATAAATTAATAACTTCAATGTAAGCTTTTTTTGGAATCAGTAAGTTTTCATAATTTTATTAGGTATTTATTTTTTAACGATTACTCATTACTTCCGTAATTAATTCTAAGCCAAATTTTTTCTAAAGAAGAAAAATAAATAATTTTAGAAATACTGACCGGGATTTCTTCAATATGTAAAATTTCCAGCACAGAGAATATCGTCTCATTCATCTCGCTGCATCTTTTTCCTGTAGGTGCAAAAAATCTGTATCTAGAACCCTTCAACACGAAAAAATCTACGCAAAACAGTAATCTTACACATCTTTGTAATTTCATGAAAACTGCGACATAAAAAAGTCATAAAATCTACAAAATAAACAATAAATTATTCTTTGCCTACATATTAGTAAACTACTTGTATTTCATTGGCTACACTTTTTCTGGAAATATTTGTCGTACTTTTTCTTTATTAAAAAGTGAATTCATTCATTAAAGGGATTATATTTGGACATTAAATTCTTTTTGCTTTTATTATATATTGTGGTTTTATAAGAGAAGGTAAATTTTGGTGGTTACTAGATATTTAATAAAAAATGAGTAAACTGAAATGTGAGATATTTGTAACTCATACCCGTTTTGTTGTAATGGCAGTTAGCGATACTTACTTGCTTTCTATTTGATTCGAAATATTTTAGAGAATATATCTACGAATGGTTTTCATGTTTCAGAGAAATTACTTTAATAGCAGCAGAAAAATGCGACGAAAACAGGAGAAATTTAAAAGGGAAGGGAAATGTGAGGACTTTAAAGAACGTCGTTGCGTCGGGATTAAAAAAAATAGTTATTACAAAATAGTTAAATCGACCTCATAAAAAACGCAAAAAGCATAAAATAAATTTTAATTCTGTATCCATTACGATATTTTGAGGTCGGCGCAAATTAAACAAACAAAATAACTACACTTTTGTTGTTAATCCTCCTTCCTTATGTTCCCGTGAGCTGAAAAGTTTAGGCATTTTTTTTTTCTGCGATTGTGTTTGGGTAGTTGCTTTGTTTGTTTAGTTTAAGCCTTTAACTTTAACATTATTTTATGCATTTTAGCACTTTTTGTGATGTCGGTTCAAATTTTTTTTTTTCAAAAAACTATTAAAGTTTTAATTTTTTAGTGACTGCACTGGAAAAATACTGCCCGTATGAACAAAAAAAATTTCAACAGGTGCAGAACTAGTGCTCTATAGAAAAGAAACAGAATTATTCAAATCAGGTAACATATTACGAAATTAGTCGCTGTCACCCTTTCATACCTTCGCCTTAGATAGAAAACTCTTACCATCGCGTTAGTGCGCCACTGTTTTATATACAGCAAGTGAGAATCATCATATTCAGAGAACTGTCGTAGTCACTGTAGGTACATATTTTTTTATCATTTCCCAATGAGGAAGCATACTCTGTGCCGTACCTTCACCAACTCTCACAATTTTGGTCCTGACACAAACAGATACTATATTCATTCAGAACCATATAAATCAGCCCCCCCCCCCCCCCAGGTCAATATTGTGCCGTATAGTACCATTGGTGGATCGTACTGTATAGAACAAAAACGAGTCATCCAAAAAGGTCCGCACCCAATTAATTGTCGGCGTACACATTCTATATGGGGCATTTCACGCGAAGCGGACAGCGAAAAAAATTTCAGGTTCTGGATTTTGTTCATATTTGGTTTAATTGTACTTCTGTATGTCCTGAATGAATGTGCATTTTTATTTTTTTCCTATAAAGCCTAGTTGCCCTTTTCTAAGCTTTTAAAGAATTGACAAAATTTGAGGAGCGGGTTTTTTGAAAAAAAAATTTGCTATTATTAAAAGTGACAGAAAAAAGTAAATAGTGTTATTTTTAAGACAAGTAAATGTTTTTCTTGGCTATTATTACAGAGTTGAAAAAAAAATTTTTTTCGTATATAAAACCGGAAGTAAACATATCAAATCGGATTTTACTTAACTTCGACATGTTTAAAAATTTTTGTTTTTATCTCAAAATGTAGCTTATAGTTCATAAATAATATGTGTAAAATTTTAGAATGTGATCTGCATTCGTATCGGAGATAGAAAATTTAAACATAAATTTTTTCATGTTTCCATGCAAAACTATCGCACTGGCCAAACGCCGACTACGCGCTGCACTGTGTTCGAATGCAGATCACATTATGAAACTGAACAGGCATTTACTATACATTTTAAGTTATTTTTTGAGCTATTTAACAAAAAAAAAAAATAAACATGTCGAAGTTTGTCAATATTTAATTTTAAATATTAATTTTGGTTATTTTACATGAAAAAAAAATCCAATTTCGAATTCGATACCACGACTGTGAAGAGCATGCAATTTCCTATAAGAACCACTATTTTAATTATTTTTATATAAGTTTCTTAATACGATTAATTACCTTTGAAACAGGTCATACATAAATTCTTCAAAATTGTTGGTTGTCCGCTTCGCGTGAAATGCCCCATATATGAAAAGAAAAGTCATCTAAATCAGTCCACACGTCACGAAGTTAGACAACCGCTGATCCCACGCCTACTCTTGATCAAAATTTATCCCCAAATCATACATCAAAAGAAGAATCATCCACATCGGTCCACATGTTGCAAAGTTAGCCTCCACACCACCTCATATTAGCATATTAACAATTATAGAATCATCGAAATCGGTCCACGGGGTAAGAAATGGTTCCACGCGTTATGAAGTTAGGCTACCAACTCCCCCTCTTGATTGATTCTTGATATGGTATCAATCGGGGAACATACTCTATCCAACAAATAAGAATTCTCATGAAATACGCGTCACTCTTATAACCTATCGCTTTTGACAAGGCGGGTAAAAATATAGAGAATAAAAGGAAATTATCTTAAAAAAGTTGCCCACAATGATAAGATACAAGTCAGACGAGGAAATATGCGGGAGGCTCGATAAAAATGAAGAAATTTCGAAATTTAGTGCAGCGATTTTAATTAAGGAATGATATGAGTCCACCGAGCCTTAAAGACGTAGACACACTACGTACGTACGAAAACAGAAGTTACAAATACGGTATCTATTTACTTCAATTGTAGAAGTCATGTGCTACTAGCAGAAAAAAATGGTAACATTATTGATAGAAGTAAGTTCGCGGAATTACGTCCACAACATGTTTAATTGGCTAAGATTTTTGAGACTCAAGTATTCCATCTATTTTATATTCATTGCAAGCCTTTTTTTAAATACTTTTCAGCATGCCTAACCTTTCAGAATTTTCTAATTTATATCTCTCTCGGCAATCAAAGGCTGCTGACTGCATATTTACCTACTTTAGCAAAGCTTTTGACAGAAATAATCATGAAGTTTTGCTTTATACGATGACTGTCCCCGAATTTCCGTCTTTCTTCGTTGATTGGGTGCGCTCGTATGTATTTGTTGAGTCGCACTCAGAGAGTACCGTTTTGTGGTTATCTTTTCAATAATATATAAAAATTTTCTGGAGTACCTTAAGGCAACCATTTTTGTCCACTAATATTTATCATTTACATCGATAATATATTCTTGTTTTCGCCAGTTTCTTATCTTTTATATTGAAAATATTTTACCGTAAAATTGGTTTTACAGTGTAAGTGATCAGAATATGATACAGCTGTCTAGATCGGTGATTAATAATTTTTCTGGCTTAACATCTAGTTTTCGGTTTCGTGCGAAAGCGTTCAGCAGTTTAAGAAAAGCTAACCCTTTGGTGCTGCTGTCGAGGAAGAGGCAAAGAGAAACTATTTAATATTTCTTACGTCACGTCGCTCGATTTTTTCAAAGTTTATTTTAAATGTTTATTTTTTTGCAAATTCACTCGGGTCAAGTGAGCATTTCGAGCATATTTTGCAAATACATTTACTTAACATCTCATAACATTTGCGTTATTTTCAAAATTATTAAAGGCCTGTTACAAATGCAATTCAACCATTTGGGAGTTACAGGGTGATTCATAAATTCAAAATTTTCATGGTATGCACATTACTTTTTTATTTGTATCCTTTGAGATACTCAACAGAGCAACATCAAACACAATCTCACAAAACTTCTATCGTAATGATTCTTCCAAAATTGTCAACAATAGTAATTCTATAATTTCCAAAATCGAAAAAATGTTTTTAAATTACCAAAAATTTCACAATTTCCGAAATTGTCTCCAAAATTAACGTAATTAATATAGCACCTTTTTAGTTTTAGTGGATTGGCCATCATATAAGCTTTTCAGAAGTGTACAATAAGTCCAGATAGAGAAAGGATTAGAAAAAACGCATCCTAAGAAATCTCTGACTACCTAATTATTTCTTGCATTTTATGTAGGAAATTCTTTAAATAAGCAAAGGAAATTCTTTAAATAAACAAAGGTTAAAGGGTTGAAAATGTTTGTTTAAGGTACAGAGGTAAATGTAATTGTAACTCCTAACGGTTGATATTGCCCCCCTCTCCTCTTCCCTTCACCATCCAATTTTTGGTTGGCTGGGTGAGATCTAGCACTCTACTTCATTTGGTGTAGCTTATGCGAAACACCCTGTATGCTGAAAAGAGCAAAAGACATTATTTGCTCTTCGTTGTGGTTCTTGAAATGACATTTTTCATTTTGTTTTAAGAAAGGAATTGTCCAATGAGAACAAAGAATTAAATCTAATAAAACAATCGAATCTAAATAGAAATAAAAATACAAATCCTCTCAAAATATGTTATTTGAAGCCATTATTCACATGTGTCTCTGGAGGCCTGATGGGCAATTACAACAGCTTTCAACTTTTACCGACAACACCGTAACTATAATCCACTTGGCGCAAATATTGTGAGAGCTTGTGAAACTTTGGTATTAAATTAAGCTGAAATTCAAATAATTTCCCCAAAGCTTTTAAGCCTAAACTTTATTTGCACTTTAATAAAAAAATTCTGAGTGGAAAATTTTATTAAATTTTACAACTTTTGTGGACAATAAATTATGACGTGGACCCTTTAATAGTTATTTGAGCTAATGCAAGTTTTCAGTGAAGCGTAGAAAACCTAGCGGAATCAGATGCAGGACGGGGATAAAAAGGGGATTTATATATTTTGCTGGGGTTTTTTCCTCTTAATTCTGTTATAGTTTAGTTATGGCGAAAATTGTTACAAGGGAAGTGAAGGAGATGCATTTTGTTACAACATTAAGTTTAGAGGATGCAGCTGCTGCCATTAGTAAGCTTCTCAGTTTGTGCAAAAGGGAACAGTTATGCCCTTTGAGTACAGTGGAATCGGCGTGCTATAACGATATGATTGTGTGTAATTTGTTTACATTTTGTTTTCATTACCCCTTTTCCTGGGGCCATGGGCCTTTTATAGCAAATAAAACTTTTTTTCTGTGTTAAGGGCGTTAGGTGGTACGATGTACTCCATTTATCGTTAAACTTTCCCGCACTACAAACTTTGGCCGTTGCTTTTTCATTTTCACTCCTCACTTCTGGAAACATTGCAGTATCCTTGGAAATTTTTTTGTATTTACAGTTGGCTGGATAGGGCAGAAATATCACTCCCCCACTTGTGTGAATTCACAACTTTGAGAGCAGGCAAATATGGTATTTCGTCATTCCTCTGAGTTTTGTTCACTTGGCCTGAATTTGCTTTAATTTTTGATACTGGAGGAAAAAAGAAATAAAAAGACTTCCGTACGGCCGGTTTGTCGCGTGTATATGTATATTCTGGGCCGAACACCAAACTCTGAAAGAAGGTAGCACTACTATACACTGAAATGAAAGAACGGAAAAGGTAAAAAATTGCTGGAATAATTTCTACTGACGCGAATATATCCTGAAAAGATGCTGGGCGACGGTCCGGGCATACAGGGTGGCAGAATTTATGATATTTTTATATAGGGGTTCTGCTAAATCGAGGCTACAGGGATGAAGCCTTTCTACGTACTCGTTATGTGCTGTTGATAGAGAGAATTATTGTTGAAAAATTTGAAATCTTTAGGGAAGGAAAATGCTGATGGATGAACATATGAATACTAAGCGGTTCAGCCTTCAGAAAAATTTCTGACCTTGTTACATCAGGTTTCTACCCCTGTTATACATAGGGGGATATTCCTTCATAATGTTTACAAAAAGAAGCTGGGGTAAAAATGGTTCATGAATGCTCAAAGTAATTGCGATTTGCGAGGGAATTCGTGTGAAAAATTATTAAGTAAGATTAAGCTACGTCGTGAGAGCAGAAAATGTAGGCCAGTAAGGGAAAATGTACTTTTTAGCTACCTGTTCGTTAGAGCAACCTTTATATAAATTTCCGTTAATGATTTATATAATATGCTCAAGTATTTACAGGCAGACGAAGTACTCTTAACATGGAGGAATTTTCGATCCTGCTGCATTTGCTAAAAAGTTACATTAAAACCAACCAAATGAATTCTATTAATTTAAGATTGTGTTAAAAGTTATGTTTTTATAATTAACGAAAATTTTGAATCTTGGCAACTTATTCAGGTTGAATTAAGTAAAATTAAAAATAGAGTATAGAAACAATTGGCTACACTATTAAAGGATACGTACAACTTTGTTAAATATACAAACTGAAGTTTTAAATATTTTCAACCGGATTCATAGATCCTTTTCCCAAATATAGCTTAAATGCTTTGATTGATTTTGATAACTAAGGTATCGATGGATTTGGCTTAGTTTAATTGTTGTATAACTTATTGTTCTTCTGTTTCATTCATTGTGTTCCAAACACTAAAGCTAATGACTCTGGCGCTAATAAACTTTGGTTCGACAGCTCTTTAGGGAATCTAGAAAATATTAGGAAGAAGGCCTGGAAGAAATTTTGTTCCTCTAAGAGCACCGCAGACTACTTGACATATACTAATTTACGCGATAACTTCATTTCGGCTTCAGTATCTTCCTATCACGACTAGATTTACAGAAGAATAGTCTGCGGATTGATCCCAAGCTTTTTTGGCGATTTGTGATTTGATTTTGAGGACTGCGAAAGCAATGATCCTGTGACAATAGCCGACTTATTTGAATAACAACTGCGATATTAGTATTATTGATTTTACCTATTTGACGAGGCGCCACCAACCAAAACACCTGAATGGCGCTCAAATGAGGCATGGTACGTCTGAGTAAAAATTATACTTTTCCAAATTCTAGCTCGCTTCAAGCAACATTTCTGCAGTAAAATCTATACGGATGAAATTGTACATAATCCACGCGGTGAGTGACCACTCTGCAATGTCTTAAAGCCAGAAAGCAGCAACAGAAATGTGCATTTACGGAGGGCGTATATTGTGCCTGTAGCGGGAGCGTGCATACTCGTGTGGTGGGCGTAGTTTTAAATTTTTGGGCCTGTAGCGGGAGCGTACATAATACTACCAGGCGCATTTGTTGTAAATGCGTGCGTGTTAAAAATATTAACTTTTACTCGGGCGGAAACTCCCTCTTATTATTCCTCTGCATAAAAAAGGCGACAAGCGAGAGATATCTCTAAGATATTTTTTATTATAGATTATTTTCATTTCAAATTTTTCTTGCAAATTTTTCACGATGCTTTATGTAAAGCAAATCGACCACCAAGAACTTGTTGGATTTTTCCAATATATGCATCCCTTGTATTGAGGGTGTTAGGCAAGGCGGTCGATCGAATTAATCAAAGATTTTTTTACTTAAGCCCCTTCCTGCTTGGATTTCCATGTGTTTTGTTGACTGTATGTGTTCGTATCTGCCTGATCGTATTCAGCGGGTCTCTTTTCACGGAGGCTTATTTAAGCCAACTTTTAACAGTTTTATGATGCCACAGGGCAGTCATCTGTAGCCATCGAGCATTACCGACTGACTACATTTAAATTCTGACCTGCACACCTTTCTTAGCTGGTATGCCATCGATTACCTTCCAATAAATATCGGTAAATGCCCAACTATGTCCTTCTCTCGGAGAAGAAAGCAACTAGAGTTTAATTTCACTACTAAGGGCTCTTTACCTCACCTTACTTCACTCGAAAAAAACCAGGGATCTTACAGAACGAAGCCATCCGCTTAGAAAGGATTGTCGAAATTCGCCTTCTTAAAGAGTGAACTATGTTGTAAAAATTTATATGGGACAAATTATTGCATAGACATTTTGAAATAATTAAATTGTATGAGACTCTCACCGCTATTTCAGTACTTTTAAAAGACCAATTCATAAGGGTTGACATGGGAAATAAACACAGTACAGGTAAATTCCCTTTACTTGAACCATTACCTTCCATCAATTTTAGCTCATCTTGGGGGTTTTTTCAATGTGATTGCTTACATATGCCCTCCCATGACCTGACTTGCATTGCCAACTGACTTTTCGATTACCCACAAAATGTCTCAGATTCAATGGACTGAGAATCCGAGACATTTTTGCCAGGCTGTCCGCCTTCTCATTACCTTCAGTGCCCTCGTGTCCTAGTACCCAGATTAACGTAATTAATTTGACCTGGGGCAGTCCTTTAAGTGCATTGCAGCAGTCTCAGACAATTCTATACTCAAAAGTATTAAACCCTAGAGCCGAAAGTGCCTCCTGACTGTCGGACTTTGTATATTTTGGTCCCGCGTATTCCTTTTTGAGCAATCACACGTGCGTAGAATTCAATGGCGTGTATCCCTGCCTGGCGCAGATCTAAGAGCCTTGCGCAGACGTAGTCTGGATCTGTAGACTCCGATGTATGTTCTGTTATCGATCTTTAAACCATCCGTGTATCACACCAGAGATTCGTTTTAAAAATTTAGCTGTTGTTAAACCAGTATTCTCTGCTTTCCAGGATCAAATTGATTGGTATATCAGAATACATGAATTCTTGTATTCTGCAACGATTTTCCTGTGATCAGTCAGATTGCCTGTCTTAAGGAGATTGTAATGTGCAGC
The DNA here is from genome assembly GCA_964036015.1 of Leptarthrus brevirostris. Classification (NCBI taxonomy): domain Eukaryota; kingdom Metazoa; phylum Arthropoda; class Insecta; order Diptera; family Asilidae; genus Leptarthrus; species Leptarthrus brevirostris. Next base: position 48,142,661 of record OZ038371.1, read on the forward strand.
CTTACTTCTCTCGAGACGGCCTCTTTCGTTAGGAATAGATGTTAAGGAAGATAGTTTAGAAGAATACTGCGCTGTCGTTTGCTCTGCTTTTGGCCACACGAGAGCCTCATAGGTGACTAAGGGTCCTGCTCCCGGTTTTATTGAAGAGTCTTGGACAGGACCAAAAAGCAATAATAGCGTTTCCTGTAACTAGGAGCAGGTGAGAAGTCCATGTGAGTGTTTGATCTAGAAGCGCAGCTAGATACTGAATCTCACTTGAGAATTCAATTCAAATTCCTTCAAGCAAAGGAGCTTCTAATCTCTAACCTTGTAAAGCGCACAATGTTTGTTTTGCCAGGGTTGTCTTTGAGGCCTTCCTTTAAGAACACCATATCTATAGATATGTCCTGGGCTGAGCGGGTGATCGCTATCTTCCCTTAGGTAGTGGCTACCCTCACCTCTCTCCATGGTTTAGTGATATAGCTAAGCTGATAGTTGGCCGGGATATTTCAGGGTTTCAAGGAATTGATAGCCCACTTTATTCTTCCAGCTCTGAAGATTTTTCCAGAGATGCTCCTCAGTAAACGTGTTGCTCTACAATACATGCCACATAGATGCTTCAATTTCTGAGCACTCGGGGTGTTTCCAGGAGTAGTTTTAATGTTTCCTCTGAGTCAATGGTATAGGATCTATCTGTCTTCTGGAGGCTGATACCATTGAAGTGCTCCATCGAGAGATCTTTTTAGAGACGTGCTATTCCAGTTACCTTCCTTAGTTCGTTGTTGTAATCTGTCAGGGCCTGGTTGTATTCATCTCAGGCAGGTGGGTATTTAGCTTTATTAAAGAGCTTTATGACTTTAGCTTTAGCTTGCTTAGCGTCCTGTCCCACCAAGCCATGACTCTGACAGCCGTATTGTTTCTAATAGGATTGCTATTTTGTTAGCTGTGGATAAGCAGGTTTTGTAGCTGGTTTGATCCCATTTATAGACCTTATTGGAATTCTAACGGAGCGTCATTGAGTTTTTGTAAGTTAGCCCTGATATGTTCTCGATAGATATCGCAATTCATATATTAACTTACACTGTTTTGGTGGATGTCTCTTTATAAGCCGCAGTTCTTGAATAACAATCACATCCAGTCTCTTTAGCATGCCCATCAGATGCAGCTTTTGCATGATGGAGCAGAGTTGCCAAGTCGGGCGATTTCTCTCCGATTGGGCTACTTGAGCCGTCAGTTGGGCGAGAAAATTGTCCTCTCTACGACTAGGTCTTTTTTGGGCGGTTTTTTAATTCTTGCTGGGCGGTTTTGGACTATAGGCTGAAGCAGAATGCACGGCAGCCTTCAGCAACAGTTCATATTCGCTAATCGAAATCACATAACCCGACGTGACAGTAGAAAAATTTTTGCTGTCGAGTCATCTCAAATTCTAATTTTGGGCGAATAACTTTTTATTGAACTCCGAACGAGTCCAATTTGACGTTAATCGCAATGGAATTTTTTCGCTCCAACATAAAAGTATGCTCAATGCCGTCGTCACGTCGTGGATATCTTATTCTGATACAGCCGACATCAAAATAGTTTTTCTGTCGTCCCTGCGGTTGCTTTTACTATCCTTTATATATGGATTAATTAAATGTGCGTAATAAATAATTGGAAGCGACTGGGTGAATTATTAACGGTTGTGACTATTTGCCCTTACGTGTATTTACGGGTACTTACGTGTACTAATGTACGTAAAAATTTTATCAGACTTTCTGGGAGGAAGAGGTGTATTAATCAGGCTCAAAAGTACACGTAAATACACGTAAGTGCAAATAGTAACTTCAATTATTAAATACCTACTAAAAGGTATTTTTTGTTTTTCACGACGCCTCTACCACAATTTTGGGTTTTGGATGGCCTGTTTTCCCGTTTTTTGCAAGGCCTCACAGGCTGCCTCAGCAAGTGCCAACTGTTTCTATCGTTTCTAATCTCTATTGCCTAGGTTCCTACAAACATATCAGCCTGTCTGCAGGAATCCATGTTGTCCCATCGTCTCTAGTGTTCTCCCTGGACCCATGCTTTAATCATGGCCCAAGACCATTCTCCACCCACTGCAGTGAACGGTATGGTCCATGAAGATTTGCGGACGAGTCCGGGTGTATCCTTCATTGCTGAGCTTGAGTGCCAGACACTCTACCGGAAAGTTTCTCTGGATAATCTATTTGATCGTAAAGAAGGTCATTCCAAGTCCACACTTCAAACTAGTTCTTGCTTTCCTACCATCCTTCGCATCCTCCGTCAGACACCAGATTGGTTTCACCTAAGGCTTTGTTACCACTTCTGTATCCGCGACATTCTCTACTTGGATGTGTCTTCAATACATTGATTTTGGTTTGTAAACTTTTTTAGTGTGATATTATTGTCCGTAGGTTCCACCGGGAAAAAGATCGTCATTCCTATCTGGATTGTTGTTCAATACATCTCAGTACTATCCGACCATCCTCCAAGGTCACCGAATTCATGAAGTATATACCCTTCAACAGGGCTTCCTTGAAAGTCCCGGTTCTACCCTCTATTCCTACTCGTGTGTATGACCCCAGACACAGGTCATTCGTCGCCGCCAGGTAGATGGTCGGCCTTCTGCTGGTGCTTGCTGCCGTCCTTTCCTGAAGAGCTTTTGTCTTCCGTACTTCCGGGTCTGGTCTTTTGACTATGTTTATGATGCCCCTTCTGCACAGGAGATGTTCTCTTGTAGGCTGGTGGTAGACTTTTTGATGGCCGCTCTATCGCTCTTACTTTGTTCAGCTCCCGTTTCTCCAAGCCGCACGCTAGGGCTTCCACCTTCGACGTCCTGCCATTTTGATCCAACAAGTACAGGTACATTTTATCGGAGTAAGTGTAGCTTACCCTTCACTGGGTGGGTCTGCATCTTCTACTGGCACGGGTACCGCGGGGCAGCCAACTCGTGATAATCTACCATCTCTTCTATCGCCGCACCTGAGGATGTGCTAGCAATTACATTGACAATAGCACCTTCCTTAGGGACTGCTACTGCACTTTCAGCCAGCGCAAGTCCAGTCTCCACAGCCGCCGCAGAACCTTTTGAAGGGAATTTTTACAGAGCTGCATCTGTTATGGGTACAGTAGAGATAACCAACCTGTTAGGGTCTGCCATCTTCTCCACCTACCCTCCTTCAGAAGTGCCTGGATTTCCTTTTTTCTTCTCTCAAAATTCACCCATAAGTATTCCAACGATTTGGGGGAGAAATAAAATAAAATAAGTGTGCAAAGATCCCTCCACACCCAGCCTACTCGAATAGAATATAACAGGAGATTGATTGCACAGAATGACACCACTGCACACTCCCTCGGCATGGTCAACTATAACCTTCGAGTTAAATGATTTTTCCAGTGGTTAGCTGCTGCCGCATTAGTTACTTGGCTATGTTCTAGGATACATTGCTCGGTTGCTACCGCTTGGAGGTGTAACTAGTGGGTTTTCGACTTTTCCGTCCATCTTCCAGCTACCTTCCCAGATCCTTGCTAACCCAAGCTCCTTTTGTGTATGAGAGGTGCCGCACAGTTTAACCGATCGAAGCAAATGGAACTGGAGCTGCCGGCCCACATGTTACTCTGTACCAGATGTGGTTGGGATTGGTGCTGAGTTCCCGTGGGTGTGGGACCGAGAACAGCCTTGCGTGAACTTGTAGTTGACTTTTAATGAGGTTTACTTGAGTGCCTCAGCCGAGAAGTCATCTACCGACAGGACTATTAAAGAGGCAGTGCCGTCTGTCCAACTTTTCAGTATCTTCCAAGCTGAAACCTTTATCTGATTATTTTGATCCTCAGCTTTATCGAAAATCTTCTAATTTTTTAGTCCTTTGCGGGAAGTAGCCAACCAGGACTTTGGAACGAGGAAAGTTATCTTCCTCTACTTCCCTTAGTTTGGCTCCTCCCATGGCTGAATTTCAACTATAGACTGTGAGCTATCGTGGTGGTCTTATGAGCGCATTTGTGTCTCCGGTGCCAGTGCAGGTTTGACCTCGCTGTCCTTATTTTCCCGAATCTTTTTGAGAATCGACATTTGCATAGACCTCCCTCCTGTACAATTTTTTTCGTTTCTCACCTAGATCTACCAGATCCTTCATTTTCGCACACGCGCTGTGAAACATCCTGTATACCTGGCTGGTAATTTCAAGTAGTAGAGCTAGAACATTTGCGCTCATATTTGGATCCGTCAGATGTTAAGCAAAAGATCTAATTTTATTCAAAATAAAAACAAAAAGTAAAAATATTTAGGCCGCTTTTTCTTAACGCTAGATTTTAACGCGAAGATTTAATAAAAAGCCCATAAACGTAAAAATTCCTCGTCTAAGCTTCCTTTAAAGATACAAAGCAAGATGCACATTATTATAAATTTACCCTGACCAAATTTTAAAACAATTTTCTTTTTTCCAGTTCTGCAATTAAAAACCAGTTAAGAGGGTTTGCAGTTTTTACAACTTCAAAGAAATATCTGGAAAAGTAAAGCCATCCACCCGTAATTTGAGCGGTAGTCACTTAAGTATACAAAACAGAGGTATACTTATGCCTAGAAAAATTTTACAATTCACAAAGGAGAATCAAATCACTCTGGGTACAACAAAACGGCAGGATGCTACCCTTGCTGTAGAGACATTTTAAGAATTTATATGTTAGAAGCAACTTCAAATGTAGTTACAAGAAAATACTTCAGGAAATTGTAATTAAAGTGGAAAGTAGGAAAGGCAAAACTTCATGTGGTGAGGAAGATACGATTAGAGCATATGTTGTAGGGTTACTGGGGCCTGAACATGTTTATTTTCACAGTGAAAGCCTCAGGTATATGCTTTATACTTAGCCGTACAATTATATTTTGCCTTTATTGTCCCTTTTTAACCGACTTCCCAAAAACAACGAGTTTCTAAGTTCGACGTGTATTTTTTTATTTTTTATTTTTTTTATGCCTGACCGGGCATAACTTCCTAACGCGTCGACCGATTTTGATAATTCTTTGTCTGTTGGGTAGAGTATGTCCCCCTGGTTGATACCATGAGAAATAAGAGGTTGGTGGAGTGGGGTGGGAGGCGGAACCTACCTTTGTAACGCGTGGACCGATTTGGATAGTTCTTTTGCTTTTGTATAGAGTGTGATCACCCATTACTAATAGGAGAATAATGTGGTCCTATGGTGGGGGAGGGGTAGGGGTAGTCTAACTTCGTAACGCGTGGACCGATTTCGATGATTCTTTTTCTATTCGGTAGAGTATGTTCCTTGATTGATACCACGAGAAAAAAATTTTTTGTGGGATGGAGGTTAGGTAGGTGGTTAAACCTAACTTTTGGATGGTTCTTTTTTCGTTGTATAGAGGTAGACACTAAAACGTGAAAAAGAAAATAGTTTTAAAAAAAAAGTTGAACCGACTTCACAAAAATCGCTGAGAAGCATAAAATAAATTTTAATTTTATATCTATTACGACATTTTGAAGTTGGTGCAAATTAAACAAATAAAACAACTACAGAACCACAATTGAAAATAAAACATACTACCACCTGAACGTTTCAGCTCACGGGATCATAACAAATGACGATTAAATATTTTTGTTGTAGTTGTTTGGTTTATTTGATTTGCACCGACTTCAAAATGTCGTAATAGATATAAAATGAAAAATTATTTTATGCTTTTTAACGCTTTTTGTGAAGTCGGTTTAACTTTTTTTAAAAAACTATTTCAAAATAAGTAGGCCGAATGTGTAATAAAATTCAAGACATTATTTTTCAGTTTTTTTATATACTCTCTATTTCTGCTACCCCTAGTGAGGCGCGGAATAAACGATTAGATGATAACGACCAAATGTACTTACAACTTAAGGTGGATTCCAAACCAACCAAATTACTCTGTTATCATCAATGATTTTACTATTATCTGTTGTGAGCAGAAAACCAGGGTTTTAAAATTTGTTCATCGATCAGTGGAAGTGATCTGATCTAAAGAAAACAAGCTCTGAATCTTTCATCGATTCTGGTGGGCAGTAATATCTGAAAAGTCGTGTGACATTTTTGTTTTAGGCTGAGGTTCATTATCTGAGACATCATGAGACTCTTCTTATATTATATGTATTTTGTTGTTTTAGTTTTCATACTGTTTCTGAACCTTAATTATTATACGTATTATTTTGATGCTTTGTGACTTATATGAGGGCAGCAACTTAAAATTAGAACAGGTTAGTATTTTCCGCTTCGATTAATATGGGTTAAGTGGGGGCTGGTTGTTTGTAAGGGACATAAACAGTATTGAGTTTTGGATGAGTTAAACGTGACCCGATTTGTTGTTCCTCGAGAAAGGATCGCAGAAATGTCACTGTTTAAAGATTCAAACATGTATTCTCATGTAAATTCAAAACGGCATCAAAAAAATACGCTAATCATGTTGTTTTCGGCGAAACTATGAATGGAATTAAAATTTATGTATTCGTGTACGGTTTTTGTAAAACTGCTTTCAATCTCTCTCTCAATTCGTTATAAAAAATTATAGACCACGCCAAATGCTTTTATTTTGGCTCGATCAACAGTATGTCAGACAGTATTAAAAGCTTTCGTGATATTAAAATTTTATAATTATAAAAATAATGATACGCTGTGACAAACCATTTAGTAATTCTCCGGTTTAGCGGCTCGCGCGGAAACCGTACTGGCGATTCCTGATAAGAAGGTCATTTTCGAGATATGTCAACAACTGGGAGTTGATTCGAAACATACATATATCGCTCTACGCCATTAAATATATATAAAAAAGTTAAAAGCATTATAGCACAAAACCGTATTCATTTCGTTTCTCACAATCTCAGGTTATGTCGCCACTTGCAAGTAACTAGAGTTGCTTCTCCCACGGAAAATATTTTTGAGCAGAGTACAAATTTTAATCAAAAAAACCGTAATAAGAACTTAGGTTTTCCGAATAAAGATAAGTAATTTAAAGTATAGGTTAGGTTAGGTTATGGTGGCATAGACAGGAGATTTGGTTTTTCAATCCCAGGAGAGCTATTCTATTAGTATCAAAGGTACTACTCTATGTTGCGAACTACAGAATACTTCTCATATTGTTCGAAGCTTCTTTTAATCCTGCAATAAAGTGGTTGCCCATTGTTACCTGGATGTTGCATATGTTTTTCGTGATCGATATGGTCCAAAACGTTGTGGTCTCTTTCGATTTCCTTTTTGAAAGATGTAGCAGCACATCATTGAGAGATTTGGCAGCACTGTGTTTCGGAAGAAGTATTTTTTCCGCATTCTGAGCTTTCATTACAGCTCTTCCTGTGCCCGCTTACCCATCAAAATTGCACCCTTCTATTCGGGCTTAGGGATGGGCTATCTTCGATTCGATCTCCACGGATCGATCTTTTAGCCTTCGATCTGCCGATTTTTGAATCGATTTTTCGCTGGACCGATTCAGCTCGAATCGATTTATTTATTTTCGATTCTCATCCATTTAAGACAAGACAAAATGTGCTAAAATAAGACTGAGTAAGTTCACGTGGAATTTTTTCGCATCATCATTAATTCGTGTAATAATCCTGCAAATTTATAATTTCGTATCTAAAAACTTGTCAATGTTAGATAAATGCATTTCGGATCTCTGTAATATGTTAGTGTTATCTGTATCAGTGAGTACCATGATTTTGTGATTTTGTAATCATCAGTGGGTGTTTATCCCAAAGATTACCTACTATGTACTAGATAACCGATTTCCTAAATTACCCAGCTAGTCTTGAAAAAGTAACACTGGCACCACAGAAAAACGAAATATATCCAGCTTTTGAAGTCATAAGAATATACATGCAAATAAAGAGTACAGGTAGTGTGCGGTCATTTAATCCTCTCAAAATTATTTGAGAGAATCACTTACTGCTACTGCAGTCAAAATGCTGTTCTCATCCGGAGAGAATTACAGACTCCAATCAAAAAAGTATCGCCAAATCTTGTCGAAGAGTAAAAATGTACCAAAAAGTAGCACCAATAAAAACAATTCATGCGAAGCACCTGACTGAGTTTCTTACTTTTGTGCGTAAGAAACTTTCAGACTTTCAATGGATTCCGATCTTTTAATGATTGAAGTACATTTAACATTTGCAAATGTACTTAAGAAAACTCTCCCGAAAAACAAAATTTTTAGTTCTGAATGCAGGGTTACCCGATGTCGGAAATATATAAAAGCAACCACAAATTTTTCTTTACTTTGTTCGAAACTGTTTATCTATTAGTAAGTGATCTTTGGTTTGTCCTTTATTTCTGGTTTGGTGATTCTGGATCAAGGAAAAAATAGGTATTTAAGGAAATATCAAAAATAATTCATTTTTAAACTTCCTGGGGATTACAGAAACTATTTGGAGCACCATTAAGATTTTAAAAAATCATTTTCATATTGGGACGTCATTACACGGAAAAGGACAGTTACTACGTACATATGCAGGGTTGAAGCCAGGTTGAACCCAAGCTCAACTCTCAAGTATAACGAAGTTGAGTTCAAAGTGGGTCGAGTCAACTCAACTCAAGTAATTGAGTCGAGTTGAACTTATACATGCATACGCGAGTTGAAGTGACACATTGTAATTTGACAAGTTATTTTTAATTTTGTTACAGCAGTTAGTAATTATTTTTGTAAACGTTGTTTTGTGTTTGTAAAGTTTTGAAAATAGAAAGGCGAAATATTTGGGAACAAGAGGAAACAGTAGCTATGTTGAGCATTATGTCAAATCAACCCAATTTCAACTCAATCTAAACTCAACTCTTCAACCTTATGAACGCATATACGCGGATTGAAATCTCAACCCCAACTCGACTCAATTATTCAACTCTGCATGTATACGTAGTAAGTGGTGAGATCAATGCACAAAATTGAGTAGTCAAAATCAATGGAATCGATCCATGAATATCGATCTTTTTAGAGCGATTAATCGATGTTCGAAATCGGGAAAAAATTATAGATCGATCCGTACTGAATCGATTTTCTCAGTTCGATCCCCCATCCCTATTCGGGCTTACAGTTTGTAGAACTCGGGAGCAATCTAAGAGGCATTTCGATTAAAATTCGTTGAATTCAAGAGTTATTAGCGCCGCTTAGCTGTCCACATATATACTAATCGAACAGGGATGGGGGTTGAACCTAATTTTGTAACGCGTAGACCGATTTGGATGGTTCTTCTTTTTTTTTCTTAGAGTAAGATTGCTAATTGGATGAAAAATTGTTTCCTGGAGTGTGAGAAGGGAGTCTAATTTCGTAACGCGTGGACCGATTTGTATGAGCCACAATTGCTAATATAATGAAAAATTTGGACTTAACGTGGAAGAATGGGAGGAGTAGCCTAACTTTATAACGCGTGGACCAATGTGGATGATTTCTTTTGTGGTGTATGGAGTATGTTTCAACATCAGTTGGGTGGGAGAGAGGGCGGTACTCAACTCCTTTACACGTGGACCAATTTGGAGGATTCTTTTTTTTGTTGTATATGGGTGGGGGATGGGTAGGCTAACTTCATAACATGTGGACTGATTTCGATAATTGTTTTTGTGATGTTCCACATTGGCACCACGCCAAAAATTTATCGAGTGGGGTGAGGTGGTGGAGGAGGAGAGCCTAAAATTGTATCGCGCAAACCTATTTCAATGATTCATTTATTGCTCAATAGACTATATTGCTCCATTTGTATCATGATAGAAATTGTGGCTTGGGGTGCGACTGAGAGGTGAGGAGTCTCTTAGCCGATTTGGTAGCATGAGGACATGAATTGGATGAAGGGTTGTGAGCACAACTAAGAAGCTTGTCGCAACTTAGTCCTAGCTCATGAACAAGGGAATAGGGAAGGTTATGGGAATACCAGGGTGAGCATAGCAGGCCTGGTCAGTGACCGAAGCGGTGAGGGGCCCGCCTAGCTAGCCGTACTCAGCTCGCCGGATCGGTGTGGGATCTATAAAAAAGGAAGCACAAACTATTAAGAAATTAAAAAAAATAGGTTAAAAAGAATATACGTAATCATACCCCTTGCAAAAAGCAACCTCAGCCTAAAGTTGGTCTGAGGTTTGTAGGATCACATCCCACCCCGTTTAACAGAGCCTAGCCCATATATTTCGGCTCAGTCACTATAAACTCGGACAGTTGTCCGGAAATAGAAGTTAGAGAGAGAGTGTAGGAGGAACCAGACTATTGTTCACTACTCTGTCATCATCGATAATGATCAAAAAAAAAACGGAAATTCAAATTGCAAATAAAGAATTCAAAAATTAAGCGAAGACAAGGAATTCACATATCAAACTGAGATAAATGATACCAAAACTAGTGTGCGGTGGTATGGGGAATCGGCACAATGCAGTTCTAGATAATGTACCGAATTCATTGCGTCTCAGAAACGTAAAAAAATGTTATAGTACTAGAATGGAAACATCTTGCAAGATTTCACAAAGCATTGCAATTCGAGAAATTTTCTAGTATTGCCGCTATTACGTATACTGAATATATTGCTAAAACGTGACTAATTCAAGGGCTTAGGTTTGGATTCAACTTATCGCTTACTTCTTCACAAAAGAATTTTTATGGATACGTCTAATAGGAAAGTATTCGTTGTAGGTTAATTCGCCCTTAATCTTAAATGGTTTGCTTATTAAGAAAACAAAAAGCCAAAATTATTGGTAAGAGAATTAAGACTAAAAAATATTTTATAAACCATCAAGATTAAAACTACGATAAGTATTTATCAATCAGTGTTGAATTTTCTCTTCGAGCATGATTTGGATTGGCAGTAAATGGATCAAACTGTATATTGTCAGTATAATCTTCTTTCTTTAACAAATATAAAATTTTTATATACAGGCCCAGCGCAAGTATATCTCCCAAAAATTGCAATCGCTCACTTTATTTTTGTTCTTCAGAAACCTCCGTCGATTTCGTTATTCTTCCTTTTATTGCTTTTCGTAAAATGCTTTCATTTCGGAAATAAACACACTATTCTACGTGAAACAAAATTTTTTGATATACATTTATTTTTGTGTATCTTAAAAATATATTTTTTTGTTCTTTTTATAAATTCATTCAGACCTAAAAAAGAAAATGTCATAGTAACTATGAATATATATGATATAGGTTGGTGCAACCCTAACTGCGGTATTTTAACTTTATTACCTTACTTCGGAGCAAAATTAAAAAACTATTTTTTTATGCAATAGCTTGTATTAAGCTTAAATAAATACAAAAAAAAATATATGGATCTGCCGGCATATGCTCGACAGCCTGTTACTATCACTCATAACCTTAATTACCCGAAAAAAAATCAAAAGGAGCTTAACCTTACTTATTTTTTCTTGTCCGGCAAAAAATTTATCATGGACTACAAGAGGATAAAGTGCGTCCTCTTCAACAGCTATTTAGAAAAGTTGATAAGGTCCTACCTGACCACATGGTTTTTGGTTTTCCTCCAAATTTCTTTTGGCAACATTAAATTTTTCAAACGATACCTTTATACCAGTATGGCAGAGTTACTTGCGGGATTATTTTGTTTTTACCAATCCTCTTCGGCACAATTCACATCTACATTACACTTTTACTTTTCTTTTCCTTTCCGATCTACATCACACTCCACACCTCTGCCTTCCTCCCCGGATTTCACCTTCTCGCGCTTGATCCCCCCACCCCCCCAATTGAAAAGTTTAACTAAATTTTTCCGTATTGCGCCCAATATATTCGTTAGTTTTAAATATCTGCGAAATTGACCGCGTTTTTATTCGATTGGATTGCAAAAGAATCCAAGGAAGAAGATTCGTCGAGAGAGGGTAGGTACACGGATCAACCAATCGTGACTACGGTTGAATAACGGTGTAATAGACGCCCTATACCCCACAAGGGGTTAAAGGAATCCTTGAGACACTAATTTTTGTTGGAATTTTGACAAATGGTAGCCGGAGCAGTAGCGAATAGTTGGACAGAGGTTTGAATTGAGTAACGGAGCCTGTGATCGAAATCGAATAATTGTCGGCGTAATCCGCCGAATAACTCGACCTGTTTTCAAAGCGAACTCACGACAGAAGAATGTTATGTTCGGTGAAATCACCATCAAAATGATTTCTGGAGTAAAAATAATTGAGTTTTTTTTATACGATGTGGCCAAATCCTAGGAACAACCCTTTGATGCGTTAGCATGGTTTTGGCCGGAAGCGAATTAGGGTAGGGGAAGTAAGGAAACTTGAATCTTGGTTTTGCATTGCTGCGAGCTAGAAAACAGCCCATAGACGGAGTGGATTATTTTAATTTCTTAATAAAAGCTCACAGGGAGACCTGGTCTCGTTGGTATATTCACGCCCAAAGCAAGTATTGACTTAATTATTTTTAAAAGTTTATACGCGCCATAAATGCACACTTCTGTTACTGCTACCTGTCTTTAGCACGTTCAAGAATGGTGACTCATCACGTGGGTTATGCAAAATCTCACCCGACAGGCCCAAAAATTGCTCCCGAGGGAATAGAAATACTAAAGGAAGGCATCAGGAAAATAGAATTAATAGTACCATGTAGGCAATCCACAGCAAAAACAGTTTTGGATGTTTTTCGTCGAATTCCGGGAAAATAGGGTGATAAAAGATTGAGTCTGTCCAAAAGAGTGTTCCAGGGTAGTCGACGAAGTTCACTTGATAATTGGTTACATCGCATTTGTTGCCCTTGTTGCCGTTATGAGCAAGAATAATAAGGGACGATTTGCAATATTTAGAAAGACGCCACAAAAAATGGATAACTTAAAGAACTATAAGAAAACAGGCCCGAAAAATCGAGAACAAGTCTTTAACGGAGCCACAGGAATAGCAATCTATTAAGTTGCTGCATGATTGCATCGTCATCAAATAAAAGATCCTTCATTATTAACGCGGTCGGAGGGGATGACGTCAAGTGAGTAAATTATCTGCAGGCAAGCATGACATCATAGTGTGACAGACAGACGAAGTCGTTCATAGGGGTTCTTTTTTTTAATTTTGATACGGAACACTCAAAATGAGGATGATTGATTGGTAGTTGATACTATTAAGAGACAAAAGGCAAAAGATTGCTAGCTTTGTAGAAATTCCGGAAGTTTCTTATTGGAAGGGTTTTGATCATCACATAAATTTCTTCTGTGAAGTAAACTATAAACTGAAGTGTATGCGAGAAAAAGGTTATTTAAACAAATTTTTTTTACTGTTGCATCATGTTATATGCAATCGACTTTCTAATGTAATAGGTTTTTATCCCACATCGAAACAAAAATTATTGACTTGCTCTTGAATTATGCTGGTTTTTCTTTTGATTATAAAATATTGGCAAAGAACTCCATTCGTTGATTTTTCATATATTTACATAACGAAAATCTTCCTAGCGTCCCTACAACAACGTTCACATTTTGGATTAAGTCCAAAATACATGCTCTAAACCACAGAATATCGTGTCATTGGAATGTAAGTCAGCGTGCGCTTGAACAATTTTTGAGTTTTGCTCGGTATACCGTACTAATTTGGATTTCATCCCACGAGATTTGCACGGCACCTACATATATCATTATTTTAAAATACGAATAAACGGAAGGACCTCAAAAACAGTTCGAAAGCAGACCCCGCATAAATATGAAAACATTTTCTTTAGCCTTGATTTTTGCAATTTTTCTTGGACTTTACCAGGGTTAGCTAGCTCTCACGCGCGGTCGTCCAATCCGAAGACTTTTTTTGGTCATATACATGTTCCACTCCCCACCCTGCTTAGTGTGCGGCGTATTTATTGTCACTTTCGTCTTCCAAACACCGATGTCTACCCCATTTTGTGTTGTGACTGGTTTTCATTGTGGTGGTTTTCGTTCCGCTAAAATTTCGCCATCCTGATATTTCAAAAACTTGGCCTGCATCCTTAAAATAAATCCTCTGAAAATAAGTAGAAAGTAAACGGCATTACATCCGATTCCTGCATAACAAATGCCAGTATAATTCAGGGTTTAGCTCTCTCACCAACCTTGTTTCTTCTTTTTATTAATGACCTTTTATCTCTCAATTTCAATCCTATTCATAGTTTCGACGATGATAACAACCTTGATTTTGCATACTTTCTTGATGCTGTATTAAATTCTCATGAGAACTCTACAAAAATCAATCGCAAACGCATGTTTTGATCATTAAACAATAGCATTTCTACGATCCTCACTTGGGGCAGAGCCAATCACGCTATGTTTAAAACATCCAAAACTCAATGCATTCTAATGTGCTTTAAAAAGACCCAGTCCACTGAATCTATTTCAATCGACTTCGTCCTCGATTGGGGCAGAGCAAATAGTCCTGTTTAACGCGTATAAAACACAGCCCGAGTGAATTTACCCATTTTAAGCGACTGTAGTATTTTAATTTACTTACTTTACTTTTCCTCCTTTTATAAGTAATTTATTGCATTAAACCTCTTGATCAAATCGACATTGATAAATCTTTGTCAAAAATTTTAAAACAATATCCTCGAAAAGGGGTATACACTTTTATGAAGTATTCCTCCTTCCATTATTGTCTCATGCATATACTTCTCTTTTTCAATACACTGTTGCGAGATTTCAACACAGAGCTTTTCTTAATTTCCCTCGTTTATGTTATGTCTCGCTTCAGGTTAAGTTCTTCTCCCATCTCGTGCCCCACAAGGGGTTACGGAAATGAGCGAGAGAGAGAAGCTATATTACAATAGAGAAGTGGGAAACTGAATTTCAGCGACCAGGAAGGCCTATTGTGCTTACCCTAATCCTTAAATCAAGTTTGTCCTTCTGAATATTTACAGCGCTCGTGGAGCTCCTTATCTGTCCGGAATGCAAAAAAGGCTTCCCAAGGATTAATATTATGCGTTGTGTTTCGTCCTCCTCCAGACCAAACTTCAGGTGGGGTAAGTTGCTCTACCGATTTTTGCTAAATGATTTCCTAGCTGATGGTTGATGATAGCGTATGGTCAGTCTTATATCTTATCTGAAAAACGTAAAAGGCTCCTTGTTTTCTGACTAATTGAGCTGAGATCATCCTTGAGAATGAGCTTGGCCCACGCAAGATCCCCAATAGTATTTGTGCTTCTCAATTATGTATTGCCCTTTTAACAATGTAGGTTGAAATTTCGCCAGTTCATCCGCCCTTCCGTTACCAGGCAATCGCCGAAGCCACGGTATACAAATCAAGTTGTCTCAGTTTGCTTGTTCCCAGTTCATCCAAAGCTTTCTGAGATCCTCAGACCAATTTTATCTTGGCTATGGAGGAGGCGACTGCTTTGACCGCCATCTGACTCTCGACGAAGATAAAGCTTTATTTAAGAATGCCCCCTCTGGTTCTAGTATGCATATGCCAGTATGACATAAACTTCTGGCTGTTCGACATACTGATAGCTGGCATCTGCATCTATAGTTTGGTCATCAGGAAGCAAGCGATGACATACGAGTCCAGCCCACTATTCCATCAACCGAATCTTCTGCTGGTGCCTATTGAAATAAACACGGCATCTTCTTTAGCGCTGTCGTATAAATTTTTTTTACTATACTATAGTACAAGTCTTATCTGGATTGCTGTACTAAGTTTATGAGCAACATGAGCAATATTCTTATCAAACGTTTCAAGTGAAAGTGTCTTTAAAAGTTGTGTAGAAATCGGTCTCCAGCTAGTTAGCTTTCAGATACTTGTTGTTCGGTACTATTTCCAAGGTTTTTTAGATCTTCCACACGAATAATTACCCAAGTTTGGACCTCTTTCACTGGTTTTTGCAAACCAACGACAAACAGAGTAATTGTTACCTTAAGGAGAGCATCGTTAATTCTTCTGGATGATGTTGTAGCTGATTCCCCGATTTGAATAATGAATAACCCAATGTGAACAGGCGAAAAAGAATAAAGTAAATTTTATTAAAAAAAGTTCGAGAAAGTTGAAATATAATCAACACCTTATTGTCCTGTTTCAATACACTTTTTATTTTTAACGCAAACACGTTTCTGACACTGTGTTCATAATCAAGTGCTGACATCAACTGAAGTTAAACATGAAGCTGAACAATTCATTCTATACAGTCTTTTTAAAAACAATAACAATTGTAACAATTTTTTTTAAAGTTTTAGCTTCATGTTTAACTTCAGTTGATGTCAGCACTTGATAATGAACACAGTGTTAGAAACGTGTTGCGTTAAAAATAAAAAGTGTATTGAAACAGGACAATAAGGTGTTCATATTTGAACTCCTTCGAACTTCTTTAAACCTGTCCTGTTGGAAATCTCGCGTTATTAAAGATATTACAGTAAATTTTATTGCAATAATTTAATCAATAAAAAGAGTACAGCCCGTTGACCCCCATTTCAAATAGAAAATTGCTAAATTTTCTTTATATTTGCAACGCTGAATTTATTTTAAGTTTAGATGAACAAAAGGGTGGGATACTAAAGCCTCTTAGCCTCACCCCCTTAAATAAGCTAGTTCGTGTAAGCTTAGATATTCTAAAGAAATAACGTATCTCAAATATGCTGCTGATTAATTCGTATGATCTACAGACTGTAAATCTTATTATTCTCATATTTTACAGCAATGAGTCCTACAAAAAATTTTCTAACCCAAGAAATTCTACTATTTTTTATTTCGAACACCTTAAATATATATATGTATGGACAATTTCCTTCGAATGCATGGGAAAATCTTGCTGGCTCTCCAGAGATATACCAAGACTTTTTGACTATACCAATGGTATGTATATATTTTAAATTTTATAAATGAACCACCAAATTATAAAGAATTTTCTCGACAATAAATATCAACCGCGCCTTTCTGCAAGATAAATTGACCAGGATTACATAAATTTACCTTAACCCTCTAACAGTCTACACAGATTTAACGTCCTCAATTCATAACTAACATAAACTGTTCTAATTAAAATGGACAGCATGTCGTCGGTAGTTTCTGGAGCTGATATAAATCAGAATACGTACCGTCCTTATATAAGCACCCACACACTACCACGGACGAGAAAAATGAATTTATTTCCTAAAAAGAATATAAGGTCGGTCCAGAGGGAATATAACCAAGTAAAATTTCCTTTATATCCTTAAAAATTTATATAACTACTTGACGGGCAAGCAAAGCGAGAGACTCCAGCTGAGCTCATATAACTGCCCTTATCCTTCCCATGACGTAAAGTTCCCATTCGTTTATCTGTAAGGTCCTTGTGAGCGTGACAGTTATGTCAAGCGTATGTCCACATATTTACTACAAAACGACGATTAATGACACTGCCTTGACATAATTCGTCGTATTTGGTCAATTGCTCCTATTTCAAATGTTTAGTAGCTTTTGGGCCAAAACGGAGACTATCAAGTGAAATGATGGATTGGACGTATATATTGTGGATGCCATACCCAAAAGTGGTAGTGGCAGGCGATTACTATGTGAACTGCTAACGACAAAACGAGCTG
This sequence comes from Leptarthrus brevirostris, assembly GCA_964036015.1. Lineage (NCBI taxonomy): Eukaryota > Metazoa > Arthropoda > Insecta > Diptera > Asilidae > Leptarthrus > Leptarthrus brevirostris. The sequence goes on from OZ038371.1 coordinate 48,160,105, forward strand.
TAACGTGGATATTGGGTTTTGATTATAGGGTAATTGATTCATATTTTCCTTGAAGAACCCGAATTTACTTATCGCTGGGTATGAGATCCTTCATTTATTAAAGGATGTTTAATATCACGGTTTTGTAGCCACCAGAATCAACATTTATTTACAAATGGTATGGGTAGCTTACATTACAGATGTATTTCAATAATTATTAACTGGTTTAATTTCAATTCCCGTTATTTCCGGTAAAATATTATACGTTTTCCCTAGTCATTTAGCAGTATTGTTTCGTGTTGGATTTTGTAGTGAAAAATTAATTAGGAAAGTGCTCTTTACCTGGTAGTATTTAGGACTTGTTCAGTAAAGCAGGTACATTATTACATTAAATATTACATGCAATCACATTAGGTTCATCAGGCCTTACGAATCCATAACATTTAGATATAATTATCTTCCAATTTAAAATCTATTTTATCATGCTAACAAATTTTGTTGACAATTTCTTAGGATTTTGATAATGAACACATATATCCTTTCCGAAATAAAAAGGACTTTTGATATGTATGTGGAGGCAGAATTAAGGAAATATTTATTAGGACGAAATTTTTTAAGGGAAATTCGTGGCAGACGGTAATTTTTCATCGGCATCGGGATTGTGAAGTAATACCGGAACTTGCTTAGAGCAAAATACTATAAATAATTAGTATTTTAATATATTTTGCAAATATTATTTTAGGTTAAAGAGGCGATAATTTACGGCTATTACTTCTGAACTGCATCAATCTAGCCGACTGACATACTAGTACCAGAGCTCGCGTCGAAAATACCTTTTGAGCCGGTTAAAACCGATGCAGATCGAAAGTTGAAAAAATAGTCCAGGTATATAACATATAGTCACTTAGTACGCTAGAACTTGTCAGACTTTTTCAAATTTTGAGCACGCTGTCAGCTATCGAAAATCATATTTTATGACAATTTAATATATACTTTTTCCGTTTGTTAAAGTTGAAAAGAATGACTCAATTATTCAAGCTCAACATATTCCCTGTAGTAAAGTCAAAGCCCGTGCGAGCAACGATTTCAGCTTAATATGGGACATGTAAAAAAGATATAGGTAGGATAATAAGGTGTGCCAAAATAAGTGTGCTGATAGATCTTACCTATACACACCAAAGCTTCTCTGGCAGAGAGGTCAATCTCAACCACAGGAATGCATCAACAATCATAAAAAATGCATCAGCTACAAAAATACAGTTAAGTAACTTGGTGGTATAGGGATCATTAAACTGCTAAGGGCGCTTTTTTATGAAGTTCAAACAAGGCCTTTAAGTTTCCTCACTCCCCCTAATTCCCTTCCAGCAAAGCCATGCCGACGCATCAAAGGGTTGTCCCCGAGGCTTTGGCCACATCTTAAAAAAAAACCTATTACGGTACATAAATGCCAACCCCGAAAAGACATTTCGATAAAAGAGATTGAGTGCAGAAATATTATCACTTAGAATGCCGCCATGAAATTACGTTAGAAAACGGTACTGTTCCAACCATATGAAGTGTAAAGTACAACACGAATTGGCTTCTTTTAATTTGAAAATTATTAAATAAAACCAAGCTTTACCTAAAAAACTATAAAGTTTAAGTTACTACACATATTGGCTTTTTTTTATTTCTAAAATATTTAAACAAAACCAAGCCATACGAGAAACTAACTTTTTCTTGTTCCGGAAAGTAAATATAAGTTGAAATACACCGTCCGTACAAAAATGTTACATACATATAATAAGGAGGTCACAAGACAAAACTATACGATTATTAGATACATAAATAAACTACGACAATTACCTAAGATCGTCTGTCGAGGTTGGCTAAACCATTAAATTCATTTTATGATAATATCCTAATTACGAGACTAATTCAAGGTTTCTTATACAGTGATAAAATAAATAAAAAAACAGAAATTCCACATAAGCCCATATTTAAAGCTCATAAAGACATAGCTCACTATAATCAGGACCGTTTAGAATTTTAACTATTTCTGTATCACATAAACTCTTTTTTCTTCTTCTTCAAGCGCACACATCGCGTATAACTTACTACCCTGCGTCCTCCATGGGTTTGCATCCAGATTAAGAAGCCTTCCTCTATATTTAAATATTACATTTATTGTAGCTGCAGAGTTACTGTCTTTCATGTAACCACAAGGATCAAGTTCAATGCATTTATAATTCATGCCGAACTGACTATTTAGCCCTTTCCTTAGCTTTATTCTGATACCATTCCTTTTCCTTTTCAACTATTTCCAGTAACGTATCTTTAATTATATTCGGTTCATTCCTAATTTCTAATTCTAAATTACGTTTTTCCGCTAGGTCCTTCCAGATCGCAAACCAGTATATGTTGTCTTGAATTGCCAAATGTGCTAACATTTTAGGCAAACGAAAATCGCTATATATGAAAAGAACTTTAGTTAAATAGAGTAAATGACACCTTAAGGTGTATATGTATACATATATCAGATATGCCTGTTTCCAAAGTCAGCATATAAGACGGTGTCTGCTTTGGCAGTTTGAACAATTTCTTTATAAAAACGCAGCAGCTTTAAACTTCCTCATATTTCAGGAATTACCAAACTTTTGCACCATAGCATAAAATAGCTCTAGAAACAGCATAGAACAACTTGAATTTAACTGAATGTTGCACAGTTCCCTTATCCATAAAGTGTCCCCATGTACTTACAAGACTTCTTTTACTGGAGCTTAGTCTCTCATTTAAATGTGCAGTCATTGAAAGTTTTAGTGTAACTGTCATTCCCAAGTATATATACATTTTGGTTATTTCTATCTCTACTACAGTTCCACTTTTCTGTCGCACGCATAGCGCCGCCAACTTTAGAAAATATCATAACCTTAGACTTCGAAAGCTTAACCTCTAACTTCCATTTCTGGCAATAATCCTCTAGTGAGTTTATCATCCTTTGAAGTTTCTGAGGGTTACCTGCCAGGATGACAATGTCATCCGCATACATTAATAACTTAATTTGAATACCATCAATGTTTATTCCAACTTCCCTTTCATCAGGTAAGTCATATATGAACAGAGCAAGCAGCGTCGATTTGGTTTCGCATCCCTGTTTCACCCCTGAAGTTGTTTTAAAGCTCTCAGATAAGACGTCTCCATTCCAAACCTGCACTGTGGTATTTTTGAATAAACTATCGAAGAATCTTATAGTTTTCGTGGATATACCTATACTATAAAGCTTATAAAAGAGTGCATTTCTATCTCTGTATCAAAGGCTGTTTTTAGGTCAACAAAAAAGGCATATATCTTTTGCTTCCTCCTTGCCCATCCTAAATTAGTTACATTAAATAGGTTGAAGATGTTGTCAACCGTTGAATATCCTGGTCGAAACCCTAACTGGCACTCATTAAGTATTTCATGGTTTGTAACCACCACTCTGTTTATTATTATCCTAACCAATAGTTTTGCAACCGAATTAATTAAGGACAAGCCTATATAATTTTCTGGCGAATTTGTATTACCCTTTTTATATATTGGGAAGATTATTGACTTAGAGAAGCAGCCACCCATAGATAATATATGTATTTTCACAGATAGTCAGGCCGCTATTAAATCCCTCTCCGGAGTATACACCACCTCCAAAACGGTAATAAAATGTCGTTCAGCCATAAATGACATATCTGAGCATCTGAAAGTGCGACTCATCTGGGTGCCTGGACATAGTGATATTCCGGGCAACTGCAGAGCCGACGAACTAGCGAGAATCGGTACCACTCGTCCTGATTCGGACATTTACCACCAGCTGGGTAAACCGCTGGACACATGGAAACTGGAACTCTTACAGGAGTCTCTCAGGATTGCAACCACTAATTGGCAGGAGGAACACACCTGCCTGATTAGCCGACAGATATGGCCAAAGCTCGACCCTAAACGGTCAAGGGAGTTCATCTTACTCGGACACAAAACAATTAGCAGTACCGTGGCCGTTATAACGGGTCACTGCCTCATAGGCAGACACGCCGATAGACTGGGCGCACACTCAAACGACTTCTGTAGGAGTTGTCATGACGAAAACGAAGAGGAAACCATACTCCACCTCCTCGGCAACTGTCCGAGCCTAGCCAACCGTAGGGCTCCTTATTCTTTGAAGAGTTAACCGAGCTAGTTGATATCAGGGACCTGGCTCGATTTATCAGAAGTTCAAATGGTTCCCGACGACGAGTTAGGGCCGAACACCCTTCCCAACCTAGTCTATTTTGGTTTCCCTAGAGCTGGTCCCACTGGAAACAGGGAGCTGGCTCGGTGGACAGGGGGGAACATGTCCACCCTAGAGAAGCAGCTCGGGGGGTTAAAATATTCAAATATTTTATTATAAACCCTACATAGCTGCTCAAAAAACATTAGGGGCGTATTTGAAGAATTCATATGGGCGCTTTGTTACCCTTACAGCGACTAAGACTACAGCAGAGCTCATCCAAATAAATAGGTCGATCCAGTTTGTAGTTTGAAATATACGGTTGAGCATAAAGTATCGGTGGAGAGGTAATTGGCGGATTTAATAAAGCTTCGAAGAGTTGCTTGAATTCAGAGATTTTAATTTTATTACCCTTAATAAACTTTCGTCATTGTATCTCCCTTGCTAACTTCCACCACTCTTAGACTCCTTGATTGTTTCTATTCGGTCCGCCATCTGTTCATAAAATTTTTTTCCTTTCAATTTCCATAGCTCCTTATATTTTTCCCTATTACACTCTGAGCAGTTTTCCCTATTACACTCTGAGCAGTACGTTCGAAGAATATTCAACCATCTGAATGACTTTCTTATCGCTTTTAAACATAAGCTATAAAACTACTTTGTCTTAAATACCTGATATTTTCCACCCTTCGTGGAACTTTTTATTACTTCAGTGACATCGGAAATTGATAATCTATAATCACTATGCGACCTTAGGTTCTCGAGCGCCTCAGTCAATTTTTCAGCATAACTTACAGCATTCTGGTGGCTCCAAATGAATTTGGACAAGAGCTCCATTTTCTTTAATTGTAATTTGGTGTTTGTCTAATATACAGTTAAATAATCAGAAACCATCTGCCTTTGAACCTCACACTTAAGTGAAAAGATATGTAATTGCAGCAATATCAATAACCGAGCATCCGTTACCTCCTATAAATGTAAGCTCCTCGTCAAGGTCACCATTTGTTCTTCCATTAAGAACAACTAAGCCATCATCCTCACAAAATTCTAAGAAAAACTCTTCCTCTCGCATTTGCTTGCGTCTTATATTTTAATTTTCGATCGGTATTAAGGCTAACGAATAACTAAAACAAATAAATGCAACAATTTCATGTATTATGACATCCTCATTAACGTAATACAATATTAAGTTCTTTGCTATGCAATGTATCAATATACAACTAATGAGGAAGCTACAAACGCATCGTTAATTTCCGAATTACCGCATTACATTACATCCTTAAAAATTCTTCCTTTATGGAATTCAAGACCTTATCTTTCATAAAAGTAGAGACACAATTCCGTGTAAAAAGTATTACCTCATCAAGTACTAAGTACGATTATTTAGTATCCTTACGCATGATATTCGATTGTAAGGATTGTAATAACTTCGTTGCTGACACGTTTTGAGAGCTCCCATTGACACCGTTGATCATTTCGAAAAACTAGATTTCGAAATATTGCGACTGAAACAAGAAGCCGATGAAGACCTTAAAGAAATAATTTCTTCTTCTTTTCAACCATATTTACTTGGATCATGTAGGACCACTACCACCCATCTTACTATTAAAGATAGGTTTTCCCACTGCATTTTAAGACCATCGGATATGGCGATATGCAGTTCCTAGGTTCCTAACTACTGACCAGGGTACTCAGTTTAAATCTTTGCTATTAAAGGAACTAACAATTATTTCCGGTCTATCAACGCATAAGAAACAACTACGTATCATCCATAATCCAATGTCATAGAAAGGTTTCAGAAGTAACTGAAGACGGCAATCAGAGAAACAGAAAATCCTAAAAATTGGTATAATAAATTACTTTGAATTATTTTAGATATTTAATCCGCCCTCAAAGAAGATCACAATATAGCTCCTGCGAAACTCCTTTATAGACAAGCTTTTCGCCTGCCAGGAGAATTAGTAGGGCTTCACGATACTCGAGATAAATCTCGCTGCCGGTATCGGTCTCGACACGATACCGAGACCGGCAGCGAGACCAATATCATTGGTAACAGTACGATACCGAGAGCGAGATTGAGGTGACGAGAGTGGACGAGATATTAGTTTTTATCATTTTATTGTGGAAAATTTTTTTAGTTGTTTCAGCTTTTATGTCGCTCCGAAAAATTCCAATTGTGTGATTTATGGGGCATATAAGTATACACTGCTCTCCCCAATCGCTTCTTTCTACATTATTTCCTTCTTCAGATATTTGCGCTTTATCCCCAATAGCAAACAAGAGCCTTTGCTACCTTATTTTGGCGATGGGAATATGAAGAAAATGCATATATACATAGATATATCACTTGTCCTTGCTCCCCGTTATTCCACCGAAATACCCTTTTTTTATCTTGCCGAGAGCGAGATCGCACCGAGACTGGCCTTTATCTCGCCGAGATCGAGATCGAGAGCGAGATCGTCTTCACCTTGACGAGACCAAGACCGAGATCTGCCAAAGTCTCGGTCTTGTCTCGGTGCCGTGAAGCCCTAAGAATTAGTAACGAGAGATGCATCTACCGAAGTAAATACAAAACTAGCCAGAGAAATAGAAGATAATGTAATTAAAATCAGACCCAAGAACCGAAGGGTCCAAAAACAAGCTAATTTATTCGTGCCACAGTGTGTTAATACATGTTCCCATATTTTTCTTAAAGAACCAGATGAATTTACAAATGTAACATAAACCACTTTAAGGTTCACTTTCTAAAGTCACATACATATGAGACTGAAATTCTTCAGTTAGATAATGCTCATTAAATACTACTACTAGTCATAAAATCAAAGTAATTTGCGGCTCAAATTAATTACAGAATAATAAAAACTTGGGTCTCATTCCTAACCAAAAAGGGTTTCAGGTAATAGTTTCCTAAAAAAGGGTATATCTAAGAAAAATCACACAGTATATAGTATTTCCTAGTTCTCAATTTGTTGCACACTATTTAATTTGGAAATTCGTTCACCGGACAAATGACTTCTACAGCTTTGCCAAATGTCAAGTCAAAAGCAATAGGAGCTACTGAAAAATGCGGCCGTGACACAAACAGACAACACTAAAGTCCTAACATAAGGGTTATTTGACCTCTTAGGTACGGTACCCAGAAAGGAACGAACATTTCCAACAGCTTTCATATAAATTTCGAAATATTTAAACACTCTGATCATATAAGCGCAGCTTACAATTTTCTATTATTTTGTAGCATAAATAATTACGGAAAAAACATCTCCCTCTATGTAGTGCGAGGCTTGTTTGTCGTTTACGAAACGGGAGTAAAACTTTATTTGATTAAATGATTTCGGGTCGTTTTACAAATGTAAGTTTGGTTCTGAGCCACCAATATTTCTCTTCAATCCTCTTTTTTCGTAATCTGTTGTAAGGTGAAAACCATCTGATCTTGCAGCGAATCTGCGACCCTCATGGCGAAAGGCCAGCATGTGAGCTCTTACACTATTGACGACTTTGAAATAATATTTGCTATTTTAAAATAAAACCGAATGTAAACTCATCTGTTATAACATAAAGTGAAAGATCAACAAATATTAATTAAGGGGGGAAATCACAGTAGCACACAAAAAAATAGGCATATTTTCGGGAATTAATTTTGGCTGAATAAAAGTATCACTCGAAAATCTGTAAAGTAGGTTTTATAGCAATACTAAAAAAGTACAAAATGTAATTTTTTCAATAAAAAATATTTAAAAATGGCGGCTGCGCAGCATATGCCCCAAGGCGCCTATTTTTGAAAGCGTGTCGATGGCCGAAGACGTAGACTCCTTAATTTTTGACCTGGAAGAAAAAAACAAAATTTTTTAGTTTTCATATAACAACAGCAAGCGAGCTACGTAGGATTTTTTCGATATATTGATTTTTCACAAAATGGTGCATGTTTGAAAATAAAGTTAAATTTAAAAAAAAACGCCATCAAATCTTCGATAAAAAAAACTAAGCCATATAAAATAAAAAATCCTACGTAGCTCCGTGGAGAAAGTAATTTCGAAGCTACTGTCAAAATTTCAAGTCGATCGGTAAAGATTTGCTCGAGTTATGTCTTCGGCGAGCTTAAAAAAAGTGGTTTCGAGAAAAACGCGTTTAAAGTTTTAAGTACTGAGAAACCATGTGAAAATTTCATATACCTCTAATCTGCACCGTACAGTTGACCTTCTAAATCTACCTCCAACTCTTGGTATATTATTTTTAAGACCCTAAAGCACGTTTTAGGCGAAAAATTTTTCTTTCGAAAAATTGACTATTTTACTGTGATTTCCCCCCTTAAGTAGCGCAATTACCATAAAATATGTTTCACTTTTTTAGTTCACATTCCACTATCCTGGCATGCCATCACTCTACTATGAAATTCAATTATAAATCTCAGTAATTACCTGTCATACGAATTTCCCTCATTTTCTTTGAGCAGCCTTTTATAACTTCTACATGCTTTTAGCACAACTGAATTGCATAAAAGATATTTTCCCTAATTATTAGATCCCTGTAAATTCCAAGTCTTTCTTTTCCTATTATTTTTTCCAATTTAATTTAGTTCCCTGATGAGGTAGGTGGTCTCAACGAGAACAGACTGAAATATACGGAAAAGAAAAGAAAATTTCCCTTTCTCTATTTCCATGTCTAGAACGCCGTCTGGAGAAGACATCACCCTTAATAAAGTGCCTCCACCTCCAGCTCCACCTTGCTGGCAAGAAATTCAGTTAATTGTTGTGTGTTTGCAGCTTTTGTTTTTGCCAAGATTCCACCTTTATGCTTCCACCTGACATAAATGTGAATTAATTTAACTCCCCGTTGTCCCCGCCCTGGAGCATACCGTGCTGCCGTACCGTCACTTATAGAGATAAAGTAGGCACACAGAATGTAGGGTCTGTGATAATAACCAACGACACGCCAACATGACTTAGTACATGTGTTTTTTGTTTTCCTTGATGTCGCAAGCAAGAAAAACGAGACGACAAATCATGAGGACATTCATTTCTTCTACAAATTAGAGTCATTCGTGGACGTGGACGTTTCTATTGTTTTGTGGTGAAGAATTTGCATGAATTGCTAAGAAAATTAAGAGTAATTCGTCACTATCAAGGAACATGCATAGCGATCTAATAGGAAGGAATTTTAATGACTTTATAGGTTGGTTGAAATATATCTATGAAGGATTGGAAGATAAAGTTATCAAGTGCACTCGATCCAAATTTCTTAGCGTAGGAAGGTCATATATGATTCATGTATTCCTTAGAGCTTCGAGACCAAACGAATCATTTTCAGAAAATTGAAATTCTTTTCAAAACGCTCAAAATTCTACTGATCGTTAACTCTGGGAATATCTTAACAAAAGAAATAAGTCGAATATTCTTCGCCTGAGTTGCAAATTTTCCAGATAAGAGGATTTTTCGAAATAGCAACTAAATTGCTTTCACAATAGCCTGATTTGTTGCAAAGCAAGGAAACAATTTGGAAACTTCATGAAAATATGTTCGAACAACTTTCTCGGTAACTTTGCACATATTTTTGACTTGAATATTCTTGCATGTAGGTTTTTGTGTATGTGGGGGTGCTCCATTGGCTTGTAACAATATGGCAAACGTGCTTGATATATACCCTAGAGGCTGTGTATTTTCGTACCGAAGAGGAAAAGTTCTAAAATTTTAGCTCAAGACAAAGTTCAAACCAAAAAGAACCTAGTAGAGCACGTGTCCTTTTTACCGCAAGGAAAATGCTAAAAAAGGAAAAATCGGCGAAAATCTACCCAACTTGAGCTGTCAGGGGAGTTGTAGCAAAAGACAACACGTTTCACGTTAATTTTTGGAAGTTACACGCATCCTGAGGTTTATACTTCTTGATCCATCCCAGACTCCGCCACGTGTTATTTTAACCCTTACTGCTTCTAGCATACGAATATGTTGAAGGGTAAATAAACGAAAAGACCCTTCAGGATCTCGGGGTTAAGTTTCTGAAATCCTTTGGGTATTTAAAACGGTTTTTAAGAACTCGATATTCAAAAGTTTGTGTATGTTGCCCTTAGCTTGGGCGGAACTATCTAAATAAATGTCACTAATTTACTGTGACGATGTTTTGCGAACCATGCAGGCATTTCCGAACAATATTACTTAAAAACAATATATTTAATATTTTATATACTTTAACATACTTAGCATAGCTAAAAATAACTTTTTTTTTAAACCCGTTGCTTAGTTTACGAAAACTATGAAAATTATATATTTACCTGATAATATCTACGAAACGGTAACAATGAATGAAAAATCTTTTTTCAATAAAAATTGTTCGTATTAAGTTTATCGGAAGTTTCAATTCCAACAAACTGTCTAAATACCAATATAATATGAGGAAATTCCAATACAAATATAATATGGGAATAATTCTTTTAACTCTGGTTTTTTTTATAATGCACGGTTGAATTGTACATCTATTGAATCCGAGTACTTTATTTTTGTCAATGCTTTGGTGTTGAGACTCTCTAATTTAGCAGATACTGTCTGAACTGGTTCGAATGGTTCGAAGCCGTGTCACGTTCTAAGATTTATGAAGAGCATTTCAGATAGTATCTTCAGCGACCAAGCTCTTTTATTGACAAAATTAATAGCTTGTCAACTCAATTGACCAGCTTACAACAAATTTATGACTACTTGCAGTTGATAAATTGCATGATTGATAATCTGACACCTTAACGGGCACGCTAAATTCTATCACTATAATATTGCTTGAGAATCGTGCATGATATCGTTTCTAGTGTAACCCTAGTATCCAGATCATGGAATGATCTTTGTACTACGATCTCAGTTCTTAATGAGTCTCTGCCTTGATCGATCAATGCGCGGAAAATTCGAATAAATGAATTGTTTTAATGCTTAATTAACCAAACCTGACCTAGTTTGAAATCTTATAAATGACTAACAACATTTCAGGTTATAAAAGTGCTCCATTTTAACTTGCAGAAACGACTACCACATTGAGAGTACTGGTATCGTTGAGTCAACGAAACAACTGCATTTGGATATCTCAACTCTCCGGACAATAATAAAAATGTGTGAAGGTGTAGAAAATTAAAAATTTCAAGAAATTTATATATAGAAAAATATTTATTAAACATTAACATAACTTCTTGCTGATACAGCGATAGCAAAATTGTGTATTCGTACCAGTAGAAGTAGAATTATGGTACGATAGTACATATATGGTACGCCATGAAAATTCTGGTACGCATGCCATAATTATGGTACGTCTGGCAACGTTGGTGCGTCTCGTTACCCAAATAACGCTCTTACCTGACGCAGATGACATCAGATGCATTAAGAGTGGTATTTAGTCCCCGTGTACCAGTAAAAAGACTGAGTAATAGCGGATGGCATTGAGATTTCTGTTTCTCGCGAGTCTAGCTCTAATAAATCTGAAATTGAGGCTTCATCTATTGGTCCTTAGGACTTAAATAATGATTTGTCAGTTCCACCTTCTTCTGAGGATGTGCGTTTGGCGAAACCGAATGAATCGTAATGTCCCTCTACCCTCTCCCGGTGTCGCTACTTTCACTACTATTCTTGATGGTAATTTTATCTCTCCGGCTCTGTTAGTGTTGACAGTCTTGTTTCTCCTCATGGGGATACTGGCATATTCAGCAGTTTCATTCCCAATCCTAGTACATACAGCATGGATGTTATGCACCCGACTTGTATTACTGCTGTGAGACTGGCCAAGCGTTCCACATGTTTGATTTTGAGTTCCTGTTGCTTTGAGCTTACGAGTAAGAAACTAAATGGCGGCGGTGTAATTAAATTTTGCAACTAAAATGATGAAAACTTTATTATTGAAGTGTTTACTAATTTGCAAGTTAATTAGTTAAATTTCTTGTTTTAACAATATAAATAATGTGGAGAAAAACCGTAATAAAAATTACAAATTTTAATGAATAATGCTGCTTTTAAACTTTTTAAACTGCATTTGTAAACAGATTTCTCCAGAAGTTCAAAAATTGCGCCAAAGCACCCAAATATAAAGATTTTTTCGTCAGCCTGTCCTGTGCTGTTTTTCTTGTATGCATGTCAACTTACACATTTTAGAATTGGCTACGGAAATCTTTGCTGTTGGGCTACTCCAACTACTACTCTTTTGCTGTTCATACTTCGGTCTTATCTAAAATTTTAGAATTACCCATCTTGAAATATCTAAAAAATAATAATCTCGTCCAGGATCACTAGTGCGGTTTCCACGTTGGCCGCTCAACCGGCTCTGTCGGTACGTTCGAATCCAAGACTTTGAGAAGTACGAAATAGTCGCTTTTGATAGAATCTGACATACTGCCCTTTTATCCGCCACCTCTTAAAATTTAAAGAAAGTTTTCTGTCAGGTTAATGTTTAATAGGTGTAATTATATTCGGATCCCTTTGAAATAAATGCGATGTACCTCAGGGTTCAGTTCTTTTACTATCTGTACTTTTTTTCTTTTTATTATTATTAATCTTTTACCTTTCGCTTTCTATCCTATTCATAGTTTTGCTGATCACATCACCTTTGATTTTTATTTTGATTCTGTAATAAATTCTCGTGGCTGAAATCGCACAAAACAAAAATCAAGCTGAAAACGCATATTGGAATCGTTAAATAACGAAATTTTTACGATTTATTCAAGGTTAAATTCCATAAATTTCCGTCGTTCAATTGTATTTTCATGTATATTGTAAGAGAATCCCAGTTTTATTTCAGCGCTGCTTCGGCTTAAAACAATCTAATTGTAAAAAAGCGGTCAAGTGCAGCTGTGTTTTCCGTGCCATGCCGGAAAAGTGCAAGTCAGATTCGTGTTTGAAGGGATCCGGATTTATTGATTTTCTTCGGATAGTTTCTGAAGAAAATAAATAAATTCGAATCCTTGGGAGCAAATTGAGAACTGGAATTGCTTTTTATTAATTTGAAAATAAAGATATTTCACCGCCAATACCAAATTTCAATTCGATGGCAATAGAAATTACTAAGAAAAACGATCAGGACAAGGAGGCCTTTTAGGTACGGAATTTTAAAAATTATTAGCCATACTTGCTGTAGTTTATTTTAGCTTTGCTGAAGTTTTTATTATTTCCTATACCATTTCCTATACCATCATGTTAACTTGATAGAAAATTCTTAGGACGAAACCAAGAGTTATTTGAAAAATAAGGGAATTAGGTCTGTGTTTCCAACCAAGTGTAATAAAATGAAGTAAAATCCTTTAAAAAAGATATTCAATTTTGTCGCTGACTTTTTCAGTCAATGTTTGGTATTGGACGGTTGTGGTTAGAACATAACCCATCTACCTCAGCTATAAAGACCCACTAAGTACAAGACACCTTGTAATTAAGTTACAATGCGGTGCCCTTTCTTATATTACAAAGGCTTGGCACTTTAAACTGTTAAACTTTAATAATTATAAAATAGTGGTCAATAAAAAAAAATCACCAATACAATTTGCACTTATTTGTGTTATCAATGATTCAAGGGTACTCGGAGAGGATCGTTATCAGTTTTTAAATTAACGATCAGCTGCAGAGCAGTTCGATATTAGACTTGGAAAATAACGATCCGTGCCGGAGTGGTTTTTATAAATTCGATAGTGGAGCGGAGTGATATTTTGTATCGATTCGGAACCCTGTTCTCAAGTTCTTTTTTGGAGAAAGTTCGAGGTCACGTCTTATTAAATAAAATGCTTATTTTTACGAATACTATCAATTGTCTATCAAAAAAAAACATGTCATCCAAAGTTGTCTTCTTTACTTCTTTTTCAACAATAGTTTCAGAGATATATTGCGGTACATTTTTGAACAGACCAATTATTTGATCTATTTATTTTAAAGGCTGTTATCGAGTCATAACAGTAAAAACATTTAAATGCATGATAACATAAATAACAAGTACTTCAAAAAGTCATATACGTCACTTTCAAAATAAACGTAAAATGTAAATGGACTCTGTAAATAATCTTAAGGTATTTGGAGTTTTCAGACAAACATATGTATGTATGTGATATACTTTATAAGATAAATTAAAACGAAATGTTAATTTTGTTATCAATATGTCAATATATCTGATGGATGATTTATAAACAAACCACTTTTGAAAATGATACCGACGTGTCTGATAAATTGCTATTTAAGGATGCCATTTTACATCTATTTTTAGCCAAGCACAAACTTGTAACGTTTTTATTAAGAGATTATGTTGCAGATACTGCCACAGATAAAAAGAGGGAGTAAGGACCTAAAGAAAATGAAACCTGTGAAAGTGATACACCATTTATAAAGCAGAGATTAATTACGTGGATTAAAAGTATGAAACCGTAAATTTACCATTAGGGACTGTCACATATTTATTTTGTAATTTCATCCCTGAAACTGCGATTACACATTAACGTCTTTAGATTAAGAGGATTAAAGCTTCGAATAATGGGATAGAAATTTTAAAATGTATTCGTTATAGGAAATAATTGCAGAAATTGTCGATTTTAAACAATTGTATTGCTGAAATTTACAAGCTCAAGTTAAGAAATATATATGATACCTGCAAGGCGAAGGGCAATTATCTTTTTGGCTGCCGATTCACAGCATATTGATTTTGCTGAATAAACAAGGGGAACTATTAACTCTTTTAATAAATTGTTGTTCCTTTTTATTTATTTTTACGCTTTCTTGTAAACGCACTGATTCTTTTACTGAAATGTACTTTTGACAGTTCTTCAGTTGTCATCAATTTACCCAAAATGCGTGTATTAACTTTCGAATTTTCATCCCCTCCACCAGAAAAAAATTGTTTAATTAGTTTTTACACTCGCTTTTTTATACAGAAGTAAACACACATACCTATTAAATTGCTGTTTGAAAAGAAACTGCAACCTTGCAATTTTTATTGCATTTATTCTAATTTATAGTTTATAAAAACAAGGGATCATTTTTTTCCTTGTAACTATAATTTAAGGGGAGGTTCTCATCTAGCGCGCCAAAAAGTCGGTAAAGTTTCAGAATTTGTTTAAGGACAATGACAAGACATAGGGCCATGATATTTGGCAGTATATTTTATTGTACATTGATTTATACGAAAAAAAAATTGATTTATGCAAAAAAAAAACAAAATGGCGCCAGTTATTCAGCTTCTTCAAAGGCATGTTTTTTGAAAATTGTCCAGCTGTGTACAATCTAGGGGTCGCAGATTAGCTTGAAATCAAATATTGACAATATTATCGTAAACTACACGAAATTTGTCTCAGAAAGAGTGAACGACATTCAAAAAAAATTTAAAATTGGCGGAATGGCGCGATTTTGAAATTGAAGTGCCGTCTTCAACTTTTTTTTTCATAGTTTATTACTTAAAAAAAGGGGTTAATGTTACAATTTTCAAAATGTGCTCCACTCTTTCTATGAAGAAAGTTATTTACTTTAATATGCACGAAACTAGAAGTTGATTGGTTGAACCGTTTTTGAGTTATATTGTACACAAATTTGCAAAATCGTTAAAAAAAAGTTTTGAGTTAATCTCGTTTGAAGTTTACATAACTTTTCATCGATAATTTTTTTAATAGAAATGAAATGTTTGTTTTGGGATTTTTTCGGTATTTTGATAAACAAAAACTAACACGCACGTGTAGCTTGTCGACTATTTACTGTGCTATCTTGGGACAATAAGTTTTTTACCTACGCCGAGCGCCGCGCCCGAGACTCGACACCGCGCGGCACAGGCTAAGAGCTCGCCGCTGCGATCATGACAACGCGACATTCAATGGGCTGTAGAATTCGTTCTACTGCTCGGATCAACAAAATATTTTAAAGATAAATTCTAGACATATTTAACATCAATAATATGAAAAAAAAATTTAAAAATTTCAAAAATCTAGATGAGAACCTCCCCTTAAGTGACACCAAAAATGTAGCCTCAACAAAATAGTTTGTCGATGGCGGCAAAAATTATTGGTAGTTCGAATTATATTATATACAGAGTGTAAAATAATAACTGTCGCACCTTTATAAATAAATAAATGTATTTCATCGTAACAAAGTACCAACTGTATTACATAACTTAATACATTTCATATTGTTATATTTAAAATTTTAATTCGATTCATCCTCCTTTTCCCTGAAAATAGCTTCAAGATGTTTCAAATCTATACAGTTGGCACGAATGTCATCCTTAGGTATTTCATCCTGTACCTTAACTTAATGTTCCTTAAATTTATTAATGTTAATAGTTTTTTAATTCCCTAATTTTCTGAGAATTTTTTTCCATTTGCAAGAGTCTAGGATCAAAATTTTGTGAAGAATGCGACCACTCTTAAAATTAGGCAAACTGTAGCAACACTAGACTTGAACATATCGAGCCGTATGTATAGATGCAGAATCCTTCACAATCCTCTAGAATTTCGCACATAGAATTACATATACATGCTTCAGAAACTAGGCTATTTAAAATATCCTTACATTTATATTTTTAAAAAGTTTTAATTAAGGTGTGGAATAAAATACGAAAAACAAATTTTATCAACAGTTTGTGGGTTCTAAAAATATGAAACTTTAGAGACTAAAATCCAATTCCCCTTATAGTAGTGTGGCGGGCATAAAAATCCGGACAAGTAGTCGATATGCCTTTTTAAGGGCGATAGTCTTCAGTAGGTAAAAGATTCAGAAGATAGGGCACTTATTTTGTATAAATACATGTATTACGTGAATTTTCATATCATTATATATTTGTTTTTTGTGACAAGTGTTTGTAAAATTGCAGCAAAAGTTAAAGTGGGCCGAATTTAAGGAAAATTACCTGACCGGGTCTGTAAAGAGGAAAATTGGCTCATGTCGTGTCAGAAAGACAACTTTGACCAAGGATTTCTCACTGGAGCGGACGAGTCCGTAAGATCGTTTCAAAAATGCTGAATATATTTGGAGAGAAATCATAGAAGACGGTGGCGCGACATTAATACGAGAAACGTCCATCGAAGACTTCGGAATGCTTGTTTGTGTGCTCGACGGCCCGCGAAAAAGCCACTTCTGACAATAAAAGTGTGTCAAAATTTGCCAAAAAACGCCAGAATTGGACTAGAATCAATTAAAGAAAAGTGATTTTCTGGGACGAATCCAAATTTAATCTATTCGGTTCCGACGGGATGTCGTACGTAAGGAAAAGAACCGGGACTGATTTGGGTGTGCTTTTTTATCATGGTGTTTGCCAGCTGGCCTTAATAGATTGAACGGTAAACTCCTTTAAGTACCAACGATTACTTGAGGAAAATTTGATCCAGACAATTGAGGAGCACTGCTCGCAGGGAGACAACTTCTTTTTCAAAACGATTCTGCGCCTTATAATCGTGCAAAAATGTGCGATATACCATTTTCCGGCATGGTTGCAATTATTTAAGGAATTATATGGACGTTCCCTTTCCTTTGGAAACAGTATTACAATCAGAAACACAGAACGAGGTAATGAAGAAGTCAGCGAAAAAATTGGCCACAACAAGGGGTCGTTGCTCTCGCGATCTTCAAACCTAAGAGAGGAAGGCCAGCCATCGCTATGTCGCTTAGAGTTAATGAACCTCTAAAACTGTCTGGGATTCGAATGTAGTATATGTCTCGTGCCGGATAGAAATCTGTTGTAGGACATCTGAAGATCGAGAGAGAAACGAAGGTAGAGGTCCTAGTAGGCCTGGTAGTCTTCGTCGTACCTAGAGAAGCAGAACCTTTTCAAGGCCATATTTTTTGGTTTTTAAAGTGTCTCAAGGAGCTGTCTATCCAGGGCTGAGATGAATGAGGGGAGCCTGAGAAGGAAACTGACACATACTGAGTAAACCAGGTATAAAGTACGTCATAGAAGGTGTAAACGGCCCGGTCAATATCGGGCTCAGCGAGTTCGTTCGCCTGAAGCCAATCATTGAAGGAAGAAATGTCACTCGCTTTGAAATTGAATAACCAGCTACCGAGAGAGGGAAAACCTATCGGGGGCCTCAAAACACAAGAAAACCTGGAGTGTAGGATGGTTTCTGGACTCCGGAATTCGGGGAATCAGGCATTTTCACAAACTAGCCACGCGAGCTGGTCGAGAAAACAAGGTCTAGCGATCTTCCAAAGTCATTCACGACATCTGTGCACTGCGTAAGACCCGCAGAGGCACATGTGTCCAGTATAGACAGAATGTGCTGGGGAGCACCAGCAAGATAAGGCAAAATCCCCTCAGTCTCTGAGGACTGATTCCAACTAACTGTGGGAAGGTTAAAGTCACCAAAGATAATGGCATCATCGGCGGGCAACAAGGAATCACTCAAACTATCGACGGAAGCGGAAAGTAAGTAATACCTGTATAAACGTGGGGGTGAGTCAGGGGGAATGTATACACTAAGAACATACAAGTTTTTCTGGGGGAACCTTAAGATAACGCATAAAAGCTTCAGGTCGCCGGAGCAAGCAATCTGCATGACTGAGCAAGGGATACTGGCCCTGATAACGCAAAGCACACCCCCACCAGCTGGAGCACACAAATTAGAGCGGTTTTGAAGTGTAACTTCGTCACGTTGACATAGTAGAAGAAGACCTCGCTGACAACTTTTTTGGATTGATGGAGTAAAGAACAGTGCTAGGACGAACCCTCGGAACAAACTCTCGGACGATAGAACCAGGAGGCCATACGTCAGGCGAGACAATCGCTGGAAAGGAGTCGTCGGAAAGGACCTTAAAAGAATCCGAAAAGGCCACGGTAAGGAAAAAGTATTTCTGGGAGATTTTATTAGTTGACTTGGAGACTCGCGGTGTTTCGGTCACTTAACAGAACCCAACCACAAATTTATTAACTTTTGATAATTCAGTATAACCTCAGTTTGCCAAAAGATATCTGTTGGAATGAAGAGCCACCAACAACCGACATTCCGTCGATGCTCCAGAAAGTCAAAGCTCTCAGAGACTGAGGGATCACCAAGAAGTTTATGTGAGAGGTGTGAGAGATGTGCTTAAGCAAATCAGAGGAGCTAGGGAAATTGGCGAACTCCCTAATATTTTCTCCTACGATTGCTTTTAGATTCTCAAGGAAGTAATCTCATAGTGACTTTTTTCTGATGCCCGTCAAGTCTGGACACTTGTACAGCCGTTTTGCCAATTAGGGCACGAGACCAGTTAAGCAGTTTCGATGTTCTATTTATGTTAAAGTTTGGCTTGGGTTGGGAAAGCACTCTATCTGAAGTTAGCCTTCGCTAGACGGGTTCAATTTTGAGTAAATTAGCTGATATGTTAACAGCGTTAGCTCCAGAGCAGTGGATGACAGAGCCTTTTCTCGAGCTTATCCACTTTACCATTCTCTGGAATGTTTCTATGACCTGGAACCAATAGAAGGTGATATTTAACTTACCCCTTATAGAGCTAAGTTTTTATCTGCAGTCCTTCACTAGCTTTGCGGCGGAGGTTACTGAGTCAAGCTGCTTTATGGCTGTCAGTAACGAGGCCAACGAACGTCATTGGTAATTCACTGAGCCCCAGCAGAGAGTACGCCTTCGGGGTCGCAATCACCAACGACTTCCAGTTTAACAGAAAAGTCAACCACACCGACACCACAATCCATCTTAGTGCCTTCAGTGAACAGTATGTTGTCGCAGTTGTTCAGTGTCCCTCCAGTCGGACACTGAAGCTCTTCGTGAAATCAATAGGAGTAATCATAGTAGTATTTGCAGCATAACATTGAGACCGTCCATAAGGGTAGTACTTAGCGCACCAGTACCTCTAACGTAAGCATTTATTTATGTTTTATTTGAATTTCCCTCTAAACTAGGAAGCTATCAGTTAAGAGAGAACGAACCACAGCTGTATGCCTCCACAGAGCCATTCTAGGTCGGGAGCCCACCTTAAACTAAAGGTTCGCTTTTAGGCATATAAATGCAGACAGTTCAGGATTGCTAAATCTTCGGCATGGGCAAGAATCTTTGGTCGAGTTACAATATTTTGCACGTTACAATCCGTCAAGGATAGACGTACCCTTACAGACGTGCCTGACAACACGGCTGGTAGCCAGTGCGGACTGTATTATTCATTTATTTATTTAAGCTTAATACAAGCTATTGCATAAAAATACAAAATACAAGCTATAACTGAATACTAATTCTACAGACTATAATAAATGATAATTAATAATAAATAAATAAAAAGTATAAGCTACAATATGAGCTATATTTATTGATTACTGGCAGAAGGCGTAAGGAAGAAGAATTAAGGTAGGCGATAAGGATCAAGATGGGCGGGGTCAAGATATAAGGCTTTGTGGAGGGATGATTTACTCAGATGGAAGTCAAAAGAGGAAAGGTCGTTGACTTTTCGTAACATCCTGGCAATTGGCTCGCTTTGACCGTAGTTTGTGCGATGGCGGTCGAGTCGGAAAAGGGGAGTGGACCTAAGTTTACGGGGATTGGTATAGATGGGTAAAGACTGCAGGATTGAGGGGCAGTCTATGGCACTAGTTAATAATTGATAAATGAAGAGAATGTCGGAAACATCACGACGTTTGCTTAGAGGTTGTAAGTCGATCAGTTTCAGACGGTTTTCGTAGGGTGGAAGGTTGAATCTTTCAACCCACGGAAGATCACGTAGAGCGAAGCGAATAAACCTACGCTGGATAGATTCAATCATATTAATGTGAGTTGTTTGTGTAGGCTACCATACCTGGCTGGCATATTCAAGGAGAGGTCTAACGAAGGAGATGTAGAGAGATTTGGAAACATAAGGATTGGAGAACTCTCTAGACTCTAGCTCTGTTAATTATGCTGTCAATGTGGGAACGGAAATTGAGTTCACTATCACAAATTATTCCTAAGTCACACAAAGAGGTAACGATAGGGACTGGTACGTCGGTTAACATATAGACTCTCGGGGTGGAGGTAAGACGCTTGCGGGAATAAGAGATGGACTGGCATTTGGAGAGCTCCAGAAAGTTTTTCATGTACCATTTCATTCGTGATGAATGAATCGAGGTTTGATCTTATATTATTTAAGACCCTGCTATGGCTAGGAAAGCCGCTTAACTGTGGAATTTCCCTTACAGTAAGCGTGCTAGGAATGCGACCAACGCTTTCTGTCTAACGCGAACTCCATCGAATGTGAGCGACAAATTTTCAGCAAAAATTATGTCAGACTGATTGGTCTGAAGTCTTTGTCAGTTTCTGACCCTTTTTGCCCACCCTAGAGACGAACATTCCTCTATGTCTCAGGGACATGGTTGAGAACAATATATAGAATCCGTAAAGGTAGCTATTAGACACTTCGCCTGCAAGCTTCTGCAGCATGTTTCAATTAATTCCATCTGACTCGCGGTATTTCTAAGGGATGAAGTTGTTCATAGCCCAGTTAGTTTTTTACTTAATGATGATGGCTTTAAATTCGCTCTCTGGAATGTTATTTTTAACCGAGGTACAAGTTGCCGATGTGCTTTGGCTTTCATCCTTGCAACCTCCCCGAAGTGAGTATCCTACAGAAGCTCCAAGGTTTAAGCCAAGGATTGGATCTACGATTCATCCGATCATTTATTAAAAATAGGGTTGTTGCGTCCTTTGGAGCATATTCTGCTGAGTCTAGCTAATAACGTAGACTTTGAAAAATAAGGTAAATTGTGTAATTGAAGGACGTAGAAGGAAGTATTTATGACCCTTATTTGTATACTACGGAGCTCCCTTCGGGCATACTTTTAACCCAGGAGCTGGCGACACTAAATGTGTGAAGATTTCATAACGATTAGTTTTACTTTATTTGATTAGTTTTATTTGTGTTATTTATCGAAGCTATAAAAACCTAAAATCGATCTCTGCGGGGGTACCAGTAGTGTCCCACTGGATTGATTGCGATATGGTAATTACGTTAAAAAAAGTTTAATTGTTGCAAATAATAAAAGTAAAAACTTCCTATTTTTTTTAATAACATTTAAATAAGACATAAAACGAACTCCTGCTACTTTTACGGTTTTAAAGTTCAAAAATGTTATATCATTTCATCAATAATTAAGATAACTAAAACACATATCCTGCCTGACATCTGATGGGACCTGGCTTCAGCAGGAGCTAGAAAAGTAGTATGATATGTGTCATAGTAACAGAATAGAATTTGTTTCACATCTTTTCCTTGCAAATTATTTTGCAGACGAATTTCTAAAATTTCCGTGCATTTCATCAAACTTTCAAGTGTAAAGAAAGTAATTTTTTACGTAGTTTGCGCATCTGTTAGGTATTAACAAGCGAACTAAACATCAGTCATCCATATGGAATGCAAAATGCCCAAACATCTGCCTTACATCCAGGCCCCATCTAATGTCTAACGCATTGAGAACCTTTGGAATTTAAATTTGGAAGCCTAGAAATAGAGAATAAATATGGTGTTCGTATTCAACAACTTTGCTCCTGCCAAAGCCGCGTGCCATCAAATGACTGGCAGTTTTTTAGTTATCTTAATTATTGACGAAATGATAAAGAAATTTTGAACTTTTATGATTTATATTCATGGATAATTTTTTTTCACATAAATAAAATTAGGCAGGAGTAAATCAGTCTACCGAATAAGTGGCAGGAGGTCATTCTATGTCGTAATTAAATGTTATTAAACAGTCGAAAAAAGTTTCAATTTTTATTATTTTAAACATTTGCACATTTTTTAAACATTTGCACATTTTTTTAAACATTTAAACGCATTTTTCTCAAAACATATTCAAATTGGCGTATAGAATAACAATACAATTTCCTCTCGATTGAAATTTTGAGAAAATATTTTATTTTTCAATTACCTAATGAAATGTGTACAAATTTTGTAAAAAAATAAGGTTGGTGATAGTTTTTATTTTTATTTATTGAAGTTGTAAGTGAGTTTTTGATTTAATGTACAATATAACTATGTGAAATTTATATAGTTTGCAAAACCCCTTCATATTTCTTTAGATAATACCGTTTGTTTGCAAAAACCCTTCATATTTTGCAAACTGGCTCCACATGTTTCCTTTAGATACAACTGTTTTCGAAATTAAATTACATGAATGTTCCTCCTTTTCTCTTACATAATTCCTTAAAACCGCAAACGGGTTTACGGATTTTCAAGTCAGAAACTTGCAAGATTTTTGAAATTTGGCACAAAAAGCCATTAATTCAGTATTTAAAATAATTAATTCCGAAAAATATTAAATTTTTTAAATAATTCATCGTGAATTATTTATTGAAAAAATGAGTCTCGCTTTGGAACAGCGATACACGTAGTAGGATAAAAAATTTTTCCAATCATCCAGGTTATCATATATTGAGATGTACTGTAATAAAAATTATAACCTGAGACGTAAAAGTGGAACACATTATTGTCGGTGACAAGATATCTTTGCGCATTATTGTTTATATTTTATAATATTTAAAAGCCCGGTAGCACTTACACTTTCTTTTATGCAAAATGAAATCGAACAGAAATTCAATTATCGACAAAATATTTGACATGAACCAAATTCCCCGCTGGCATTTATGCAAGGAAACTTCACACAGCAAAGTTCTCATTGTTTGAACCAATAAATCAATGGCCTGTCTCCCAAATCTGTCAGTTCTAAAGGGAATAACAAATCAATTGACATTTCAGTTGTTAACAATTGTTTCTTTTTGTTCCAATTATTTAGTTAGCATGTGAATAACAAAAACTTCTGTTTTGTTCCTTTGCAGATGGTGAAATCCTTAGAGTACTCGTTAATGGAACAGCTCAAATAAAGTGTGATGTATCGTCGAACTTACCCAATGATCAGGTTCTTCTGGTTGTTTGGTACAAAAACAATCTTCCCATATACAGGTGAGTTACACTGTGTAGGTACAGGAATAACTTAAAGCCATCGATGTAGATAAAAAAAGAGCGAAATAACGATTTATTGATGAAAATGTCAAAATTATTATGATAAATGAGATCCACTTTAATATCTTTTTATCATTTATTTCAATTTCTTTCTTTTTTTACTGTTTCATCCCAATTCAATTTAAAGTTATGACACGAGAGGAGCTCATGCCGGGACACCTTCCCATTGGCGAGACGAAGAAGTTCTAGAGAATCGAGCAATATTTAGGACACTTAGGGAGCCAGCTGAATTGATTATAAATCCGGTTTTGGTGAGTTTCTTTGCTTATACATACATGATTTAAACGTTATGATTTATGGAGAATTTTCTTATATTTATTCACTGCTCACAGGAAAAGGATGCAGGGAATTTCAGATGTAGGGTAGATTTTAAGTTATCACAAACTAGGAACAGTAACGTCAATTTAGAGGTTGTTGGTGAGTGGCACATTTAATTAAAAAAAATTTTTAATTTGGGGTCAACAGTTTTGTTATTCAAGAACTTTGGCATTAAATAATCTTGTATTCTCTCAAGGCACATATGCTAAACTTGATTAGCAAAAATTAAAATTATAGAGAATCAAGGATATATCGACATAATTTAATACGATGTTTTAAAAAAGCGAAACTTTTTAGCGAAATTTTTTCGTTCGGTTAGGTATGTCACGCCTTTTATGTCTGACGGGGCATAACTTCGTAGCGTGTGGCCCGTTTGGATGATTCTTCTTTTGTCGTATAGAGGATTTTCCTCCATTAGCACCATATCAAAAATACTGTATGTCGGGAGGGGTTTTGATTTTTAAAAACTAAAAATTTGTTGTACTACTAAGTTACCTAAATGAAGTATTTGGTTTTTCAATGGCGAGCGATAAAGCTATTCCGACCACGAGACAGCTCACAGCAATCGATGCGATCTTTACAAGATATATAATGCAAGTGTTTATTTACTTATTTTATTTATTATAAATCATTGGTTTAATTATTAGACTTTACAACTCAAAGTGAAAACTACATTTTTGACCTAATTATATTGGTACCCGCATATACATCTTCTTTATCGCCTAATAATAAACCAAAATCGAATTGAAAGCGCTTAAGGTCATGGCAAAAAAGTGCACTGTGGTTTCGTAAAACCGCACCCTAGTTTTTCTTTAATATGCACCGACATTTTTTCCTGTTAAGTGGAAAAGTTTTTAGGTTTAAGCAGTTAAATGCAGTACTCTGTAACTTAATAACATATGTATGTTATGTTATGAAAAGCACTTGCGAATTGTGGTTATGATTTACAAAATAAAATCCACGATATTTGTAATTAAAAATGTTTTTGTAATTATTATAAAGTAGTTAAGTTTTAAGCTAAGCTAGTAAAGTAGTTTAAATGATACAACGTACAATGGGGCACTAAAGGCCTCAGTGCAAAGAAAAGGTACATCTACTCCCCGCCCCCTGCAAACCAGAAAACCAAAATATTTTAAATAAGAGTGCAGGACCACCTTCAATTCATATTTAAATTATAAAATGTACTGAAACTAACGAATTTGCTTCTATTGTTATTTTTACTACTAGTAAGTGAGTTGAGGTTTATTTTAAATCGAAAACAATAAATTTCACAATGAAATAGCCTTACAAACAGAGCCGTATCGAGGCAAACAATTCAGTCATGCCGAGCATGCCCAATAAAAATAAGAAGAAAACCTATTTCGGATCGACTTCTTTACTGGTGTATATTTTTAATTGTGGTGAAGTAAGTAATAACGTGTCGGCCGTTCATTCCTAAGGTCACATGTTTAACCCCACCAGCAGACAGTGGTCGAAAATTAAAAAATCCTGGCCAGAACCCTGAAAAACTAAAGTATCTATAAGCATTATCCGTTGATTTTCTGTGGGAGGTAAGTGTCCAGTTCAAATAAAACCAGAGTCATTTATCGACCAATTTATTTTCATTAAAAAGAGTCGGTGAAGTCAATGATAGAGTGTCGGCCTACCAATTCGGAAGTCCCAGGTTCGAATCCTACCGACAGCGACCCTTGGTTGTTTCTACTCACAACAGATTACGATAAAAAAGGACATGAGGATTGCAGATAAAATGTCAGTGGTTCGGAACTCACTTTAAATTTTAGTTTCACTTACAGTTGTTATCTCGAATCGAGTGAAGTTTTTTTCCCACCCCATGTCCTAAAAGAGGTTATGGGAGCTAGAAAGAAAGAGAATTTGATTAAAGGACCTCTTAAGTTAAGCAAACTCCATATTACACCTTAACACCGAAATTGTTGTCACTGTTGCTGCTTTTTAATAACTTTGTAATAATTTTCTAAAGTAACTAAGGTGAAGTTAGGATAATCACCTTAGCGATTTTGAATCACATATTTATTAACCCTTTAAGCTTCCGGTGGATGAGTTGTGTTTGAAATGAAAGATAGTATCTTTAGCGAAGTTTATGAAAAATCCTCGCGTATCCACGCCCTCCCTGGAGCATACATGTTAAACTAAGACCTTGTACATTATAATTTTATAAGGATTATATTTGCTCCGAGGTGCTCCCCGCTCCATGGCTTTGGAAACAGTAAATATTGCCTTGAAATTCCTATTTCACAATTACAATATATAATACATTGGTTCTATTGCTCAGTGATTGGGAACTTACATATCAGCCGATGATGAGTTCCCGTACGAGGTTCAGCGGTAAAAATAGTAGCCTTGAGTGTTTTTATACAATCAATTCCATATAATATACATGCAATGCATATAGCCAGAACAAATTTTGCTGTTTCTTAAATGCGTTGATCCACCATCTTGAATTTTTAAAATCCGATAACGAATTTTTCTGGATCATTTTTCATCGTAATTATTATTTGTACTTTCATTGACTCGACTTAGTTTTTTTTTGCTCATAGTGTTTTATATTTTATTATTAGTTTCTTGCTTTAGTTTAAATTCTAGTTTATTATCGGCATTATTAATTATCTAATTTTAATGTATTTTATATAATTTGTAATCACTATCTTATTCCCTAAAAATCCACCTGAAATCGTATGTTCATTTGCAATCGTTGTATCGAGTCGGTTGATCCCACCCTATGCTTCACGTGGGGTTGCGGGAACTAGAGAGCAAAACATATTCGACCCAAATAAGAGCGCTCCGCCTATGCTTATCTTCTACCTTCTTCAATATTAATAAAATTGGAGTGTTTGTTTGTGATTTCAAAATATGTAATTGTCATTTTAAGTTTATACTATATATGAAAAACCATCAATTATTTATGCAATTTTTGCCTGTATTTCTGTATGTTTATCAGGACTAATCTCAGAAACGGTTAATCCGATTTTGAAGAATTTTTACGAGAAAGTTCAGTACTTTCGTAGGAATAGTTTAGGCTACTTCTGAAGGAGTGGATGGGAGTGGGAAAAGAGTAACACATCCAAATAATGGATATAGGTCGCAGTGTTATAATCCATAGTTTTCTCTCTAGCTAATATGAATACTATGGTAGTAAGACATCTCTAGACAACCCATGTCGGAAGGAAGGGATGGTAAAAAGTAATCGAAACCGGCCAGTGTTAATGTCAAATTCATAGTCTTAAGGATCACTGAGATGATTAACCACACTCTACATGTCGTTAAATACTGTGGGTGTGGAAAGGCAGTAAAAATTACCAGAAACAACACTTGGTTACCAAAAGTCCGAGCAACGTCGGGCATTCGAAGCTAGTAAATTAATGAATGGGTACGTTAAAAACGCAAAAAGAGCCATTGTTGTTGTTATTTTTAAGGGGAGTAAAATACAAACAGTATGAAATATTACCCTAAATAGAGGAACTCCACAAGAAGGGATTCTTTCACCTTTCTTATGGCTGATAGTGATTGATGAATTACTAGATCAGATAAAGGTCTCTTCGTAGCTTGTTATGCGGACGATCTAGCGATAGTAGTCAGAGGTAAGTTTGAAAAAACGTGGGATACCTACTTCAAGAAGCAATCGACACGGCAACCTCTTGGGCGCAGGATTGCGGACTGAAGATAAACCCAAGTAAAACGGAACTCTGCTGCTTCACTAAAAAACATAAATTAGGAAAGATAGTTCCCCCGTGCATCGGAAAACTAGATTAACCTTAAAGAATGAGGCGAACTTTCTGGGTGTGCTGATGGACGGGAAACTAAATTGGGTTGGCACCTACACGAGAAGAAAATCAAAGCGGTAAGAGCTTTCTGGACGTGTAGAAATGTTATAGGTAAAGTATGGGAACTATCACCCTAAATTATAAAGTGAATATACACATATGTAACCAGACCCATGATAACACATGGAGCGATAGTCTGGTGGAAAGCTATGGAGGTAGGCAGAAACGAGAAGATTTTTGATCAGGCCCAACGTATGTGCTGCTTAGGCATAACAGGGGCTACTAGGTCAACACCGACAAGTGCCTTGGAGGTCATTCTAAATATAACTCCACTGGAATCCTACGTCAAAAAAGTAGCACTAAACTCGGCTATACGTTTGCGAATGAATAAACTGTGGAAGGTAAGGGGAATGCAAACCCAACATGAGAAGATCGTCCAAGTATGTAATGGAAATACGATCAAGAGATTCTTTGAGGAAGAAGATTGCTGGGACTTAAAAAGGGGTAATCCAAATTTGGAGGCAATCTTCAAAATTCAGTTCCCGAAAAAAAGTGAATGGATCAACAATAGGGTGATTCAAGAAAACACTTCAGCGATTTACACGGACCGCTCAAAAGTCGAGCGTGGCTGTGGCTTTGGAATATCGTGCGAGGAACTAAACCTGGATTTATGGGGAGGAATAACATCCTCCAGGATCGCAATATGCACGGATAGCCAGGCATCCATCAAATCTTTAACTAACGCCGAGATTAAATCCAAAACGATAGACTGATGTAAACAGACCCTCACGGAACTAGGAAGACAAAACGATGTCACCCTAATATACGTGCCGGGGCACTGTGGCATCCCAGGAAATGAAAAAGCAAATGAGCTGGTGTGGTGGGGCGCAAATGAGGACACTCCAATATTGCTCAACCTGAGCATGCTCATCCATGAAATCAGAAAAGAAATCATGTAATGGGTAACGAGGAGGCACAAAGAAAAATGGGAGGGATCCGACATCGCCAGGCATACAAAGGCGTTTCGGGGAACTCTCAATGCACATGAATCTGAAAAGATCATTAAGCTTAACAAAGCCAAACTGAAACTTCTTGTTGGCCTTATGACAGGACATGCAAGACTAAGAGCCCATGCCATAAAAATAGGAAGGGCAAACACCAGTCTATGCAGGGGATGTTTGGGAAGAAGACGAGAACGTATTACACGTTCTCGACCCATGCCCAGCCCTAACGCAAAAGAGATCTAGAATCTTAGGAACATACTACTGCGAAGATTTAGCAGAAGTTAAGGAATCAGGGTGTAATCGAATTATTCAATTCGTTACGGGGATAAGTTGGCTCGACAATGGACTTTAAGGTACGCTGACGAGCAGGGGGTGTACAATGGGGCACTAAAGGCCTCCGGTACACAATGATAAATTAATCAAGAAAAAACGTTCAAGTTAGTACCGTTCCGCCAGCAGAGCATAGTATGTCATTGAGAGCAAGCTCATCCATCGCGACGAGGTGCATGTACAAGAGATTCTCCCAGTGAAATATCGGCATACTGTTAAATTTCCTGAGCAGAGAAAGGCGAATTAGAAACAGTTTACTATTTTTGAGTTTTTCTTCGCCTTATTTGCCTGAAATTTTGAAACGAGACATACACCTTCTTGATTCAAGATTTTAACCTATTCCCTTTAGGATAAGGATGAGCAATGTTGGCAAAACATCAATATCAACATCCATAACTAAACAAAATCGACATCTGGCAACTGTTCTGAATATTGAGTGTCATTGCAGAATTATGAGCGACACCGAAATAGACGATTTTGAAGCGGCTAATACTTGAAGACTACTGGACGGTGGTCAACGGGAAAGGCAACGTTCGACAAAGGAAGGAAGTGATATGCAAATCAGCCGAAATAGCCTTTGCCTTTCCGTTCGACGCAAGGAAGGGGGATCGACTTAGTCGGTTAACGGAATGACGTACTCTTGGAGAGTGCGTGTCTTTGTTTGCAGTTTGGTTTAAGAAAAATAAATTACTCTTTTGTGTAGAATCACGTATTGCGGGCAATTTCAGGCTATTCAGAGCTGTGTTCTATTAAATTTGGGAGAACTTTGACGCATTAATATTAAAAATGTCGTAGTACATGAAAAGAAAAAGGGGGCGAAATCAGCGTCACGCAGGGCGAATGAAAGCGCATGTTCATCTATATTATACGTTTCACTGCTGTAAACATATATAAATTAGAGAACCCAAATTGGTTCATTGTGTAACCACATTGGGGATAGATCCGCAACCCTATCAAAATCCTTAAAAAAGGAAGAGGAGGGCTAGAGGAGGGCAATTAAAGAAGAAACGAGGGATGCTTTCCCCTTCTTCATCATCTTGGTAATTCCTACAAAGGTCATCCAAGGGTGCGCCGAGTCTGTCAACATGTCCCGAAATAACAGCCACGACAACGCGAACAATATTTCATTTGAGGGAGATTAGCTCTCTTGACCGCTTTAAGAGTCGGCCAGATCTCCCGGGGAGGTGTGTTCCGTTCGTCGGCACCTTCTTTTTCGACACACACGTTCTCTTCAAAAGACGAGAGCAGAAGTTCGTTTCTCGCCCGAGATTGAGAATGAAGTCGCCCATCATCGGGGAGTGCTACGGCTGGACATGTTGTGACCCCATGATCTTCCCTCGTCAACGAGGGGAAGTCTGCTGTGTTCGCCTTTAGGTCCTTTTGATAGATCTTAAGGGGTCATACGCAGTCAGAAGGCCGAAAAGAAGCGATTTTTCAAGAATTTTTTGAGAGGCATTTTGGTTTATTAACTTTAAATTTTGTATGCTTATAAGAAGCACTTTATACAATATTGTCATATTTGTATTTGTAAAAATAATGATTTTCAATGTAACAGCAGACGATCTCCGAAACCTCCTTGAATAAAAGGTGCTTAGCGGTGTCGCGATATCTCGTGAAATTGAAATTAAAAAACAAAAGAGATTTCGTTAATTTATGAAATTATCTAGAAATTAATCGAAGGAAGGAAAGGAAGGAGGGTGTTACAATTTGAGACCGATCGATTCAGCCGTTCTCGAGATATCGTATAGACTGGCATTAAAAACATGGTTTTGAGAAAAATGCGTTCGAAGTTTCAAAAGCACAAAAGCACAGATAGTACAATTTTTTTTAATATGCGTGTAACTGCGAGAATATTTGTCGAATTGACATGAAACCATCTTGGTAAATACTTAAATAATTCCTTACCTCAGAGCAAAAGGGTATGAAGTCACAAAATGTAAATTTTACAGGAGAGCGTAAAATACAATAATTTATTGTGTTGTACAGGCTACAAAACCAGTAGAAATAATTATTATTTCTACTTGTTGTGTAGTCTGTATAAATTATTAATTTAGTAATGATGATAAAAAAAACAAAAAACCGAAAAATTTAAATTTTGGCCTAATACGCTTTTGCTCTGAGGTACGGATATATGTACATTACGAAAATGAAATAAAAATAATTTTTTTTTTTAAATCCTGACTGCATATAATGGAGCCGGAGCTATAGCTTATGACGCTTATTTAGCGAAAGGGACAATGGATTTCTTATTCAGGATAACAGTAGTTTGTTAGTTGGGTGGCCATGCACGTAGCATGATCTTTCCTCGAAGTGGGGGCGGGGATGGGGTTAAGGTGCACAAGGATAGTTACGAGAATCACAGTGCTGGGAAGAGGAGTTGTAAATCGGGTGGTTCCCGCAGAGGTATTCCAACTTATCCCGTGACACGAGTTTGCGTTCAGGGCAGGTTGCCTTCTTTAACGGGTGGACTAGGAGATTGTAGGCTGAGTTTTATCCGAGGCAAGGTTATTGTTCATAAAAAATGCAGTCGAATAATCGACCACTTTCTCGACAAGATGATACTCTTGGTCTGGAAATAGTAGGAGAGAGGGATGTCATCCTTGGTGATGCCTCATGTGATGAAAAGTCCAGATTACTCCTTGAGGTCGACATGCATCAAGGAAGCTCCATTGGAGCCGGAACACGGCTTAGCTTAGCTTAGAAACAATATTTGTTGATTCCATTGCTCAAATCAACGTTTTCACGGAAACCTTACGTTAGTAAACCCGACTTCTATCCTCCAATTATTTTTTTTTTAAATACTGTAAATGTTCGTTTTATGGTGACATTGTATTAGTCCCGGAAAAATACAAAATAAATTATATATGTGCAGTGTTAGATAGCTCAGTAGCCATAAGCAGATTGCTTACCATGCTTGAAGCAGGCAATCAGATTCAAACAAGCCGAATTCCAAGTTTCAATCTTTCAAGCACGTCTAGCGAGACATAACCTAAAATCATAACGTAAGATTTCTAACACACATATTAACCCAAATTCTCATTTCTTTTTCGAATTACTTGTAATGATATTTCGCATATCTCCGATACTTTTGAGGGTTTTGCTTAGAGATGTGTCAACACTTATGAGCTTTTACTTTGTACTCCATTATGTCAACTAGTCCAGGACCTGATAATCCTTGTCCCAATTTTATTAAATTACTAGCGCCACATATAATTTGTTTTTTGTTTTAATGGTGTAGCCCAAGCCTAGGGGACAGCACTTTGATGCATTATCTTGGCTTTTGGCTAAAGGGAGTTATGGTTAAGGGAGTAAGGAAACTTGAACGTCTTGTTGCATGTTCCATTCCAAACTTCTTTGTAAAATGGTTGATATTTTCAGTTTCTCATCATCAGAGGTTAGGTTGGTTAGAAGTTTCTTATCTAATCGGTGCCAATACGTGAAGATCGACGGCTCAAACTCAGAAACAGACTACCTTTATTCAGGTGTTTCGCAAGGCTTAATACTTGGGATGCTCTTCTTTAGTTCTTATCTGAATGATCTACCATATACAATCAATAATTCTTCCATACACCCGTACACTGATGATGTTTAAATATATCTAAGTAGACCCATAGGTTTCGTTGAGGATTGTGTCTGTAGAATAAATGAGGACCTTTGTCACATCCACGAATGGTCAGTAAGTAACAATATGTTCGTTAATCCAGGTAAGTCGAGTTGTTTGGTCGTATATATAAACGATATTGAGAAGTTTGAGCTACCTGTGGTAAGAGGACAGCTGATTGTCTCCTGGAATCTAGGTGTCTGTCTTAACTCAAGCTTCAGCTGCTGTGATCAGGTCTCTCAAAAATCGCTTACCTTACCATTTTTTATATACGGCAGTAATGTAATCCCAAAATTCGACTCGAATTGCCGGTGGAGGTTGACGGTAAACCTTAAATGATGTTATGTGGTAGGTTTGCGGACATACCCGAAATGTTCATGTAGCACACCTTACATCACTACTCCGCACTTCCATTAGAGTGGGTCTTGCGCGTCGTCAACTAATTTTCTTATATAAATTGTTACCTAACAAATGTCCTGCATATTTGTATGAAAAACTGCATTTACTGCTTTCTCTCAGAGGTATTAGGCTTCTGGATCCAAGATGCTTATCACACTACGGAGAGAGATCTTACTTTGTCCAGGCTAAACGTAGATGGAATACTCTTTCGATTAACGTTCAGAGGGCGGGCCCGATTCGGCTTTTCTTGGAGGGGTTCGAGAAATGTGGTGGTTTTGAATGAAAGTGGTACACGGTTTCGCGGAGCTATAGGTTGCTATTACTTTTTATTATCTGTCTTAATTTTTTTGAACATTAAACATTATTAATATATATCTATATAAGTACACAAGATAATACAATATTATAAATCTGTACTAATTGATGCTTTTAATTCAATAATAATAAGAATTCATCTGTCATTAACACAAAATACCTATACAAGAACTAAATTAAAGAATTATGCACTAAAGTATGCTCAAAATTCAAGAGCAATTTGAAGAGAAAATAGCCGCCCAATCATAGTGTTAGTTCGTTGAATTAATAATTTCATGTGGCGAGTGGATCGCACAAATACTAATTTTTCATGCAGATAGCCTGGCTCTTTTAAGTAAATAATCTTATGCAGCAAAAGATTGGCTCTATAAATTAAATAGGTGTCGATAGAAGATCCAAATATAGAACAGCAATATGGTGATACATGATCAAATCTCTGCAAGCCGTACACAAACCTAATACAATGATTGAAAAGAGTTCTGTCTGGATAAGGAAATATAATCCCAAGAGGTATATATTACACTTGCATATGTTAGATGTGGAACTACAAGGATTTTTACAAGTTTCTTTCGCATTGCTTTAGACAACAAGTCACAAGATAATCATAGTTGGCGGAGGCTGCCATATACCTTAGAAACAATGGTGATTCTATTTATGTTATATTATTATATAATTTTGGTTTTGTTTTAATATTCCATGGCTTATATATTATCACTTCATTAGATCTGAAATAAGATTTTTTATAATCTTCTGTACAAGTCCAATAAATAAATTATTATTATTATTTTAAAATTACATTTGGTTAGTAGGAAATGAAACGTATCCTATGATGTAATTTTCAAGTTCGTCTGGTGTTCCCCACTGCTGAACTGCACATAGTATCCGACGCCAAAATTTTGAATTATTCTGCTCAGTCTGACTATATAAATATATTGTATTGTAACGTAAGTGGGGCTCTTCGGGCTCGACGGGTTAATTAAGACACTTAGTTTCACTCAGAAATGTTCACAGTTTTATTCACTTCACTTAAGGGGTCAGTTTCGCAAAAATACGGGAAAAAAGGGCTAATTTAAAAATAGAATTACAGAACAAGTTGTGTAGGTATCCAAATAATAATTTTTTTATTCTTTTACAATTTTTTTTTCTGTTTTAAATTGGATCTCCGCCTGTCGCACTGCGCTCCTTGTGCAGTCGCACATCTGCCGTTGTAGCTTCGATGGAGAAATGAATATTTTCGGATAGTGGGCGTGATAACTTGAACAAAAATTGACCTAGAACAAAAACCGAAAAATTTTATTAAAGTAGACAAGGAAACCTACGAATTGATGTAAGCATAAAAAAAAATCATGGGTGATTAAATGGCGCAATCCGGAATTAATGTTTGAAAAAAACATCTCAAATTCGCATAGAAAACCCCGTATAAGATGGCGGAAAATCATCATTTCGTAAAAAGCTTACGTTATTTCGTAAGCAATTGAGTAAGGAACAGAACCAAACAAGAATTTTTGAAATCGATCGAAAATTTCTTCTGTTATATTTTTTCAAAGATTTTTTCTTCATAATATAACCTTTCACTTTACTTAATTACAGTTCTCACTTCACTGGTTTTTATACAAGTACTCTTCACAGTATCACATGTTCTTTTCGCAGTCTAAATCACGACTAAAACTAACCAAGCGCTATTTGTACTACTCAGCTTAGTTTTAGAAACTTCAGTCACTTAGTTCTAGGTTTTCCGTTACACATTTTCACCTCACATATTCACCATAGGTTCGAGTAGCCTTTAACTTTCCACATGCATGCGCATTACCCAGTTCACTATTTCCCTTTTCGTGGCCTACCTCGTGCACGTTACAGTATATACTATATATGTAGGTATTTTTCAATCTCCTATTTAATTATAAGGCCATAACGAATGTTACGTAAATTTTTTTAAAAAAAATATTCAAAATATTTAATATTTTTTCACTCTAGCATTATACTATATAAAAAAAACATCAGAATTTACATACTTTAACATCATTAGTTTGTGATCCTCGATCGTCCCTATTATTGGGCATTCCCGGAGCCTCAATATTACCATAAAAATTATAAATAAGCCAGAAGTATAACTGCATATGAACTAGATTTCGTTCACGCATAAAATTCGTCTTCACTATGACTTGGGCCCATCAAAAATGTATGTCGCTTTTTATCTTTACAATACTTAAAAGATATCACCAATAAATTTTGCGCACCGATTATCATGCAAACTTAATTTTCCACCTTGTATAGTCGCTTCTCTGTACCTACATTACCTACATAGAGAAGTCAAGTTTATGGTTGTTTGTTTGTTTATCAAAAACCTTAATTAATAAACATTCTTTTGTATGTCACTCAAAACAAAATTTTTAATGCAATCATGTTTGGATACGGAAGTTACATAAAAAAGTGTCCTCATAGCATCACTGCAATGCGGGACACGTGCCTCAACTGCAACAATGTCTTCTGCAATCCGGCACGATATACATCTGGATGTATTCCATAGCCTAGTAGGATATAATTGAAAATTTTGAAATTACTACCTGTGGCTTTTTTTGCATTGGTTGCCTTTCAATCCTCCTACCTGTTGTAAAATAATTAATTTAAGGAAAAGCAACACATAAAATATTTCACTATAGCAAAGAGGAAAAGGAAGGAAATTAAAATAAAAAACAATTCAATAATATAAAAGACTTTTTTTGTAAAATGTAGAGTTATTTGTTCAAGGAAACATTACCAGTCGAACTAAAAATATGAGCCTGTTGGCTATAACCTTTTAAGTGTCCAAAAACACTTCGTGTTCCATTTTACAAACGCCCCTTTGTGCAAGCTTATTTTGCTCACACCGATAGAGGTCACGATAGCTTTTTATTAACTATTTTATATTTAGCTTTCCTGCCCGTTATACAAAGCTTGCATTGCCATCGCTAACATGGCTCTCAAACTTCAACGAATTCTTTACCAGCGTATGTATGTGCCTTCCGGGAATCGCATGATTGTTTTTCCAGTTTCGATGTTCATGAATAACAGAGCAAAAGGGGTGCGGGCGAACAACAACACGAAAAGTAGTAAATTGAAGAATTGTATAGTAGAAAAAATGAAAATAAATAAAAAGTTTTATGAAGTATGTAAAAGTTAAATAACAGATTTCTCTTTTCTTTTCTATTATTTTTTAGTGCCACCGCAGCAACCGAAAATATTCAACGACCGAGGGGAAAACATCGAATCTAGGGCTGGGCCGTATGAAGAGGGTGGCGACCTGCACTTAATTTGCGTCGTTATGGGAGGTAAGTGCAGTAATAACTGCTAATTTTTATTGAATGGTAAAAGAAAATGAAATGAGCAATTTTTCGCTTTGTTAAGTGGAATATTTGCCCGTAGGTAAGCCCTTCGTCAGGCAGAATTGCTGTCATTAGTCCGGCATGGGAGTGCTGGTTGTGTAACACGAAACTAGATATAAACGTGGACTACAATCTTAATTTGCACTTTTCAGAGTTTTTTCGCATTTACCTCCACTTTTTCATTTTTATTTCCCATAAAATCATAATTATTAATTTTTTTTTCTTTATGAGTTAACATACAAATGAGGGTAGCGTGCCCATTCGAATGCAAATAGAGGAGCAAATGCTTGGCTACTCTGTTAATCTTCTTCTTTCACGTTGTGAACTTATTTTGCAATTACACTTGAAAGAAGAAGGGTGCCGACTCTTTTAATTTCTTTTTCTTGGAAAATATGGTCAAACCTAGAAAGAACTTTGACGAAATGGTTTCATAGTTTTTGTATTTGAACTTTCGTCACTTCATAACGTTGACGTGTCGACGTTTATTGAATTAATTACAAGTAAGCATGACTTGCAGGAAGTGTAGACGGCAAGTTGCATTATG
The DNA here is from genome assembly GCA_964036015.1 of Leptarthrus brevirostris. NCBI lineage: Eukaryota > Metazoa > Arthropoda > Insecta > Diptera > Asilidae > Leptarthrus > Leptarthrus brevirostris. Next base: position 48,197,841 of record OZ038371.1, read on the forward strand.
CAGTAATTTTTTACACTTGCATTCGACACTTCCGGTCGGCCATGGGTCGATTTTTGATACGCCAGCAACATTTTAATTCCCATTTAAGGTGGGTATGTGTAATTCGTTACTCGCATAAGGGTTTCACACCCCAATACAGCACCTATTTAAAATTGGTCTTTCTTTTGCGTATCAATAATTTAAGTCAATCTAGAAATTTTCATTTTTTCTATTGACATTCTCTAAATAGACAATTACGGTGAAGTTTCGTACAAGAAAATATTTGTATTTTTTGATATCTGACACCTTTATAGGGGTTAAAACAAACCTCTTATAGACAATAATAATACAGATATTTCCTTGTGCTGAAATTCTTTGTACCTTATAATTAAAAACTATGACCAGGGAAAAACTGCACATTTTAAGACGGACTAAGATGATTGATACGCAAAACTAGGACAAATTGTAAACAGGTGCTGTATTTCTATGGCATTTAAGATAAGAAAGCAAGGGGAGCAGGTGCCTCAGTCGACTGATACAAAGTGATGTTGAAGCCTGGTTTTGGAATGTCGCGAAAAACTCAGCTTTGCTTCATTCTCTGGTCCGCGATATTGAAGATTTAAGTTCTTCCCTCATCGAAGAGTCCATTTTTTGTAGTAACTGGTTATCAACCCGCCGGAGGCGAAGAAATCAACGTAAGGCTCCTACGATGAAAAAATCTGTGAGGTCTCGGCTGTAGCTTCGTCTGACTTGCCCGCCGCTCGAAAAAAATAATTCGTCTGGTTCTGCTGCAGTTACCGATGCATCCGCCCTAAGACCTGCTGTTTTTCCGCGATACATCTTTGTCTCGAGAACATAGCCTGACACCACTGATAAAGATGTCGCCTGCCAAATTTTGTCATCTGTGGCATATCTCAGAACGTTATAAGCTGGAGCATAATCAACTGGTGCTGGCCCATTCCGCTTCTGTCAAGATCATAACTCGAGAAGCTTTATTCAAGTGTAATTTCCCAGGATATTTGGCCGGTTGGATCCATTGTTTCAGTGTACGTTATTCCGCCCAAAAACGCTCTGTTCTCAATGTTCTCTCTTTCGGAATCTCCTTCCAGCAGGGTTCTCAGGTTGACTAGAGTGGAAGATAGTATCGTGGTGGTGAAATTATAGTACCAACCTGAGAATTATAGTATGCTTGGTAACAACGACAACACCAATGCAAAGATGTAAAAATCCCCGTTATATGCATGTAGTGGTGGTGATGATGATCTACAATGTTATATGTAGTTGTTATTATACTACATACAATATACATGTACATAATTATGCATATGGCAGCTTTGCAACGCGAATTTGCGATCAGCTGTAAAAAGTTACTTGATGAAGAATCGAACGATTAAGTGACTAGTTAGTCAGTGAAAGCATTACTTAAGTGAAATTTAAAGGCGAATTTCGACTTAGTCAAATTATAGTACACTTGCGTACTATAATGGAATCAGGATTGCGGATAGTACAGCTGGTCAAATTAAAGTACGCGTACTATAATTATAGGACGGTTGAGTACCCTCCCTTCCAGTAGTCCCATCTGGATGAGTAATCCTCCAAACTTTAACTGAAGACACTCTTATTTATGTTATTGCTCGACGTCAGCAAAATCTTCCGATGTTTCAACTCACAATGCCGTGCAGTTTGAAGTTACACTTTCAGTTTCTCTTAACCTTCCTGAAGTCCGCGAAAATATTCCTCTTTCGGGCTTTTACGTCTACTACACGATAAATGTAAATTATTTCCCATCAGGTATTAGTAAGAGAGTGCCAGGATACTCAGGTGTTTACACTGACTAACACAAATTTAGATAATAAAACAAAATTACACTAACATTTTTATAAGTTTTTCGCAGCAATAATTAAAAGTAATTACCTAGGTACTCTTTGCCTTGAAAATTTCCTTTATTTAAAGAATTTCCTACCAAAAATGAAATTAAATAATTAGGTTAGTCAGGGATTTCTAATAATGCGGTGAAAATACCATGAAAATTCCAAACCGATGTCTAAAACCTCTACTTTGAATCCTTGTGGAGAAAATTTTAAAAACCCTCCTGTGGGGGGGGGGGGGGGGGGTTGAACTGAATTTAAAAGGCAAACATATAAGCGACAGGACTGTGAACTACCGTCTCCGTTGAGGAGCAATGGGTTTATTAATAACATACAAAACTATCAGACCAGCACTTTCCCATATGATTTTAACAATTCAAGTAATAATTGACAGCTACAAACTGTTTTTAGCAGGCGAAGACCCGAGCTGAGCTTTTTATTCACGGAGTAATCCAAAACGTGTTAGCTGTGAAATGTATTAAGCCTTGTTCCACTGGGTTGAATTTCATTGACACACGTGCCCAGATTACATATTTAACCACATTTTAACACCATCTAATTTTCCTGTTGCGTGGATTTCTGCCAAAATAATTCCAATACTTTTGGTATCCTTAGATTCTTCTGAAGACAAAGTTAGTTTCTGGAGCGTCAAGCGAGGTATAAATACTTTCGCTGTATGCACATATAGTGCAAAAAACCGTAAGAATAAAATAGTTTTTAAAAAGAAAGTTGAACCGAGTTCACAAAAAGTGCTAAAAGGTATAAAATAATATTTAATTTTAAATCTATTATGATATTTTGAAATCGGTGCAAATTAAACAAACAAAACAACAACAACAGAAGTATTTCATCCTTCTTCTTTAGTACCTCGTGGTTCCGGTAGGGTTCTGCGCCAATGCCTTCAGCTGTGGCCACAATTAGTTGTTCCTTATCGTTGGATCTTCTTCATGTGTTGCGCGGTCGTCCAATACTGCCCGTGGGGATTCTAATATAGCGCCTGCTGTGCGATGTAGTTTGGATCTTTCCTTAGTGTGGAGTCTATCAATTGCCGTCTTGGCCTGTAAATCTATGAAAGTCTTCGTTGATAATGAGCTCCGCCCATTGAATGATAAGAATGCGCCGGAGACACCGGTTGACAAAGGCTTGTAGCTAAGATGATATTTGAGAGGTCACTTTTCATGCTGAACAGCCGTAAAACAGAACAGATTTTACGTACGACTCGAAGATCCGGAGTTTTGTGCGTCTGAAGATGTTGGTATTGCGCCAGATCTCAGGAAGAGTATTAAATGCAGCTCGAGCCTTATTGATGCGAGCCTGTACATCAGCTTCATCTCCGCCATCTGCTGTAACTTTGCTTCCCAAATCACAAGATTTATCCTCTTGCTCTTTTTGCTGCTCTTCCAGATACATTTTATGTTGTCTCCTTAAGTCCAAGCTCATAAGCTTGGTCTTAGCAGCATTGATCTTAATCTCTGCTCTGCGACCTTCGCTGCTCAAGGCTTCGGATATTTGGGCTACTTGACTCTATTTAGAAGATTGGAGACATACATCGTCGGCATAATCCAGGTGCGTAGGGTAGTTAAGTCTCCATCTAATCTAATCTCTCGCGATGGGTTGCCGTCTAGGGCATTGCACAATATGTACGTTATAAATAATAAAATAATTATACGTTATAAATAAATAAATAAATAAAGGTGACAGTATGCATCCTTGTCTCGCTCCGTTCAGCACATGGAGGGGCTCGGACAGTTTTTCCTTGTGCAGGACGTCACATTGGGCTCCTGCGTAGGACTCCTTTATGACGGTGATAATTCTTTCTGGGATGCCTCTCCTACGTAAAGCTGTCCATATATACCCGTGATCAACACTGTCAAACACCTTCTGAAATTTGACGAGCATTAGATGGAAAGGGGAAACCTTCACGAAAGCCTGCCTGGTCATCGCTAAGAGTGCGCTTGATTATTTGTTTGATTCGCATTAAGATGATTTTTGCCATCAATTTGGAGACTGCAGTTAAAAGACAGATACCGCGCCAATTGCTACAACTCCTAAGTTCGCCTTTTTTGGGAATCTATCCGCCTGTTTTCCATTCACTGGGATAGGTCTCGGTTTCCAAAAATTCCTGGATTACGGGGAGAAGAATATCCGCCGCAGTAGTGAGATCTGCCTTTAGCAATTCCACTGGTATTCCGTCAATCCCTGGGGCCTTACCGAGGTCCATCGACTTAATTTTGTAATCCAAGTCCAATCTTGTCGGAGTTCTGGTGTTAATGTTGGCCGCAGCCGACGGCTGTTCAGGCTCGTATAATGAGGTGTTCGACAGTCCCAAGATGTTATTTCGGACTTCAACAAAATATTTTCTCCAACTTCGTAGTTACTGTTTCCCCATGACAAGAACGGATCCATTAGTGTCTATTACAGGATATTGTGTTCTAAGAGTATTTTCTGGCAGTTTTTTTGACAATCTCGTATAGACCTCCACTGTCCCCGCAGTTGGCCGCTCTTCTGTCATTTTTGCTAGCGCGCTAATGTAGTTGTGTTTTGAGCTGTTGTTTAACTGCAACATCGGTTGCAGAATTTGGTCACGTGTTCTCTACCACAGGTCACAAAACATTTCTTCGTTCTCTCTCATTGTTGGAGGCGCTGGAGTCGTCGGTGTTATGACGGAATGCAATAGCTTTTTGGCGAAGGGCGGTGGTGCGTGCGCTTCGAATGTTCGGCGTTTTAAGACTCTGCTCATTGAGCCATGGCATATTAGATGTTGTGTTACGTAGATTTACTTTTCCATTCATAAAAAGAAGGGTCGAACCTACTTCGCAAAAAACGCTAAAATGTATAAAAAAAAATATTTGAGCCTTTTCCTTTAAGTAATGAGAATTAATATAAATTTGAATTGATTGAGCATCTCTAATTGGAGGTAGGTCTTCATTGCACAAAATATGTGCAACAAATTTCTATTTATATTTCTAAGCAAGACCATTGTTTCTGATAAAGAAAAGCTTACTATTTGGATGTACATATAATTATTTCTTATTCTGCTCGAATTGTGGAACTCACTCACTTATCACTAAATCACCGAAACTGTAAAGCCTAAAGTGCAGACGAACTCGTGCACATCAGCTATTTATCCGATAACATAAAGCTTTGGGGATATTTTTGCTTACACATCCACATAGAGAGCAAAATTTTCCCTTAAGAACAACTTACGTTTTATACCATCTTTAAAGCTACTTGCGTATCGATTTCTGTAAACGATTTTTAAAAAATTCTTAAAATTCTCAAATTAACAAATTAAAGCTTGGTACAACCTTTAATAAGTTAATTTTCTTTAACAATAAAAATTCCCACATAAAGGAGCTTGCTTGTTTTTCCCTTTGTAGAAAAAATTCTCTTCTTTTTCACGGTTAAAAAGAAAAAGAAGATTCACAGAGATAAGCTAGCCCAACGATATCTTAATTAAAACATTATCGGTAAAATATTAAAGATTTAATCCTATTACCTTTCAGCAACTTACACAGCTGCAGCAAATAAATTATATCAGTTCTAAATACTTAGTCTTTTAAGCTTTCATTTATATTTAAAATTATGTATATTAAAGTAAAGTAACTTTTCTCTTCTTTTTGCTTGCAGGTAATCCCCCACCCACAGTGACGTGGTCAATGAATGGCCAAGTGCTGGCTAGCACAATGCTTGACTACATATTTCCATCGGCCCTCAATAGTAAACTTGTAGTGAAGAATTTATCACGCGTCCATCAACATGCTGTGTATACTTGTCAAGCTAGCAATTTTCATAAGAAAATTGTTTCAACAAACATCACAATAGAGCTCTACCGTAAGTATTCCATTTTATTATAGAGGGAACATCTATTCATCTATGAAAAGCATTAATTCAGAAACGACCCCCCTTTTGTAGTACTTTTGCCACTTTATTTATTCCACTCGAATGCTTTGCTAAGTGCTAGATAGTTAAACCCGTACGGTGTGCAGCTAAAGAGTACAAGGGTCCAATCGACCTTATTTCAATGGAGTCGGTAAACATCCGTGTTCTGCTGTGATACTTTACATAACAGGCAATTACTACGGCAACATATTAATGGATGCAAATGATGGTAGTGGACTCATTGAGATTACATTAAATTTTCGATTGTCAACTTACTCATTAAAGGACTGTCAGAAAGTGATTTATAATCGAGTGAAGTCCACAATGCTACGGCTTATGATGCCACTCAGCTATGCGAACATTGAACCAATTAATGAAATTCATTATTTCCCTTGAAAAGCGGTGCTAATTTATTGTCCTGCAGGTTGTTTAATGACCTCCTCATCTTTTCATTGATTTTATCTCTTCCTTGGCTCCTGAAAGGAAATTCACTGGTCTTGAGGGAACCATTAACCAAAATTTAACGCCCCAGAATAGGAAATTGCTGTGTTTGAGAATACACATTAAAGTTGTTTTTTTCCACTATTCATTTCAATTTCGGATTTCCGGCTCAGTTTAGATCCTTTTCTGTCTGAGTGGTAAATTCGGTTAGCTTAAGGGAGAAATTAAGAAAATTAAGTGAGTAGTATGTTATACAGTCAATGCAAAAAGTATTTCTATAGTAGCCCAGTTTTAAGAAAAATGCAAATTCTTTGTACGGGCGCTTATTTAAATACTCCCTGTAATTCGCGGTTTACCTCCAGTTTATCCAGTAATTAATGCTCCTTTTTTATTGGAGCACCTTAATGGAGCCCACTCGAGGAAAAACAGCCTTGTGTTTAAGATAATAAGCCCCGCTGTTTTTGATTATGATGACCTAAATATCGTTTGCTTTCTAAATGCAGTAGAACTCAGGGTTTTAATAAAACGTGGAAAATAAAATTTTAGATAATCTGCGAAAAAAACACATAGATAAAAAAGGTGTTCTGTAAGCTTGAGCTATGCAATCGTGTCCCTTAAGCTTCAGAAAAATATCGAAAATAATCCGAAGCAGAGAAAAAACACGGTTTCTAAATAAAGGTAAAATTTGGACGATGATTAGACATGAATCCATGGTTATACTATATATACGATTACAGAATAGATCTCTCTCTTAAAAATAAATAAAATTAGAAAAATTGCCAATGTAAAATAATGCTTCGATAAAAACAATATTATTTAAAAAATGTTTCACATTAGGTACTGAAATTTAACGGGGTCACAAGAATTCGCATGGTTAATTTGATTTCTTTTTAACATTAACTGTTAAATATTTGATAAGCACCAATAACAGTTAAGCCTCAAGAACATTTTGGACCTAGGGAAGGGTGGGGTAGGATCGGCACCTAACACATGGAATGCATGGACAATTATTTTTCTATTGAATATATGTATGTAGGTGTGTTCCTTTTTTTAAAACACTATACAAATTTTGTACTTAGATGGTTTTTAAAGGAGGTATCGTTGCGCGTGGACTTATTTTGTGTTAACTATTGCAAAAAATATGCTGGGAGGATGGGCGGGACGTTATGTGTCATGGTAACATGTTTTAATGTAGTTTAGGGAGGTGGAAATAAGGGGTAGAATAGGCCTGTGGCAGACGCAACATATAGGCAACGAATTCATACAATGATGGTTTTGCTTTTACATTTTCTGGTGCGGATCCCATAAATAACATGGTTAAAAAATTAAACGGGATAAAATAAATGCGATAAGCCAGTTCTTTTTTTTCGCTTTTTGATTTTCGAATTTCTAAGGGAGTATTATAAAGTCAAAGAGAAGAAAATAGACAGTTTTTATCTGCGTGTTTTGACATAGAAAAAATGAATCGATCTTCTTCAAGTTTTGTGTTTATTTATGATGGTCTAAAATGAAATAAAATAAAAATTCCCTTATTCTCTGGGTGATTTATTATAAGCTGAAACTCATTTGCGATTTGTCCGATATTTTAAAAATGGCAGCACAAAAAAGCAAGCCTTTTTGTCATTGGTTCTTCCATTAACAAATCAGTTGCTGTAAACAATTTGCAAATCCAGTAAGTTCAACTCATAGAGTAATATATAATGAGTAAATGCGTCAAGAGGTTCGGTTAAATAGTATTAGAGATATCTGTCTCAAGAGGTAAAAAACCGTTGTTGTGAGAAAAAAGAGTTCAAAGTTTCGGTCGATTTAAATATGAGACAATTAAAAACTTTACCATGTACCCGGCTTCTCAAGTTGAGAGATTGATTATTAGCCCAGTCATATTAGGGGTTTCACCTCGGAATGAAAGATAATAAGCTGTAAATTGGTATAAACCTTTGTTTTGTCGTTCTAAATGTTGTCTCAAAAGTCACAAATGTTTTCGTGTCCGCGTCTTAAGATATTGAAGGTCAAAGGTCATAAAAATCGGTTTTTCGCGAATATCTCGCTTTCTATTGCTTAAATGAGATTTGCACCTATTATAAAAGTTGTAGAGTATAAAATTCTCTACAACTTTTGTTTGTTTGAGTTCTTTTTTCATACGATCAACCGTTTTTACGGTAGACCGCGAAGAGTGCGCCTCGTACAGTCATATATGGCCTAATGCAAGGTCAAGCGTGAGTTACGGTTATCAGTACGTTGTATAAAGTTAATTATTTACAAAATTATAATTATTAAACAATACCCATTATTTATGTACTAATTATTAATTATTTATATTTAACTATAGTATATTATTAATTTTGGATTATATATTTTAATTATATTTTAAGTTAAAAAGACAGTAAGGGAATATATTTTATACATATATATATTTATCATTAAATATAGCATATTATACATTTATTGAAATGTGAGTTCAAATATTAAAAGAATTTTTGTTGATTTTAATTATAATAAAATTGTAAATGGAAGCTAGTTATCTTCTTCTTCTTCGTCGTCTTCTTCTTGTTGTCGCTCGAAAATGTTCAATTCATTGTCATCATCCTCATTATCGGTCATATTCATCTCCAAACCTTTCAGAATTTCAGGATCGTATGCGCTTTCTTCATCGGGATTACTTGGATATAGTGACGCGTTGAGGCAAGCTTGTCCATTGCACTGGCCACAAGCTAAAGAACATAGTAGCCCTGATTTTCTGCATCCACAGCGGGAACCACAACCGTTTTTGCAATTGCAAAATATTATATTTAGTAGTTCGGCTGGTGCTGGAGGCAATAACGTTCTTATGGGCTCCAGGATTTCATTTTGAAGCATCCAGCCCCATTCTTGAGGTTCTAAGTCTTTCCCTAACCACGTTTGAATCTGATAGTAGATACGATTTATATGTTGATGAGCTGCTACACTTGTTGGTGGAAGTGTTGACAATTGTACAGGTTTATTTAGTTTCGTTAATTTGATGAAATGCGTGTAGCGGAAATGATCAATGTTGTCCTCAGATTTTGGAGCATTATATAATGCCAACAAGATACGCACTCCATTTTCAAATAATGTTTGTACGGGGGAGTTTTCTTGTTGGAATATTTCCACCAGTTTATCCAAATTGGGAATTTTTTCCAATGCTCTAGTAACAGTTTTTTGCCTTTTTTAAATAGCGCAGAAGTCGTGTCACAGCCACTAAATGCGTGTAAAAATAGAATGTGTTTTTTAGTACGAGGATATTGATCAAAACTTTTAGAAGAGTATATTTGTGTCTTAACATTGCCTTTGCCAACTTTTTTAAAGAAAATTTCCTGTTGATGTGATTGAGTACGTCCAATTAAAATAACGAGCAAATCAATATCTTCTCCTATGATGACGGCAGTTTTTTGATGTTCTGATAAAGCAATAGCTGTCTCGATGATGAGAACATCAGCATCATCTCTGCCTTGTTTTGTTGTGATATTAACAGTTTTTAATTTTTCAACAAGCATGTCGATAAATTTTTTTTTATTAGACCGATTAATTGGTACATAAATAATGGGCATTGTTTAATAATTATAATTTTGTAAATAATTAACTTTATACAACGTACTGATAGCCGTAACTCACGCTTGACCTTGCATTAGGCCATATATGACTACGCGGCGCACTCTTCGCGGTCTACCGCAAAAACGGTTGATCGTATGAAAAAAAAGTTCAAACAAAAGTTGTAGAGAATTTTATACTCTACAACTTTTATAATAGGTGCAAATCTCATTTAAGCAATAGAAAGCGAGATATTCGCGAAAAACCGATTTTTATGACCTTTGACCTTCAATATCTTAAGACGCGGACACGAAAACATTTGTGACTTTTGAGACAACATTTAGAACGACAAAACAAAGGTTTATACCTATTTACTGCTTATTATCCTTCATTCCGAGGTTGACCCCTTTTTTTACCTAATATAGGGCTATATGGGTCAAGTTTAGTTGAGAATTTCAACTAAACTTGACCCATAATGCATGTCTCCATGTCCCTTATAAAAATCTTCGAGATCTATACTTTCGAGGCATCCCCGCCTCTTTTTTCGCGAGAGCGGCACGGTACACCTGTCGTTCTATATGCTCAGTATTCCAGTGCTGGGGTCCCAACATCGACTTGCAAAAGATTCGTAGGTCGGATAAGTGAACGATGACCTTCATTGAACGTTCCTGTTGTCAAAAGAGCTTTTAGTGCAAATTTGTTGGTGCCAAACGCCAAAAAGCGGAGTTAAAACACTCAATCGCGTCTTAGGTAAATCCACCCAGGCATCTGTCGAGTAAATCTTCTCGTGTCAATTCGTTGTATGTGGGCAATATGTGCTTCTTTCTTCATGCAATGGTGGGAGATGACAAAAATCCTGTTCACTCGTTACAGCTATTTACCTTTCGTAGCAACTGTCAGTAAGCTGCGGCCAGCAGTCGTGGCTTGGTGCCGCGGTGGTATAGCACAGGTGATGTTAAGTTGTATGATTCCCCTCTTCATATTTGCAATACCGTCTAAATTCCTCCAGATAACTAATCCGCATTATACTGAACGTTGCCTCCGAGCTTGTCAGTTTTTTTTTACATTTCGCGGTGCCCATCTTTTTTTATACACTCTTCGTCACTGTGAAGTCTGGACCATGCGGTGCTAGTTTTAGAAGTGAGCCTATGGTTTTGCAATCTTCTTCGGCTATATATCTGGAATATCATACTGTAGAAATCTCCTCTGGTTTGCGAAACATCTCGAGAACCGATTCCCCTTCCATTTTCCTGATTAGCCGTCATGGCTGGACGCGCATTGTGCTTTATGTTCGGCAATATCTAGAATATCTTACTGCGGAAATCTCCTCTGGTCGGCGAAACATCTCGAGAACCGATTCCACTTCCATTTTCCTGATTAGCCGACATGACTGGGCGCGCATTGTGCTTCGTGTTCGACAAACCATTCATCATATTCTTATGAACCTTTCTTGTCTTTCATGAGGTTGCACGAATGACAGTAGCTACTACAGTTGCGACTTCAGTTCAAAATGTATCGACTGTAGGCCTTTAACCCTATATACAAGTATACGTTAGAAATACAATCTTGAGATATGGATAAGAAAAAGTAACGGTTCCTCGCGTATTTAGGATCCTCCTTTTCCTGCCTTTCAATATTTCAGAACAATAAGGAGAATTTGATCCATAACGGTAGGTTAAAGAGGCCGCACGGATTGGTGCGCCAGTGTTTACCTGGATTGCACCTGCTTCGTCGGAGGAGTGTGGTATAAAATACAGAAACAATTTAGCATGCATTATAATATTGATTAATAATGCTTATTTGTCGTACTGGTATAATGCGAAATATTGCATTATTAATGTAAAAAATTTTTTAAAGTATAATTGTAAAAGAATAAGTCGTAGTTGGACGGGCTTTTATACGATTTTCGTTACCTGCTTTGTACTGATTTCTAACATTTAATTAGTCAATAAATGTTGCCGTTATAGAATTTTTCGTAGACTTATAACGCTGCCAAATAATCAGTTTGTAAGGATTATTTTTCATTTACATTTCAATAAGCACGGAGTTCGAACGGGTTTGGATCAATTGAGTGAGCAGCACGATTACTACGCCATGATTCCAGGGTTCGAACCCGCAGGTTTTTAATAGAAGTAAAAAAACCAATAAGCCTCTGGACTGTTATGTAGTTCGGGGGAATAAAAAAAAAAGAAATTCGAGTTCCCTCATCCCCTTTATGTACTATAATTACCTTCGGTCAAAGCCAATCTAACGAACCATAATGTTGTCCTTTGGGATTTGTCTACATCATAAAAATCATCATTTTTTAATAATTATCATTCTGAGATTTAAACCGGTTGGTTGCGACACAGAGAGACCAACCGCTGGGTTGTCACCACAATGATCAGAAATATCAAAAAACGGACATATAAATCAAATGTTAATGTTACTTATCATTTTGCATGGAGCCACACCTATTTACATTCTTGACTTAACCCAACTTTACATAACACGCATAAGTGATTCTGTTAATTCGTCAATCTGTGGAATTAAAAATTTAAATTTTCATGAAAAATATATTAATGCTTTTCTCGTTTTGTGTCATAAAATTTTAATTAATGTTAATATCTCCTTAATATTAATGCACCCATGCATTGGATAATCTGGTCTGCCATTTTCATCGCAACCATATGTGACTGCAGTTCGACCGCTTTTAGTAGATATTTCCTTTAATAATCAACCAATGTCGGCGGATCGAAAATACGAAATTGAGTGCCAAGCGGTCGGTTCTCGACCACCTGCAAAAATCACCTGGTGGATGGGTATTGAAGAATTGCAACAACACACTCAAAAGGTTTGTCCAATTTTAAAACAATACTTTAAGTACCTTTTTATTGAATTTTCAATATTTGCTGATGTTATTTTCTCAGGTTTCAGCGGACGGAAATGTGAGCACTTCAGTTCTGGAGTTTAAGCCCTCCCGTGAGGATAATGGAAAAGTTCTTGTATGCAGGGCTACAAACGAACTCGTTAAAAATGGTATTAAGGAGACGTCAATGAAGCTTAACGTTTTCTGTGAGTATTGTAAAATTAAAATAATTTATTTAATTTGAGGGATTGATTTTTGTACTGTTGACTTAAAGTTGAGAGGTCTAGTACTTGTAGTATTAATTGAATCCTAGTAGGAGGAATACAGGACCATACGTTTTTAATCATTCAAAAATAAAGATTCATTGGATTACATAAAATGTACACATTATTCGATAATTCGTAGAATTTAGACGTCGACAATATTTTATATGGCATTAAAGAATGAAGATTTGTGTTAAATATGTTCGAAAAAGAGATTTAGATTTTATTTTAAACTTTCTGAAAAACATAAGATGTGTCAATATTGATAGTGAAGCCTATTAATTGACTTGAGTTGACGATACGCACTCGCTAAATACCTTCTTAGAGTTTCTACTAATGGAATTATCTAAAACCAAGTGAATATATAACTAACTTAATTTGGTATCATCTTTATTATGATTGTAGAGCTTGCATATTCTCTATATGTTCTGCAACTTTGCTTAGATTTTGTTAGCAGAAAGCCCTTTATATCAAATCAATGCTTCCATGGAAAAAAAGGTTTCTCCGCCCACAACCCCCACAAAAATACAAAACGCCTTTTGTAGATTTTTCGCAGTAATGTGTGTTGGGAGTGGAATTATTCGCATTTTAGAGGGCTTAATGACATGGAAGTGTTGTGACAGGGGAAGAGCTTTAACAATTTTTGAAGATTGTAACAATCTTCTCAAGGGGTGGAAAATCATTTTTATTTTTATTTCAATCGGTGTTAGAGCGAGACCGGATCAATTGATGCATCAACAATTCCCAATTATTAAAAAAACTCTGTAATGATTGCATTTTTATTATCAAACTACCGATATTTAATTTTAATTTAATCTCTGCCGAACAGATTCGTAGTTTGCAGCGGTATCTAGATGGTTTGACAGTTCCACAAGTAAAATTCGAATACCTACTTACTACTTACTTTTTACCACACTATGTCTTCACGACCCCCAACACCTCAAATCGATCACGAGCCAAAATGACCTCAGCACATTTACGCGCTTTCGCCATCGACAAAGCTTGCACAAAGTTGACCTCTTATTTACTTGATTCGCTTGAAGCACGTGAAAACATCTAAAGCTCCGTTTTGTATTTATTTTGGATATTTTTAATTGTTAGTCGCGATTTTGTTGGGGGACAAAATTAAATTAATCACCTAATATTGGGATATCGTGCAGGAGGCGATTAAAGTTATTATTGAAATTTCAATTACATTGTGAACGTATTCAAATATCAAACAGGATATAAAGGAAATAATTACCATTCTTCAACAGTATACGTCTTTTCAACATCGAAACGCGGATGGATACTGACACATTCTTTTTCAGATGTACCAGCCTCCGGTTAATTTAATAATATGTTATGTTTGGTATATAAATGCATTGACAGAAAGCGACAGTGAAAAACGGTCGTAGTCAAGCTAACCTGTAGTAAAGGTAATATATACATCGACGATAGTGTTACTGCTACCCGATTATCTATCATGGATACATCATGCATTACTTCTTCGATGACTTTTACATTTGCATGTCCGCGAAAGTTATGCATAACCTTTTGCATTGCTAACCATAGAAGAAATCAACGATAACAAATAATAGCTATCTAGAATAATGCCTTTTCATATTACCATAAATAAAAGAAATCTTTAGTAGAAAGGAGTGTTGAATATTTTATATGCTTCCAGTCTTATTTCTGCTGTATTTATTTGTAATAAAAAATTTTTTCTTTTTCTATTTTGTTCTAATATCTATAAACCCTCGCGCACTGAAATTCGTATTAGACTGAGCACGTGCTATAAATAGCATTGAAATGATTAATCGTTTCATGTTTCAAATAATAAAGTCCTACTGGGTAAGATCTGCCAAAATATGAAGAAGAAAAAATTCTTCCACGAATTATCGGCTTAAAATTTTGCAATTCATAAATCGATTGACTAAATATAAGGTCTTGGCTTTCAGAGACTGTCATAATTGGTTAAATGCAAGTGAGAGAATAGTTCTGAAAATATAAAAAAATACGTGGAAAATTAAATAATTTTAATTACACTATGTTAAACATACTTATTTAAGGAAAAGTGTTTCAAATAACATTGACTAAATTTAATTTTTAGAATAGTCAATGACTTGCTTATTTATTGTGCTTTCTTCTAAGTCTTTTCGGTTTTCTTTTTTCTTAATTTCGACCGTTTTACAAAATTTTATTCCTATTGCCTGAGTAGAATTTTTTAAAGTACCTTTTTTGTACATTTAAGAAAAGGGTCTTCTGGGCATTAAATTCGAATAATTTTATGGGATCTTTAATTTCGGTGAGGGAGAGATCCTCGAGATTTTTTATTTCTATTATAAAACACTAATCTTTCATAAACGACTTTATGCTTGGGCGTGCAATATTTCATAAGCTTAAACTACTTTTTCATGGTATTTCTTGTGCTTTAAGATCAACGGTCACCAATTGAATTGGTGAATTAAGGACTGTTTCCGCTGTCACTTAACCGATTATCTGCATAACTTAAGCAGCAATTTCGAAAATTGAGCAGCTTTTTAAAAACGCTTGCCAATTGGGAAACAAATTAACATTAAAGCTTAAATTTGAAGACGTTTTATTATGATTATTTTTTAATGTGCACCTTTCATTCAAAAATCACTGCTTTTATTAACTTTTTTTTGTATGTTACATATACTATGTAACCATTTTCAAAATTTGTTTACTTTGCAAACAAAATTTCAGTTTCACTTTTTGTCTGTACTATTAATACATATTATGATACATATTAAAGATGTGAGTCGTTGTAACTCTTTTTCTCATTCTATTTATTTACTGACCTTAACTAAGTTAACAATATTTACAAAGCTTCTATTCTATCCAATAACTTCGAACACATATTGAATCTTTTCTCTCCAATAGATTATTTCTAAAACTTGGCGCTAAGAGGTGTAGATAAATATGAAAAAATAGTTTAAGAAAAAAGTGGAACCTACTTTACAGTAAACACTAAAAGGCATAAAATAATAAACACTACATAATTTATTGAATCCTCCTTCCTTATGGTCTCATTAAATAAAATGTCTTCATAGTTTTAGATGGTATCTTCCATTCTGGCTATGTTGTTGGTCTGTTTGTTTAAAATGCACCTACTTTAAAATGTCGTAATAAGTTTAAATGAAATATATTTTTATGCTTTTTAGTGCTTTTTTTGAAGTTTTGTTTTCAAAACTATTTCATTTTTCACTTTTAAGTGTCTTCAGATATGCTACTCGAATGATGCTGCTTGTATGCGCTGGTATTCAACTGCAGAGGTATATAGAAATGCGTCACGACGATAGGCCACCTCTCCCCATTACCGCACTATAGATTCAAGTTTATCTCATAATAGCAATGCGTATCATCCTTTACATAAACAAAAAAAAAACCATCCAAAGCGGTCCACTCGTTACGAATTTAGAGCAATCCAAATCGGTTTACAGGTTACAAAGTTAAGTTAACCCCCCCCCCCCCCCCCCCCTTAAACCAGACCAACAAAATTATCATGATAACGATTTTTAATATGTTGGCTTAAACCTAGAGACTAGGTTACTCTTTCCTAAATATGGAGAATGTCTATTGCCACTTTCTCTCTCTTATGCCAACATATATTCAATCTTGGGCTGCGAGTCAATTTAAGTCGTTCGTAATAAACTTCGGCTAATTAATCTTCAGGATGCGTCGGAAACATCGACTTACAAAGGCTTCTAGCTTAGATGTTAAAATTTTTTTTTTTTTAATTTCGAAACTAACCGAAACCGGGAGAAAACTTAAACTAGAACATTATTGTCTGAGTGTTCCCTGAGGGTAGATGCAGCACTAAGCGAAGTTCCTACTTCGGGAGCCCTGCTCCCAAGCAGATGCCCTCTACGTCACTCTCCTAGTCCACCGGGAGCAATCACCTAGAAATGTTCTAACTGTTCTGCCGGACTAATCTGCAGAGTAATTGACGTCTGCACTGATCTACTCCCATCATTCTCTCAGTTCTACGATTCCTACTGGAATGCAGTAGGACTGTGATGGCTGTATTACTGAGACAATCACTGAGCGACGTTGAGTACCCAGTGTTTTGCAAACTATTTTGTAGTCGACATTACACAGAGTAACTGAGTAACGAATCTCCGCCAACTGGATGGAAATTCGGTATGTCCAAACACTGCAGACCAGGAGATCATAACCAGGAGAAGTACGACGTCGGAGGTCCTTCTTTAAAGAATAAGCGGTCTGTCCAGGAATTCTCTATATTTATTAGAGAAAGTAGGAATTCATCGTTAGACGAGAATATTGGCAACGTCGATGCAGCATAAGCCCGCGTGTAGTATTTACACTTATATAACTCGCAAATTCTTCTCCGTATAGGATTTGGCCCAAATCGGCAAGAATCGAGTCTACTTCACAAAAAGCGGTACGACGTCGATTTGTCTAGAAAAAGTACTCGGTCGAAGACTCGCCTTCTGACAACCAGCGCGACCGGTTTCGGAGTACAATCTCTAAGCTATGCTTGTAGTTTTGTGTTGTCAGTCGTTATTTAAATCCCTCGTATTGTGAGAGCAACTCTTGTTGCGCGAGTAGGAGTGTACCAATCCATGTGACTTCGTCAGTCAAACTCGGGATCTGCTCCGATTGAATCTCGTCTCAATAAACGAGCGAATCTGAAGCCTTTCAATTCTTCGATGAAGTGCTCCGAGTTCAACAAGTTACTGTTGAAAATCCAGTAGGCAGTTCACTTCTCGACCAAAATGCTAGTCGCCACAACAAAAAGGTGATCACTTAATGAACACACTTCATGAGTGACATTAACGAAAAAGTAAAGAAGGCTAGACGAGATGTTAAGGCTGAAAAGTTACCAGCGTTCACTGAGTTGAATTAAACTCTAGAATGACGATCGATTGAAGAATCTAGTGTGCAGTTGGAGCCACCTCCAAGGATAACCTCATCACCGAATTTCGTAATATGCGACAGGATTGAGTCTAATACCTGTCTCGTAGTATCCGTGCAGCAGGTACACGTTTACTAGCCTTAGAGTTTTGTCCCCCAAGACGAAATCTAAGGAAGACCAGGGCAGATGTCTGTGGGATACAGCAATTGCCCCACCGTCTCCCCTGCGGGTCGTTTCTGTGTCAAAAACTGTGTAACCCGTGTGTAAATTTGAATTTTGTTCTAGACGTGTAAAAGTGTCTCGTGTAAAATACGTCTCCTGTATAAGTGCGTGTTCCATTGTCTTATGTCTTCAAAAATAATATGTAGTATAGTGGGTGCACTTAAGCCCTCTGCGTTGATCGATAAGATCCTCAAGGATTCCCGAAAGCAATGGGGAGATATGATCATATCTGCAAAGCCTCAATGCGAACGTAATGGAGTCCTATTTCAATCCTTAACTTGCAGCATGAGCAGAGTCTAGGATAGATAATGGAGCCATGTATGACGATATGAGTGTTTAACACAATCGAAAGATGTTGGTCCTTGAAGATATATGAATGATTGACTGGTCTAGATTTAAAGGAGGAAAATAGGCTACGTCTTTATCTGCCCATTGTGCTTACATTTACCGCGCCGCCGTCATCACCGATATGCCTTAAACTGGAAATTAGCTCGCGTGGATTTCATCCCCAAAGCCGGGGATTATTATAGGCCGATCAGCCTGACGTCGTCTCTCTCAAAAAGAATAAAGAAAAAGGTTTAGATTCGTATATTAGAGAGAATATTAACGCTGGCCTAGTGTCAGTAACTTAACATGTTTACACAAAGAAAAAAACAGTGGGCACTAGACAGAACTATCTGTAGTTGGATAGCCACATTGTTATGAAATAGAGCAGTAACCTCCGAGTAGGAAGTGATCTCACTCAATAAAACGGTAGATCGAGACACACCTCAGCGAGGAGTCCTTACGAACGTCCCTCCGAACGAGATATTTATATCAATGTCAGGCAAGTGCCTGAGCACGATTAGTGAACTCACATAAAGAGCCCTAGGTAAGCTAAGTTTCTGGTCAGGAATCAAAGGACTCAAAATTAACTTATGTAAAACGGAATTGGTACTTTTCGCAAGGTAATATTAAGGAATCTATTTTTAAACACCAACGGAATGCAGATGGAGCTCAGGTCCCGCGCCAAATACCTGGTACTTATTGTAGACTGTAAACTACCCTGGAAGCTGAATGTAAAAGAAATAATTGCTTAAGCAAGCAAAGCTTTCTACGCATAGAAAAGACTTTCGATACAAAGTGGAGCCTAAGGCCCCACATAACGCACTATGTGTATATGGCGATTGTGCGACCAAACCTCCTTTATTGCATTATGGTTTGGTGAAAACCTGTCTCTTCAGATTGGAACACGCAGAGGGATTTACAGGAATCGGAATCACGGGGCAGTGAAATCCACGCCTTATCCTGCTCTAGATACCATTCGATACCTCCCTTCTGTAGATCTGCACAATAAAAAAACAGCGACCGGGGAGATTTTGCGTCTTAAGGAATCTAAGTTCCTCAATACGTGGAGGTACGGCCATAGCAGAGTAGTAATACCAGAGAGGCTGTTCTGAAAATCTAGAACAGAGGAACTTGTGAATGGCTCTTAAGCTACATTAAGGGTAAGGGCAGCAGTGCACTGCCAAGAGCTGAATTTTTAATCATCCTATATACTTCCCAGCGGGTCTAGCATATTTTAAGCCGAAGTCGTAGCTGTATACCGAAGTAGCTGCGGCCACCCAGAACTAAATCTATGTGGACAGCCAAGCAGTTCAAAAAGTGCTGGGGTTAAATCAATTTAAATCCAAACCGATGCTCAACTGCTACAGAGTCGTGCAAATAATCAGCACGAATAAAAAGATCAGGTGGGTTCCACGCCTCTCCACGATCTCTCCAAGAGACATGCAAATACTGCATCCAATACATCAAACACCGAAGAAAAGATGGGAAATGATCGCAACGTGTAGAATCACGAAGGACATGGAGAAAACCTATTACCGGAAATAAACTAATTTGAAAATTATTTTGTATAAAACTTGCATCGTAGGGCAGAAATGCCAACTTTATTTTTCTTGCAAAATGTTTTAGGTAACATTGCAATCCTGGAATATTCTATTTACTTCGGCTACCCAAATGCTCGAGTGCCCGGGTACTTCGTTATCTGTGTATTATTCAATACCCGGGTAACCGGGTAATGCTCATTGCCTGGCTAACCCGGGTAATACTCACTACCCGGGTAATACTCAAGACTTCTGGTATGTTCGAAAAGGCCGTCCATTTAACTTTCTTTCTTTCTTTAAATTCAAATTCAAATATATGTAATATTTAAAACAAAACCTCATTCTTAGTGGAGGGGTCTTAACAAGGATTCAACTTACTAGATTTGTTGTGTATACGTAGAGTTAAAGTCAATAAAATTTTATCTTTTCCGGCTCAAAATTCGTACTGCATTTTGTTTCAAAATTGTAATTTGGGGACTGAAGTTAGAAGACAGATGCGACGCCTTTTGTTATAATTAATTAGGTCGCTTTTTTAGAAATAATCACAATCACGCTTTTTCCGTCTAATAGGATAGGTCTCAGTTTCCCAATGTTATTGGATTCCGAAAATAAAAATAGGTATTACGAGCTTAAACTGACACCAAACTTAATCGTTAAACATAGCCTAATGTACATACATCTGTGGGACCCGTAACGTGTATGAAATAAATTAAATGTGATTTGGCCATTTCTCTGATATTACCCAAGTTAATTTTCACGGAAATGATCTTTTTTCAAGCCTATTCAAACTTTAAATCTCATAGCTTCTCCTCTTTTCAAATACAGACTTCATTTTGTTGCAATCGAGGTTTTTTTTTGTTTTTTTTAAAGATAACCCAATTCTCCCATACACCCGCCTCTTTAAACCCTAGATCCAAAGAAAGAACCAGCTTAAGGCTTGACCCACAAAAGTAAACAGTAACTCTATATCAGAAAGGCAAAATTAATTTGTAAGAGGATAAAAAAAAATTTCCACTCTTTTCCGAAAACCGGTACTTCCTTATGACACTTGGTTATCCTTTTCCCCGTATATTAACGCTATTAATTAAGGAATCTATTTTTAAACACCAACGGAATGCAGATGGAGCTCAGGTCCCGCGCCAAATACCTGGTACTTATTGTAGACTGTAAACTACCCTGGAAGCTGAATGTAAAAGAAATAATTGCTTAAGCAAGCAAAGCTTTCTACGCATAGAAAAGACTTTCGATACAAAGTGGAGCCTAAGGCCCCACATAACGCACTATGTGTATATGGCGATTGTGCGACCAAACCTCCTTTATTGCATTATGGTTTGGTGAAAACCTGTCTCTTCAGATTGGAACACGCAGAGGGATTTACAGGAATCGGAATCACGGGGCAGTGAAATCCACGCCTTATCCTGCTCTAGATACCATTCGATACCTCCCTTCTGTAGATCTGCACAATAAAAAAACAGCGACCGGGGAGATTTTGCGTCTTAAGGAATCTAAGTTCCTCAATACGTGGAGGTACGGCCATAGCAGAGTAGTAATACCAGAGAGGCTGTTCTGAAAATCTAGAACAGAGGAACTTGTGAATGGCTCTTAAGCTACATTAAGGGTAAGGGCAGCAGTGCACTGCCAAGAGCTGAATTTTTAATCATCCTATATACTTCCCAGCGGGTCTAGCATATTTTAAGCCGAAGTCGTAGCTGTATACCGAAGTAGCTGCGGCCACCCAGAACTAAATCTATGTGGACAGCCAAGCAGTTCAAAAAGTGCTGGGGTTAAATCAATTTAAATCCAAACCGATGCTCAACTGCTACAGAGTCGTGCAAATAATCAGCACGAATAAAAAGATCAGGTGGGTTCCACGCCTCTCCACGATCTCTCCAAGAGACATGCAAATACTGCATCCAATACATCAAACACCGAAGAAAAGATGGGAAATGATCGCAACGTGTAGAATCACGAAGGACATGGAGAAAACCTATTACCGG
Source organism: Leptarthrus brevirostris (assembly GCA_964036015.1). Lineage (NCBI taxonomy): Eukaryota > Metazoa > Arthropoda > Insecta > Diptera > Asilidae > Leptarthrus > Leptarthrus brevirostris. The sequence continues at coordinate 48,219,634 of OZ038371.1, forward strand.
AAATAAACTAATTTGAAAATTATTTTGTATAAAACTTGCATCGTAGGGCAGAAATGCCAACTTTATTTTTCTTGCAAAATGTTTTAGGTAACATTGCAATCCTGGAATATTCTATTTACTTCGGCTACCCAAATGCTCGAGTGCCCGGGTACTTCGTTATCTGTGTATTATTCAATACCCGGGTAACCGGGTAATGCTCATTGCCTGGCTAACCCGGGTAATACTCACTACCCGGGTAATACTCAAGACTTCTGGTATGTTCGAAAAGGCCGTCCATTTAACTTTCTTTCTTTCTTTAAATTCAAATTCAAATATATGTAATATTTAAAACAAAACCTCATTCTTAGTGGAGGGGTCTTAACAAGGATTCAACTTACTAGATTTGTTGTGTATACGTAGAGTTAAAGTCAATAAAATTTTATCTTTTCCGGCTCAAAATTCGTACTGCATTTTGTTTCAAAATTGTAATTTGGGGACTGAAGTTAGAAGACAGATGCGACGCCTTTTGTTATAATTAATTAGGTCGCTTTTTTAGAAATAATCACAATCACGCTTTTTCCGTCTAATAGGATAGGTCTCAGTTTCCCAATGTTATTGGATTCCGAAAATAAAAATAGGTATTACGAGCTTAAACTGACACCAAACTTAATCGTTAAACATAGCCTAATGTACATACATCTGTGGGACCCGTAACGTGTATGAAATAAATTAAATGTGATTTGGCCATTTCTCTGATATTACCCAAGTTAATTTTCACGGAAATGATCTTTTTTCAAGCCTATTCAAACTTTAAATCTCATAGCTTCTCCTCTTTTCAAATACAGACTTCATTTTGTTGCAATCGAGGTTTTTTTTTGTTTTTTTTAAAGATAACCCAATTCTCCCATACACCCGCCTCTTTAAACCCTAGATCCAAAGAAAGAACCAGCTTAAGGCTTGACCCACAAAAGTAAACAGTAACTCTATATCAGAAAGGCAAAATTAATTTGTAAGAGGATAAAAAAAAATTTCCACTCTTTTCCGAAAACCGGTACTTCCTTATGACACTTGGTTATCCTTTTCCCCGTATATTAACGCTTGTTTCATGAAAACCGGTCTATTAGTTTCTGAGCTTTAGAGTGCAGAAAATTAGTCCACCTTTGAAATATTACTAAATTTTACACCCAGTGAAACCAATAAATGCCCTATAAATTCAAACTGATTTTTTTTCTGTTTGATTGTAGGTCGAAAAGAAGCAACCTTCGCACTTTTCATTACTACTCTTGCTTCGTATGCCAGATCATTTGGTTGGTGTTCGCATCACCTCCATCATTGCATTATATTCGTACATACACTTAAAATAAATCCAGATATATTTTACAATACGTAATCTACTTTTACTCTTTTTATAGTGCAGGATTTTTATAGTATAGGACTTTTTGCCTCGATTAGTGACATTTACTTCACTTGTAACTACGTATGCGTTTTCTTATGAAACATTTTAAAGTTTTTTCTTGCAGAGGGATATACCACAATTAAAGCCAATCTATTACTCTAGATAAAACTACATAAGCACGTGATATCTGTTCTCTGCAGTGCATCTATGTAGGATTTTTCTATCCGACGATCCAATTTCGTGTGCCGTTCTATCGTAAATTAATTTCCTCTCTTAATATATTTTCCTGAGCACGTTGCACATAGAGGCTCCGCATTCTGCACTTGGCACAAGAAATCTTGCGGAAAAAGGATCTTCTACAGAAAAAGTCGAAATACCACACGGCGGGCAGCAATTCAATTTCCGGGATAGAAAAATGTGTCTGATTTAGAACCACGTCCAATCTGGATGGACCATTATCTCCTAACTACAAAGAATTTCTTATTTATGTTTTGATATTTGAAGTCCCTTCTGAATGGTTATGAGCTCCATCAAGCAAAAGCTATTATTCGCTGCCAGGACCAATCTACCCAAAACAGGCGAAAGCATTTTCTAGAGCTCTGGCATGGGCGGCATTGTGGCCAGTATGGCAGGCAAAAATGATACCCTTATTTAAGGAAACGAAGAGCAGCATAATGTATTTATGTGTAACAAACATATGCAAAAGGATGTTTTATCTTTACATTTGCTCGGGTACACACAGAATTCGTGTCGGGTGTACGCCCGCATTACCCAATTTCTCATAACAACTTAGTCCCCTTTACCTAGTGCATGCTCACCAGTCCTCAGTTCACATATCAAGCTCACATGAAAAATTTATGCGCTAAGGATAAACAAACACGGAAATAAATTGAAAGGACTAAAAGTGTGCTTTTGTTATCTTGGAAGCTTATTTATGCTCTACATTAAGCTCCGAGAGTGTATCGTGCGCTTTCATATTTTCCAACTGTTTTTACTCTCCGGCGTTTTTTTGTTTTTCATTTTCCGGCTTTCGTTCTATATATTTTCAGTACCCTCATGTTCTCGCCATATTCTTTCCGTCCTTCGGATATCCCCTTCCTTCTAAGTTTTGTTATTTTTTATTTAAAAGACGACATCACTGAGCCAAATGAAGTAGATATACTATCACAGAGTACAAGGCAACAAGAGGTTTCCAACCTTTCTATGCATGCAAAATTAAAGTAAGAAAAAACTTTGCTAAGAGATGCAAAAATTCGGATTATCTGAAAAATATTGCCTCAAAACTAATTCTGTTGCACAGTAGAGACCAAATTGATCTGTAAATAGTGTTAGCTGTATAACTGGGTTGTTCTTTAGAACGTATTTTGACAAATACATTAGACTCCTTTTCCATGTTCCAGTTTTTCAATAGATGCACTTCACTCGAGCTTATCTTGTTAAAGATTTTACAGTTTTCCAGCTACTATGTATAAAGAAAATTTTCTTTGCGTTCAAGAGGTTCGGTGTATCGGGTGAAAACCCAGCCTTCGGTATGAACTGGGATATATTTTTTACAACGGTATTTAGTAAAAATCGGCTAACGTATGTATTTGATTAAAGATCTTCCTTCAAAGCCAACAAATAAAGTTCATTGAGATTTCATCGTCCTCCAAAACCAGCCGACGCTCCGTCTTACTAGACAGACCTATCCGATAAGCTTAGGCTAAAGTATCACCTACAACCTTAGCCTATATTGGTGAAATAGAAAGCCTGAATGCACCTTAAGATCCGTTTTACTTCAGACGATGGGATCAATCTAAGCATAAGGTCTAACAAGTGCCTCGGCATGGGTAAGTCATTAGAATGGTGACGGTTGACTCTTAGCCCCCAATCTACTATCTCAGCTCTTGCTGAAGCTGCAATGGGTCTCGGTACCGTGACCACGACGGGGAGAAATCTTCCTAATTACTTCAACAGTGATATAATTACCATCAATTCCAGAGTAACCACGTAACCAACAGTTGTTAAAGGGTGTCGAAGAACTTCTTTGTAAGCCTCGAGAAAAAACTTCACCAAGATAAAGCTTGAGGGCTGCCTGGCTATTAGAAAAGATAGTTTCAGTCCTTTATCGATGCTGAGACATCGACCCAATGAAATTGAGAACCCAGTTTTGTATCCAAAGACACCAGCCATCTGTGAACCATTAGAGGCTTTCAGGGTAAAGACTTGGGCCAGCATTGTCCCATATCACTCGTTCGAAAAAAGAGTCCTTCTCTTTCTGCCAAAGCACTGTTTTTTGGTCATGTGGTCAGTTACCTTTCACACATTTATGCCAGAAAGATTGTCATATGATACTTGTCTTAAACCGGTATACTAGACGTGATCTCTACTCTATGGTCGCTAATTTTAGCTGGTTTTATGGCAAAGATTTGCAGGGGAGTGAGTTTGATAACGTCCGCCATGGTAGCTGTTAGATATATCCTCATAGCACCTGTTATAAAGAAACATGCAAGCTGCTGTAGGTAGTTGCGTTTAGCGTTTAGCGATTGCCAATCGTTATTGAACAATGACGGCGTATTGTGTACTAAGAAAATAATCTTCGCGGTAAGGCCCCAAGTTTTTCAAAATAGTTTTCTACAGGCCCATAGGGTTCTTGTGGCCTTGTGAAGGGTGGAGGCTAGGTAAGGGTTGAGTATTCGATTGAGTATTCCAACGAGCGAAATACCCAGGAATTCGGCCTCATTACAGTCCGTATAGCTAAGATGACTCAGCGTGGTTAGTATTTCGACTACAGCTAGCGATCAGAGCAGCGGTGACAGATCGTCGCGCTGCGGGCTCTAGCCAACCTGATGCACACAGAGATGTTACCGAGGGTGGAAGTAATTTATCACTCATTTAGAATAGCATCCACTTACTTTACAGTGTGTGATTATAGATATATGACTATACCTACATTTACGCTAAAAAAGCCGATTTCGAAACAGTTTTGAAGCATAAGTGTAGTATTTTCGAAAGCACCTTCTATGCCAAGAAAAGCGCAATACAATACTTTCTGTATATGGCGTTAATAGCGTCACGCTAAATTTGTTGTTTACACCCGTGCTTTAAAATGGTATAAATCGAGGTAATTCGAGGTCAAGTTTGTTTAGATCGCGACACGTGGAAGAGATTTTTCGAAAGTGGAATTAGATATTTGGAGTTTAAATTGCGGCAGGAATTTGTACTGAGGTTTTTAGTGCTTGACTTAGGTGCTTGGTTTAATTTATTAATTTGGACTGTCGGGAGAAGTTCTTAAGGTGGGTATAAAAGTTTGAAAAAGGCACTGGATACTACATTGCACCAGTTTTTTCTGCCGGTAAAACTACTTGATATGATCTCAGAACGGAATATGAAGTCAGATTTGCTTCTGATCCGACAACGAAGATTCATCTTAGACTTGCCATTTCCTTACAAATTTCCTGCTAGTCAGAGTGAGAGCCATCTCTTCTCTAGCTACACTGATAAATCCTAATCCATTAGCACCGCAACTATAATAAACTTTTGGTTCGTCTGCTGACAATCGCTGATGAGTTCCTTAAATTCAAAATTTCTAATTAATGTCAAAATTTCGCAAATCAGCGAGGTAGCTCATCTTGTAACATTATCATTGGGAAAATATCCCTGTCGCCTGCACTATCATAAATCATAGGTCATCCCCTGAGTTATGAAATTACTTCCTGTACGGATTTAAATAATATTTTTCAAAACTAACCTAATAATTTCGATTAAAGTTTTAGAAAAGTTAAAAACAAAACTCTAAAATTAATTTAATTTATATAGTCGTAGCACAGCAGCACTGCATAAATATAGTATGCTGGCTAGAGCCTTGTCAGCCCCCTCCCCCCACCGGCGCATTGGGGCTAAGCATTTATATTATATTTTTGATGCCTATGTAAAAGTGAACCTTCAAACTAGAGTTGACAAAATGGCAGCTCCTTCGTCATTACTTGAAAATAATCGTTTTACTTTATCTTATTAATAAGAATCACATTACATGATTTTAAAAATATACTACAGATAAGTCACAATCGCTTATAACCTTACGATATTCAACCCCTATATGAAATATATTGTTATGATTGGGGTTGTAGCTATATATATAACGGGTACTGATTTTCGTACTAGATTTACGGAACATATCAGATCTTTTAAGTACAACAAACAAGATTCTGCTCTCGCAAAACATTTAAATGAATTCGGAAATTATTGCAGTATTAGTAACCTAAAATTGTTACATGTGGAAGAAAAAAGTAGAAAGTTGAATATTATGGAATCATTTGAAATAAGGAATGCACTAAATTCAAGTAAAGCTATTCTCATCGGCGAGACAGACCTAGTAAGTTCGCCACTGTTGAATGGTTTTTTGTGAGGAAAATATGTTTGCCCATGTAACAGCAACTACCGTCAAAAATTAAGAATTTTTAGATGTTATATAAGTTAGTATTGCTCTCCCTGTAATTGCTTTGTGTGTGGCATTTTTTATATATGAGGTATGCACAATTGACACTCCTTTAGTAGCGATTAAACACTCTGATGATGATGCAGTGTAGCATCAAAACACATGTAAACATTAATAAAATTTAAATTTATTATTTTGTTGTGGAAAAAGTATTTGTTTTACTCGCTACTAGATTTGTACTCAATATTCCACAAAACTTTCTCGGTTACATAAATTAATAAAATTATTTACTATCTTAGGTTTAATACTTGGTTAGGCATCTGGATTGTTTGTGGATCAAAAATTATTTATCAGCAAGTAACTGAGTTTTTTTTTCTAAGTTGACCTTGCAATTACCTTTAAAATCGAATTCAATGCCGAGTTTGAGTTCATTCCTTCAAATAAATCGAACAAATTGGTTACTAAGTAGGCTAAGTTTGACCGCTGAATGAAGTTGAAAATCTGTCTTAAAAAATAATCTAAGGGACTAGCTTAATGTAAAATTTCCCGCTCATTTTGAATCTGAGGTTTCTATTTAAAATTTTGGGGTTGACATTCAAATAACCTTGAATGTCGAGGGAAAAGTTAAATAAAAGGTCATCGTTGTATTCTCCCTCGAATCAATTAAGAAGGGTACTTCTTTCTCTAGATAGTTAAATATTCTATTTAGAAGAAGCATACCCAGAATACAGGCTATTTCAGATCTAGTGTGCTAAAATAAGTGCACCGCTTTTTTGGCCTGCTAGGTCTCCAGATCTTAGCCTGTTGGACCTTTTCTTTAGAGAACAATGAAGGATGAAGTTTTCTTAAAGCCAGTTAACAATAAAGACATATTTATTAGCAGAATTAGGACTGTAGCGTCGAAATACGAGAAAGGTTGGCTACAATACACCTTAAATAGGAAATTAGAATCAGGTAATTGGAATGCAACGAAAGTGGCTGAGGATATTTTGAACAGCTTTTGTAATATACTAAGATTAATTATAATAATTTTCGAATTCAATAAAATCATTTTAGGGTTAGTTTGAGGTTAATTACTTTTAATTGCAGATTTTTATAATATTCCCCAAAAGGTAAAATATATAAATTTATATATCCTTTCTCTCCTGGACATATTCTGCCTTTTTGGAAAGAAAATAAGATGAGCAATTTAATAAGAAAAAAGTGTATTAGTTACATGAATTGTGGAGGAAATTTGGAAAAACCCTGAATTAAGGTAATCCAAAACATTTTTTTCTCTTTTGTAGTGACTGTACCTGCAATGTTAGAAGTTGGATGAACATTGTTGACAGTTTTGGAAAGATTTATTTTTAAGTGTTTTTTGGCGTATCTTTGATGTCGCTGCTTTGAGTAGGACAAAACATAAAAATAAAAGAGTGATGTGCATACAATAAAAGATCTGAAAAATCCTGTTTACTTATGACTGTAAACTGGTAATTCCCTTTGTTGAACTTTCAACATAAAGCGAGAGGAAGAGCTGCAAAAATCGGTTTGGTGGAGAATATTTATTTTGTGGAAAATCTTAGGCTATATAGTAATTAACTCAAAAGTAAATTTAAAAATTTAATAACTATTAAAAGTATAATTTAATTTGTGTAATAACTTGGGTTCTTATTTTACGAATGTTCCTTAAAATTTTTTAACGCTTTTACTGATGCTGACTACTCCGAAATATTTAATCAGTTTTCGTTTAAATCTTACGTATCCTCTCAAGAAACCCTTACTTTTAAGGTAAATTAAGGCTTTAAGGAAACATGACATGTTTATGGCATGAATTTAAAAGTCATTTGCTTAATGTGCTTACCAGAAAAATTACTTCCAATCACGCTATTTCTATTTATTTCGGCGCCCAAATACTGAATACTTTGGGCTTTTTTATTTTAATAAATATCGTATGCTTTAACTATAATAGTTAACAAAATACTCTTATAAGTTTACTGAAATGATTATATTTAAACTGTTTTACTAAATCAAATTCAATTCTATTTAACCACTTGAAGAAGTGGGGAAGGGGGGGGGGGGTCGTAACTCAACCGTTTGGGAGTTACAGGGTGATTCATTAATTCTTTTGTTCTACTCAATGCAGCGACATCACACAAACACCAACAAAACTACTATCCTTTTAAAAAATTTTCAACAATTTTGATCTAGCTCCATCATTGAAGTTACAGTCACTTCCAAAAGTGAAAATAATATTTTGAAATTATCAAAGATTCAGCATTTTTAGTTTTTTATTTCAGGGATACGAAATTAAAGCGCTTCACTAATGGCGCTAAAAGAGTCGATGAGATGGCTTTTATACTCTTTGTTCATGATAGAGTTTAAGGAGCGGCAAGTGAGATTTAATTTACTTTTAATCAAAATACCCCAATTCCTTCACGAAAAAATGTAAATCAACCTTTGCTTCCTTTCATATTTTGTACTTTCGGCCAATTGCTTTAACCCTAAAAGAAAGTTGGTTTAGTATTGATGGGTACCGTTTCTGAAAACAAAGTGGTTCTGAAAAGTTGGTGATTTGAGAACAAACCGAAATCTGCGATAGGCGTCGATTGCACTGTTTAGTAAGTATAATAACAGCATAGATTTGGACACCAGATGGTCTGAGGGATTAGTAAGAGCGATATAATGTGGTCACAGGTGGCGCGATTGATATTGCAGAGATTTTTCACATAGGTTGGAGTGAGGACAACATCGACTGGGATGTCGAGCATTAAAATACAGTTGGTATTGTACCATATTAATTTCCTTCTACCTTCAACAAAAGGATGGTTGTTGATGACATTATACCTCTCGCTGGAAAGTTATAACGTGATTTCCGAAACAAAATATTAATACCTATGCCTTCGACTACTTTGAGATTAGCTAATGAATTGAGAACTCTCAACCGTTTGGGAGTACCAGGGTGATTCATAAATTTCAGTTTTTCATGGTATGCACATTACTCTTTTATTTTGATCTTTTGATCTACCCAACATAGAGACATCAAACAAACGCTAAAAAATAACTTTCCAAAAATTTCAACAATGTTGATGTCACTACTACCACTGAAGGTACAGTCACGGCCAAAATTGAAAAAAATGTTTTGAAATTACAAAAATTTCGGCATTTTCCCAAATTTTTTCCGAAATTTATGTAATTAGAATACCTCTTTTTTATTAAACTCTTATTACCTTTCCAAAAAGATGCAAAATGTCCACGTAGGGAAAGTATTTAGCAAGTTATACGCAGAAATCCTATCGTAGAATATTATAAAAATCAACAAATTAAAAAAGTTAAACTAATATTAACTCAAAAATTCTTTTTATTGAATTTCAAAATAATTACAATTAATCTTGATAAGTAACAAAAGCCGTTCAAAATGTCCATCGCAACTTTCGATGCATTTCAGCAACCTCCTTCTAAGTCCCTACGTAAGGCGTATTGCAGCCAGCCTCTCCCGTATTTTAGTCGCTGCATACCCAATTCGGCCAACTAAATCCTCCCTAGTGTTAACAGAGCTTGAATAAACTTCATCCTTCATTGTTCCCTATAAGAAAAAAACCAATGGGGTAAGGTCTGGAGATCTAGCATGCCAAGGAATCGGTGCACCTTGTCCAATCCAGCGGTTTTAAAATTTTTCACTTAGTATTGCCTTCACAATGTTAGCCGTATGCACTGGTACTCCATCGTGTTGGTGAAAAATTCCCCTAAGATTATCCATAGGGTTTTCCTCGATTAGATCTACCAGTGTATTATCCAAAAAGTCCGCATAAATTATACTATTAAGCAATTGCGGCAAAATGAATGGTCCTACCAAATGGTTGCCGATGATACCAGCCCATACATTGACACTGAATCTCTGCTAGAATGAGGTCACCTTTGCCCTGTGTGGGTTAATTTCCGACCAGGTATGGAGGTAACGGAAGTTCGTGATACCATCCTTGGTGAATTGAGATTCATCCGTCCACAGAATTCGGTCCAGAAACGCCCGGTTGTCAATTTCGCATTCCAGAAGCCAAGTGATTAATTCCAGTCTTCTCCCGGAATCTCCTTCCAGTAGTCCTTGGGCTTGGTGATGATGATATGAACGTAATTATTCTAGATGACTTACTCTAAAAACATTAGATGACAACACTCCTAATCGCCTTGCGACTCGTTTCGTGCTCGTCTCAGGGTTCTGCCTCACGATAATGATTATTTGCTGCTCGACGTCGGCAGAAGTTCCCGAAGTTTCCGGTCGTGTCTCCATGTCGTGTGAAGTTACATTTCCTGTTTCTCTTAACCTTTGGAAAGTCCCTGTAAATACCCCTCTTTGAGGTGTTCGCCGGTTAGGGAATCTCCTTTGATATTCCAGTACAACCGATCTATCTTTTCCGTCTACTAAACCATAAATGTAAATAATATCCGCGTATTCCTCAAATGTAAATTTTACGATTTTTTACTAACTTTTGCTTAAAAACGCCCACACTTATTGATTTTTTTTACAACTATGATAGGTATTCTAGTTTACTGACCGTTTTTTATAGCAAAATTTCCATCAGGTACAAGTAACAAAACGGCAGGATACAAGGATGTGGATTCTGGCTCACACATGCTAGTATCGGCAATAAAACAAAATTAAACTAACATTTTTAAAACTTTTTTGCAGCAATAATTAAAATTAAATTACCTGTTAATCCAAAAGAAACATTTTTGACCCTTTATCATAAAAATTTTGTTTACTTAAAGAATTTGCTTCCTAAAGTGTAATAAAATAATTAGGTAGTCAGAGATTCTAAGAATGCGGTTTTTCTAATTCTTTGTCTACCTTGGCATATTGCACCTTTATGGAAAGGTAATAAGACATCCAATAAAAATAATAAAGAGGTATACTAATTACATAAATTTCGGAGAAAATTTTTGAAAATGCTGAAATTTTGGTAATTTCAAAACATTTTTTTTAATTTGGCCTAGACTGTACCTGCAGTGGTAGTAGTGAGATCAACATTGTTAACATTTTTAGAAAGGTAATTAGGATAGTTATTTTTTAGCGTTTGTTTGATGTCGCTATATTTGGTAGATCAAAAGATAAAAATAAAAAAGGAATGTGCATACCATGAAAAACTGAAATTTATGAATCACCCTGTAACTCCCAAACGGTTGAGAGCCCCCCCCCCCCTGCCATACAATTTTTTGTTTGGCCAGGTGAGATCTATCACCCCACTCATTTTGGCACATCAGATCTGAAACACCCTGTATATCTCGTCTTTGGTTTTAAAGAATCCATTTTGGTTAAAGTTCTGTGCAAACTTTTATGTCTGTCATACTCAACAGAAGTGTTTCCGTGTGTACGGAAACTTGCTAATATTCAGCCGATACCTAAACGAAAATAGGAAAGGCACTATAAGTAGCCGATTTTTGTATTTTTCTGGTGCGTTTTTTTCTCACTTTATAACATAAAACTGAATGAATTTGTTGTTGGGGGCAACAACAATTTCGTTTACATTTATGTATTTCACTGCGCCTGAGAAAATCCTCACGGAAGTTGCAGAAACTGGCTGCAGTGGATGAATATATTAGTACAGTTTCTGTACCGGGCGCTCAACCGGAGACTTGCTTGCGGCTCTGACGGAGCGCTGAAAGCATTGTCGAGACTGAGATCGTCGCTATAGTATAATTGCTTCAAAAGCTTCCGATAGGGTCTGACATGCTGGCATTCTATTGAAACATATGTAAAGTATTTGGCATTTCTCACCTCATAATTGTCAAACTTTTGTCAGGCCGTTCAATGTGTAATAATAGACGGAACTTATTTCTTCTTTTCATTAATGATCTTTTATTTCTCACTCTCAATACTTCTCATAGTTTCGCCAACAGCAGCACTGTTCATTTTGCGAATTCTTTAAAGTTTGTAATAAATGCACTAAAGTCTATTGAAATCAACGGAGAATGCATTGGGTAATCAAACAAAGACATTTCTACGATCGTCGCGTGGGGCAAAGCAAATCGTATTGTGTTTAACCCATTCAAAACTCAATGCTGTCTAGTGTCTTTTAATAATCATTGAGATCTTTCTTAACATATTTCACTAGGCGGATTGAATATACCCTATTCGCACTCTCTGAACATCTTGGGTATTGAGATATCCGATAATTATCTTTGCTGGACCGATTCTAGATTTGGATATTTTCAGAGATGTAAGAAATACATCACTCAATCTGACTTGGCTCCGATCTACAAGTTCCACATTAGTCCTATACTAAAACTTACTGACGGCTCCACAATATCCTAGCGTATTGGCTCTCTGGAGCATGAATAGAATTTCGCTTTTCTTAGATTTAGTGCTCACCTGGAAGCACTTCAAAGATTCGTGTTTCCTTATTTAGCTTTTAATATGTTGTGCCAATTTTTGTTCTTTTTGATCGGTTACTATTGTGACTTTTGATATATGTTTAGTGCAGCTAGCAGTTTTTAGGCCTTTCACTTTTAAAGCGATTGAACAAAATAAGGCGAAATAATTATTACCTATATTATTATTTTCCCATATGACATTGATAACATTTAAATACCATCACGGTAATGAGCTCCTCAAATTGAAACAGTAAGTTTAACATATTCCCTTTTGAAATTCGTCTGTCAGCTGACGGGTGCGACTTTAAGGCACAGTATGTACAATAAATTCTAAACTTATAGTGTAATAATTTTGAAATTGATTAAAAATTAATTCATAAAATGGTTTTATTATTAAAGTACTAATAATACAACAAGAGACCTTTATCGTAAAATAATAAATTTTAATTCACTAGCTAAGGAAGATTTACAATGAAGTTTTGAAGAAATTATGACGCCACGGAGGTTTTTTTTAATAAGGATGTTCTACACAGTAGAAACTAGCTCATGGGCAACCCTTTGTAATTCATTTTTATTTTATTGTAGAGAAATTCGCTGTAAAAACTTTTTCAAATTTCCTCACTTTAATTGCTCTAATGGAAAGTTGCAATGCAAAAAAAAAACGAGAAAATGTGCTTTGAAAGCGTAAAAATTTTTACAGAAACCAGTAAAAGTGTGGTAGGCATTTACCACGGTTCACTTAAAAATCAGCTATTATTGCACAAACCTTGTCCTCGTCCTCGCCATCATATTACTTGAACGGAAGCCCGCTGGGTCCTGTCACATTAAGCTACAAAGGACGCAGTAGTGCTTAAAAGTTGCTCTAAAAACTCATAGAACTCTTAATATGTATGGTATGGAGTTATTGTCGTAACTTAGCTGGCTATAAGCCATATTTTCCGCAAGAACATACGCCATTAAAAGCTGGGTACTAGGAGCCATGGAAGAAGAGTTCCAAAAGGCAAGGTAAAGGGGTTCGGACTCTATAGAATCTTTCTCTGCCCGTCGTCCTACTCTTGCTTTCAGCTTCTTTTTATCCATGTTCATAGCTCCAGGTCGTCCTACTTCTAATGGGAAAATATTACATGTGATGATTGCAATCGTTGTTCCTTCTTATAGCTGCCTTTCCTGCTGCTCTACTGTTGTGAATTACTTGCTCATATTGCTACGAATTACCGAGCAAAATTTAAGGCAATAAAGTGTAAATTTTCATTATGCCAGAAATTGCTGAGGTCATTCACGTGTTATATTGCCCTTCAGAAGTGTGCAGGATGTGATCCCTTTATGGGTCTCGGAACACGAAAGTAAGTAAGCTTTGGTCGGCATATTTGATAAATTCCACCATAAAAGGTGAAACGTTGATGTATAACGAACCGTTAGAATTACTAGGGAGGATAAGTGCGGATATGTGAGGCGTATGAATTGACTGATCGCAGTTATAAGGTGTTGCATCAAGAGAAGATTATGCCAAAATTTTTTATTCTAGAAAATATGAATATGGGGAACAAGTTAAAAGCTGGTTGTGGAGTTGAAAGATTTGTCAAGTAACTTGCAGGAAGAGCTCCCTTACATGAGTACGTATAAATGGGAAACATAAAAATACTAGGTAACAACGTCCGTAAAAAATCATCACCAAACAGGGAAATGAACTTCCGCAGCTTGTATGCTTTCCATTCATCAGTCTACTAGATCAAGTGTTATTTATTTAAGGTTATGAGTTTTTAAATGTGAAATTCCTTAATTAAAATATTAATTCCTCTGAAGCACTACACAACTTAATTATTGAAAGAATTACAAATAAAGGATGCAAAAATTTGTACGCTTTCCTTAATATTACAAAGGTGACTGATTTGTTGTGTATATAATATTAGCAGTATATGACTATTAGGTGCAATAACTGCCGGTATTTTAAGGTATAAAAACTTTAGCTTCATATACATAAATCATTACTATTGTATAGTTTTATAATATACGTACATAACTATTATTTAAATGTAAATTGCTTTGACCTGCAATATCTTTATTGTACAGCCAGGTGAGGATGTGCGTTTGCGCTTCTTAGAGGGGGGGGGGGGGGGGGCGATTTTTATGAGAGTTATTTATCTTCCAGAAAATTCGTTGATTTTGTAATTTGTGTGTGTGTGTGAGGCGCGGATCCAGGCATTATGGTTGGTGGGCATTGTCCGGGGGGGGGGGGGGGGGGAAAGAAGATCACTAGGAGTTACCTATCTTCCAGGAAACTTGTCCTATCATGACAAAAGCGAAGACATGGTGGTCATAATAGGCGACCAACCATAGACGCTGTTTTTACCAAATATCAACAATCACTAAATACACGAATATATGTAGCACACTTCAGTTACGATAAACCACTAATAACTGTTTCAAATTTTGCAGCTTAATGTTTTTCATTACCATTTTGGCTTGCCTAATTTAAATTTATTAATTGACAAAGGCGAAAGAAGCTTCCCTCCATTCCTGCACTTATGTAAGTCAGGTGCTCTCCTTTTTTAGGGTTCCGTAGAAACTATAAACCAAATTAGTTTCAGTCTGATCGTCAATTTATTGAGATAAAGTGTAATATACGAACGTTAGTTGATGCCACAAAAACAGATTTGATGAGATTTCTGAAAAAAAATTTTTGGACTCCCTTCTCTGAAAGTGAAAAGTAGACTGAAAAATTCTTTTGCTTATTCCAAAAATATTAAAAAAAATCCTGAATGTAGTCTTTAGTAAGTACTTTGCCCTGATATGTTCAGGAAAGCACCCAAACACACTGGCTGAAGTGTAACAACACGCCCCTTCATGATATTATCATGGAGTGATGGGTGTTGTCTGGGCCGAAGAAAACAGAGCTAATACTTTTCTATCGGAGACATAACACACCTCCAATGAAATGTCCTTCACTAGACGGGGTTAGGCTGAAACTGTGTAATGAAGTTAAATATCTAGGTATAGTCCTAGATAGAAAACTTACCTGGAAGCCTAGCATCCAGGAAAGAGTACAGAAGGCAGCTCCCATGCCTTTCTACCTGCTTCATCTATTCTGACCACCAACTCGTCCCTTGAGGAAATCACTGCAGCGTAAACTAAACTTTTCATGTGACCCTATAAAAAAGTCTACCAGAGTTACATCGGGTGACTTTGGTGGCCACCCGATTGGTTTTTTTCTGCCAATCCATCGGCCTGGATACTGCTCGTCCATCCATTTCCTGAAATTTGATTAAAATGTGTCGGAGCTTCTGCATGCTGGAAAGTAATGCTCCTTCTTGTGCTCAGCGGGATGTCGTCTAATAAATCGGGATGCAAATGTTCCAAAAAATTACGATATCTGGCGGCGTTCAAAGTATCTGGAAGAATAAATGGTTCAAGCAGCTCATTTCCGAGGATTCCTACCCAAAAGTTTACGCTAAACTTGTACTGTGATTTGATCCGTCAGGTCCGAAGTGGATTTTCTTTAGCCCAGTGATATTCATTGTGGTAATTAAATTATCCTTTGTAAAGTGGGCGTCGTCCGTACATTAAATCCTCGACAGAAAGTTGCCGTCGTCTGCGTCCTGTAACCACTCGCAGAAATTCATTCTTTTTAGGTTGTCTCCTAGTAAGAGTTTCTAAACAAATGGTAGAAGTTCATGTCAGATATGTTTTCACTCTCCAAAATGTTCATCTTGACAGGCCTAGGCGGATAGCGGCACGACGAATGCTGATCTCTGGCCGTCTTTGTAATAATTAAAGAATCCTCTCTTCATTTTACGCTTGGATTACGTTCTGAGAACGGACTGAATCGCGTTTGCCTCTTATAGTTCCGGTCTTCCTGAGTATCCAAAATGTCCTTGTGAAATGTCTCCGATCTGGAACGCTACGTTCAGGAAATCTCCGAAGGTACTCTTCAGCAGCTGCAGGTTCGCTGCCGTTACAGTATCCGTACACGAAAATCAAAAATTCAAATTCCTCATGTTATCTTATTTACAGCAAATGTCCACCAATCCCGCAAATGAAGTATGTACAAGGATTGTACATTATTTGGAAGTATATGGTGTTAGCTTTAGAATGAAGTCATAAGGATCACTCTACGCTTAGTCGTTTTAGCGCTATGATAGAAAAAGTGAGGAGAGACACCTCAACAATGGGATATTCTTAAAATAGCTGTAGCTCGGTAACCACTAAGAATACACCCACCTTGCCATACAAGTTATGAAGTCCGAGCAATGTCTGGAACGCGCCGCCAATGCATTTATAAATAAAACAATGCCCATCAGGTAATACATTAAAACCATTCATTAAGTTGGACCCCACCATGCTGCTTTCACAATCACATATTTAAAAAAAAGTCTTTCTTAATTATTCTCACTTGTGCCACCAATTTTAACGTATTTATGGCTCTCCGGGCTCGTAGGTCGATTATTTTCAATCACAATAGTTCAATGGCTGCTACTCAGCCCTTTTTACACTACTTATTCTAATTCTAGAAACTTTAAGCATTTTGTTCTAGACATTTTCGTTACTTATCTTCTACCTTACTTATTTAGCAAAGGATCGAGTCGCCCTTAACTTCCTACTGCATTTGACATTTTCTTTCCTTGATTTCTCGCCACCTGAAACATGCAAGGTCAAGTTGTTCTCACACCCCATGCTTTCAGGTGGTTATGTTCTTCCTTAATCCCTTGTGTAATGTAGGGCAGAAGAAGGTTTAATTTAAATTTTAATATTTTTTGTGGAAGGAGTAGGAATAATAAATTTAAGTTTTTGTAATTAATTTTGCAATTAATCGTTGTTTACATAAATTGAAAAAAAAAAAATAGAACTATCAGGGTCAAAACAGCACAATGGTATTAATTTTTATTTGATAGCAAAACTATTCAAGAGTATCTAGCTAAAATCTGAGGTCGTTTGGAGCAAAACTGCCGGAGATACAGTGACTCGGGTCTCCCTCCATTCGCTACATCCCATATACAAAAGAGCAGTATTAAAACTTCAAACGCGTTTTTCTCAGATTTAGTTTTTCAAAGTCGGTGATCACTGAACTACTCATCCGATCCTTCTCAAATTTTGCACACTTCTTTTATACATAAATTACGAGGTAACAACATCGACATTTGGTATTTTTTATTATTATAATTAATTTAACAACAACAAATTCGCCGATTTTTATCAATAAATTTTCATAAATCTAAAAAATTCGTCTTTTTTACTTCTAAAAGTTGAAAAATCAATAAAATAAACAAAATCTCGACGTTGTTATCTCATAAACTAACGAAATATTTTTGGTTTTTTGTCAACATGATCCAGTAATGAGTTATGATGATCACCGCAAAGTATCTTTTTTTTTTTTGTATACGAAGATTTCCTGTCAGTCGCTCAATTCACAATATTTTTACCCAACAATTTAACAGAAGATTCTTGAAATGTTGTACTATTATCTTTTTAACTTAACAATACATTTATATTTACTATATTTTTTGTTTGTTTATTAAAATTTTTTTTTTTAATATTGAAATGAACCCCCCCAAAACATTCATTTTAACCATCTCTTCCCGATTATAAACAACGTTAGAAGTAGGCTAATTTATGGCGGATTCCTAACTAACCACTTCCACTGCAGCCCGTAATGGCCTTGTATCCTAATCTATTATTAGCTGAAAACAACCATGGGTCGCCGCCGGTGGATCCACTTTGAAATTGAAGACCATATGATCGCTTACTTTACCGACAACTTCATGCGTCTTACGTAACAAAATTTACATACTCTTTCCACATGCGGTTTTTCGAGATAAATTTAATTTTGTCCCCTGGAGGACATGCCCGTAAGTATGAGTTTAGCCTTATATTGCCCTACACTCTGACCTCATCCAGTGCAGGGCTGATTCATCTGATAACCGATTACGATAAAAGGCAATTGCAGGTTGCAGAGGAAGCCCTTCCAGGTGCTGAACGGAGTGACGCAAGGCTGCATACTGTCACTTTTGCTTTTCCTGATCAATAGGGATAAAAGTGGATAAATTTTGCTATTTCGGAAGAATAGTTACAGCAGATGACAGAGTTGAACCTGATGTTCAGGCTCGCATTAATAAGGCCCGAGTTGCACTTAATACTCCTGCGGAGATCTGCCGCAATAATAATGTAACGTAAATGGGGCTCTTCGTCATAAATTCTCACAATTTTTATTCACTTCACTTCATTAATTCGTTGCACAATTTTCTTGACAATATTTCTTCACAATATTACGTTTCACTCTGATAATTAACACTTATCACTTGACTGGTTAAAATACAATATTCACCATAGCTTCGAGTCGTTCTTGACTTTTACCGTTTAACATTTCCTTTTCTTGATTTCTGGCCACCTGGTGCATGCGCATTACATGGTTCACTATTTCCCTTTTACAATAACATCGCCAGACTATTTCAACATCGAATATAATGTAAAATCCGCTCCGATCGTACGGTTGTTCAACATAGAAAGTGACCTCTATCATCTGAGCTACAAGCCTTTTTCAAACGGTGTTTCCTTAATATATATTGGCCGGATCTCGTTACCAACGAAAACGTACACAGACCTACAGACGAAGACAGAATAGCTACCAGTATTCGCAAGCGAAAGTTGCATTGGATGGCCACACACTAAGAAAGAGCCAAACAACATCGCATAGGCACTAGATTGAACACCTTGGAAGAATCCGCACAAGACATGGAGAAGATCCGTCGAGAGGAAAGGTACCCAGATCAAAAAATCGTTGCCACAGTTGAAGGCGGTGGCACAGAGTTGGACAAGGATCCTCTCTAAGATCCTCTCTAAGCCGAGATATCCTCCGACTAACTTAAGTGTGCTTGAAACCAGCTTCTTCAGAAGAGTCGTGAATCAACGTTAAGAACCCAACGCAACTTCCAACCTTCCTTGACTTCAGGAACTTAGCCATAATAAATAAAGGTTATGTACACCGACGTATTTATTTTTAATTAAGTATTTTATAGGTAGAATATTTTTACAGATCATTCTTTTGTCCATAAATAGCTGGCGCAGATGGAGAGGTTAAGTTAGGGGCGGTGATACGGTGGAGTAAGTTGAAAAAGTACGCTGCTACTTCTTGATGTGGACACTTTCACAATAATAAAATTGATTAATTGTTAAAAATAATGATCGCGTAAACTTTAGTTTTCTCATAAAATTGAAGAAAAGCCAATCAAATCTCGAGCGGAAAAAGAAATATCAGCATTTTTTTACACGATCGGCGTTTCTGATAAGAGAAAGCTAAATTCGTTTGGCTCAGCAGTACTGGAAGATTTTCTTCTTTATCACTGCTTGACGCCTTCACAAGAAATCGAAAACAACAAAACTAAACACCGATCTGGACAACAAGATAGATAGATATATAGTTAGATAGATACATAGATGGATAGATAGATATATTTCTGTAGTAAAAAATGGATTTACATGAATACCATCAATGTCGATGCATACAATCTTTACATTATCTACCCTTATTTAGGAACTCCCCCGGGGAATCCCCTCCAGACTCCACAATTGCATATCTTTTTATAAGCTGTATTTAAAAGTACACGTATTTTTTAAGATGTATTTATTAGACTTTAAATACAAAAAATTATATGAAAAACTAAATCTAAAATTTTCCCTCAAGTTGTATTCTTGTCTGTTAAGAGCTTTTCTTTTATTCTTATAATCTTATAGGAGTGAGAAATTATCTTAAATCGACCCCATCTTATATATAAAGATCAAAGATCAATATTATTTTCTATTGTCTAAAATTTTCTGCATAATTAGGCAAGGATTTGTATGTATTCGCGAACAGCTAAACCTTACATAACAAATACTTCCTCTTCTCCTAAAATGCTACATCTTTGTAACCTGTCAGAAACACCAACCAGTCGTTTTATACTATTTCTTTCCCATTTATTTTCCTAGTCAGGGTAAATCCATTACGAATCTCGTTTTTGAAGTATCCCAACTCAGAATAAGACAGAATATCCATTTGGGTAGATAGCAGGAACATCTAATTTCTCCTTTAATCAATTTTTTCCTGTGGATGTTTTGCCTGACCTTTACAAGCATCATCTTAATCCATTAACACACACAAAGGCACTATCTTCTGAGCCATCTAATTAAGGATAAGTATCTTAAGTTAATGAATTTTTATTTCGATTCAAGCTTAGCGACATTTTCCGCCCCATATAACAAAGTTTATGGTTCTCAATGCGAAACCAGGCTTAACCCGTTCTACCTTTTTTCCTTTCAGTTATTCCGACACTACAACTTGACTTGGGATCAAATCTTAATCCGGAAGACATAGAAGAAGGCGATGACGTCTATTTTGAATGCAAAGTGCATGCTAATCCAGCTGCATATAAAGTCGTATGGAAACACAACGTAAGTATATCAAATTACCCAATCAAATTCTGTAATAACCGAGGAGCGAAAAGGTGAGTCTCGCAGTCAGCCCCGATCTATGAACATCCTGACGGGAACGTTGTCTTGTTCACTACCATTAGAGCTTATTATGGTTAGAAAATAAAATTTATTATCATGATATAAATTTCACGTTAGCGGCCGGGGCAATTATAGTCATCAGATCCAGACTATATACGGTGGCAGCGTTTTGATTAGTTTAGCCCTCCAGGTGGAGCGATGGTAAATGTAGTGAATGGTGATGAGGATTGAAATTATGCCGATTTTGGGTACGATTTAGTGCGTTAAGTAAGGTAGAATACTGTATGATTAGAGCGCCTTCCCGAGAAAGGAACATTTTCAGGCAATTGCTCACCATTAAGGGTTATATGATTTTGAAATGGCAATAATTAAGGTCGGGTTGAGACTTATTATTTGGCGCTTTGTTTTCTAGCATGGCATCGAAAAAGACATTAGCAACACGAAGCTCTTCTGTAGTGTTTACTTTGAACACCTCATTTGAGTAATTTTGGGTTGTTTTTGGAACAAAGTGCCAAGCAGTTAGTTTTCGTAAAAGGAATGAAAAAACATAATGCCAGTAATTTTACCAGGATAGGAATGATTTTTACCATTAGGTGTGTTAATTTAAGATAATAAGGAAGTGCACTCTCGTTAAACTAGTTATCAATTAAGGTTCAATATCGAAATTAGTTTATTGATTTTTATTGAACCGCAACTACGGTTTACTTTAAGGTATTGACTTTTTAATACATCATTTCATATATAATTACCAAAACGTCTTTTCCTCTGCATTTGTATATTGAGCATTTCTAGTTCTAGGGATAAATTATCAATTTGTCGCCGAGTCGAGATCTAAACTATTTACTATAAATAAAATTCCGAGTTGTAAGATTACCATGTGCCTATATTATCATTATTTTATGTGAATTCTTCTTACATTACAATATGCAATCAGTCTTGAGCATGCAATTTGAGTAGACATGTTCTACTTTCACTCCCACTTTTTTCGGCGATATAGTTGTGTAAAATAAGGTATATCTACCTTGATTTTTCGCTACTCTTAACATATAACATACTTAAGATCGTCTTATAATTTTAAGGTTGTGCGGTGATTTACATAAATTAAAATTGAAAAGCTGGGTCGGATATACGATGGAACGATCTTGAGCTGTTGGAAAAGAAAAATGGTGGCAGAATTGTTCACCAAAGTGCAAAGCTGGTTAACAATTGCAGGCCAAAAGTCAATACCTTAAGCGAATTTGTGAGGCATTTGAGATCCAAAACATTGTGCTGTCTGAGGAAAAAAAGAATCTTAATCAAGTACACTGATCTGTCGATATCGTCGTATTCCTCTAAACTCTGATGAAAACCCCAACTTAATTAGTAATTCTTTCATTTCTAGACTTTTCGATAATGTCAGTCACAAGCTCTTTATTTTCAAACTTCTTAATAAGTTTCAGTTCGGCATCACATGGGCGTGGTTCGCAAAAAGCTTTTAATTAGATCGAAGGCATTAAGTCAAAACTCCTAATAATATAATCCTCTGCCTGTCCTTTCAGGGGTACCTCAAGGATCCATATTAGGCCCGCTGCTGTTTGCATGATTTATAAATGACTACCTGTTGTAATCGAGGATGCGAATAAACATATGTACGCTGATAATATCCAGATTTATCTTGCTAGACCAATTGGGTTAACTGAAGATTACATTCCTTACTCGCAATGCAAAAATGTGAAAACAACAAAGTGAAAAACCTGGGAGCCCATTTTATCTCTTTTAATTGAGGAGCTAACTTTCAAAAAGAGATTGGTATTAATTTGCGCTTATAGTAGTCGTTTTAATACTTTAACTAGCTTAATGAGTACTAACATCCTAATTTAGTCTTCTTTAATTTTAATACGATACCAGTTCATAAGTGGCTGATTCAATAATAGTTTCTTGCGATCTTTGATAACCGTGATGCCTAGATGGAAATACTTGGTAAAAGAGCGTTCATATTATGTGTCTATTTTGCAATTCCTTGACGGCCGACGTCAGGGGATCGGACTCGGTGGGGAC
Organism: Leptarthrus brevirostris; assembly: GCA_964036015.1. Taxonomy (NCBI): domain Eukaryota; kingdom Metazoa; phylum Arthropoda; class Insecta; order Diptera; family Asilidae; genus Leptarthrus; species Leptarthrus brevirostris. The sequence goes on from OZ038371.1 coordinate 48,242,292, forward strand.
ATTCACGAAGCTATTAAATCAATGGGTCATATGCAAAAAGTTGAGATGGAACTCCGAGCTGAGACTTTCGAGTTCTAGCTCAGACAACTGAGTTTGAGCAAACTGACTGAGGTTGAGCTCGTAACTGCATGCGAAAAGTGGAGAAGCTGAGAGTTACGACTAACTCCTAACTCTCCGTAAGATTGAATGTTTTTTTGTAAAATTATATATAATTTTTCTGTTTTTTAATAAATGGACTTTCTTTAAATCAGATCAAATTTTATCTTCATTGCACAAGCAATGAATTTGCAATTTCAAGTCGTCGACTTTGTCCAGCTCCACGAATTCTTGACGGCTGTAAATGGTCGGGTTCTAAGTCATCATTTGACTGCATTTCTATGCGGAAACCGCTGTCCTCATCCAGGATCGTTTCTCTGTCACCCAAATACTTCGCAACGTTATGCACGAAGCAGCTTCCAATAACACGTGCCAAAATCTTTTCTTGAACTTTCAATTGTCCAAAATATCGCTCTATTACAACTCGTATCTTTAATAAGAATTTCATTGTAAATCTTTTCAGCATCTGTCGCAGGCTGCCTAAAAGGTGTCATAAGCCATGGTCTCCAAGTAGTACCGAACCAGAACTATTAGCTTGCAATATATTTTATACTTCACTCTTTTTAAATACTCGTATTCGGGAATCGTGAACGGAACCCGGCCAAGAAACAATCAACACTCGTAAAGACGTCCTTTTCGTCACATTTCTTTTTCTAATAATCTCTCTTCATAATAATAAATTTTTTGAATTAACTTGTAATCCTATAATATCTCATTCAAATTATAAAAGATGTAAGTATTTTATATGAATTACCTAATATTAAATACCTGGCTTGATAAGATACTAATCAGCCATCACGGTATGTCTTGTATTAGTATTTATTAGGTCGACTATTTCGGAGTATATCGGGCTGCGGGGTGTCTCTTAAATATGGCAGTGTGCCCTTTATAAGTGTGAACTGCTAATAACTCGTGATCTTATGTGCATACAGTATATGTGTAAGAGTCATCAGGTGATGTAAGGGTGGCTGAGTTCAATTTGAGAGTAGCAGGCTCGATTCCGCCGACGGCAGCTCATGATTATTTAATAATGACAACAGGTCACAATGTATCGGTGGTACGGATACTAAGTTTGAAGTTCTATTACAATTCAGTGTTGGTAAAAGACGGTTGTAAATGTTTTCTGTTTTGAAGAGATAATTTTTTCTTCACAGTCAAGCTTGTTTCTGTGTTAGAGTCATTTTTCGACCAGTTCGCAACTTTTTCATTGTCTTCTATGCCGACGTGTCCTAGAATACAGCGCAACTGAACCGTATATTATGCCTTTCAGGCATTTAAATTATGCCATCAGATAACATCTACAGAGAAGTAGTAAGTTTAGTATCATTATTTGCTACGTACTTACTACGCAAAAAGATGGTAAGAGACTCTGGCCACTCGTAAACATCGTAAAGAACAATGTCATTGAAAATGAGTATGTTTCTACTGGTTGATTAGGCAAAGATAATGCCACTACTTTTGCTGCTAAGTACACTAGCAGGAAAAAACCACTAAACGAAATCAAAACTACTGGACCTGATGATTTATTTTAAAGTGCTGCGCCTCTGCTTCGGCGTAATCTCTACACAAACTGTTTCAACTTTCATACTCAACAAGTGCGCTTATGTATGCATGGTAACTTGCTCACGTACAGCGAAAACCAATTGAACTTACTTCAGTTTTATCGAAATTCTTGGAATCACATCAATTTTAAGTGATGAAATATCTAGAAGGTTGTCAGTACGGTTTCAAGCGTAGTACTTTAACGGGGTGTTGAAATGACTACGTCCTATTGATATATTAAAGGCTTTGATACAGTATGATATGCTGCCTCCCCAGCTAAACTTCAAACATTTGGTTTGCACTGTGAACACTTTAAATAGGTAGAGATTTTTTTTGTCAGTTTTAATAATAGATTGGGTTACATCTGATCACTTTATCATAAATGCCGGTATACATCTGAGTGCAGTTCTTCCACTTGCCGTATCTTTCCTTTTCAGTAAGAGTTGTCGCAAAACCGGATTAGGTTGAGGGTCGCTGTAGTCTACGAAGGGGTTAAAGGAACTAGAGAGAGAGAGAGTAGTGTGGTAAACTTAGGCTCACCCAACCCGAACATTACCAACCCATCAGCTGCTCTTGTGACTGTAGCAGATGTTCTGTCTACCATGTATTTTCGTTCGAATCCTTCTTTGTCTCTAGGTTTGGAGGACAGGATATTTCATCCGGCTGTATAAAGACCTCTGTTTTGCATCGAAATTAGTCGCAATAAAGTGTTTACCTTCCATATTGAAAGTGGGATCCATACATCCACTGGCGCAATAGTAGGCTGGGATGGATTCAACCCTAGCTTCACGCCGAAGTTCTTCTAGATGTGGATGCAGCTGATAAAAAATAATAATTTGTATACCCTTTTATCAATCAGGTCCCTGAAAGATGCATATTTATCGCTGCTTTAACTTAAGCCAGATGTATCTCGACTGCTTTCCATCCAGATCACTGCGGTCAATAACTGCCAGTGACTCCCTCACCAGTGACTAAGTTTCCAACGGTCTCGTCATCAGCTGGTTGTACTCTCCTAGAGTTAGACTTTGTTTTTCCTTCTCCGACTGTACAAATGTTGGTTTAGTTGTTAGCTTGGTCTTGTCTGTTAAGTTGTCGCTCATTTTTGGATTACCGTGGAAGTTGAGGCGCTTGTGTTGTCTTACTAGGACGTTTCTCACCCTTCTCCGTCTCTTTGGCTTTCCCTTTAGTCACTTTAGAGCTTCTGAACGTGGAATTAGGGGGCTTGGTTTGCCTGTTGTACGTTTTTGGACATCTCTCATTTCCTTGGTTCTCTGTTTTCTTTTATTGGAAGTGCCGTTGACTCTTCAGTGCCGCCGGAAAAGTGTAGAGGGAGCTTTTAGGACCCACCACGCCTACCGGCGTTCAAAGCCTGCTTCTCCGAAATTCGGGCAGATATCCCTACTAGTATTTGCTTAATAAAGGTTCCTTCTTTCATATTGGCAATGGGGAACTTCTTTATCTGGCATCTACAGATTGACGGTGCCAGACAGGATGTTTCTGCCGGTAGCTTCAAAAGCTGCCGCCGATATAGCTCAATCTTTCACAGATGGATGCACACAAGCCCCCCACTTTCATGGCATGGTGTAGTTGCATGAGGGGAAATATTATTTACAGTTAATTTATGAAAAAAAATACACTTTTCCCTTTTTTTTAGCTATCCAAATAAAAGTCAAATATAATTTTCTGTTATTGAAATGACAGGGAAATGTTGGCCTCATTGTATTTTGGGCTTCTATCAAATTTGAAAAGTAATCGCTTGCAGCTAACAAAAAGTTATATTCAGTGAATTTCTTTAAAAGTAATGTTGATATTACTAGCTTCAAACTTTTTAAAGGAAGATACAAAAGCACGGGTAAGATACTTTTTACAGGACCAATGAAATGTAAATTTTTTGCATCCGGCCCACCTTACTCGCTGTTCATATTATAGTAATTCCAATCCACCAGCGGCTTAGGATTGGTCTCCACAACTCCGCTCCAGTTAATGTTCATTTAATGAATTTACCTTAATAAACCTGTCCATTCCTTTGCTTTAATGATTTTACCTTAATAAACCTGTCTATTCCTAAGCTAAGAGAAAGCAATATTAGGGAGCAAAAGTTCGAAAGTTCTTACAATGATATTCGCATCACAAAATGATTTAAAAGTTCTGTTATTATGACTTTTTATGCGAATGTCCCAATCAGGTCTACAAAAGATCTGGTTAACCTATAATATAGGACATTTCTTACTTCGTGATTTTATATTCCTATTATATTTTATAATTATATTATAGTAGTGGAAAATCGAAGACATAAAATGAGTAGAGCTTGGGTATTACTTTCATAGTCCGTAATATTCTAAGGCAGTGTGTCAGTTTAGCGTGTGTTTTCTCAAACTTTGTGTTAACTGATAACAAAGTCCAATCCGAAGTACAGGTTTAAAAGTCAAACTAAAACACGGTCTTAGTTTTTCCAATGGGTGTTAGTAACAGTCATTATATTATATAACATTAAACTAAAAATAATAATTACATTTTGAAAGCTTTCCATTTTACTCGTAACATTTTATCGATCAAGCAAGCAAACGAACAGTTGGTCACAATAGGATGAACTGAAATGAGATATCTTTAATTTGAAATCTAAATCCATCGCTTTAATTAGACGAAAAGATTACAGTATACAATGAACAACGGCAATAAAAACATGGTATTTATTTTTAGAGCAATAATAACAACTGCGATAAGTACTCACTGGTAGGAGAAATCGTTCTTTTCAACATTTGAAGTGGAAAAAAATATCAAATTTCATCGGATCGTTGTAACTCCCAATTGCCTATTTCTTTCTTTACAGAACCAAATAATTCAGCATAATCAGCGCGCTGGAGTAATTGTAAGCAGCGGAGATTTAGCACTACAGGGTGTCACGAGACATCAGGCAGGCAATTATACATGCATAGCATCGAATGTCGAGGGAGACGGTGACAGCAATATTGTTGAGCTGCGAGTAATGTGTAAGTAGAGGACTTGGGTAGCAAACTAGGTTAATGCAAAAAGGGATGTGATGTAATCACAAGGGTAGTTGCCAGAGGAAACAATATGAAGCAAAACGCTCCCTTGGGCATACTGCAAATAAAAGGGACCAAATATAAGGGAAAAAGGCTTATCGCTTTTTTTGGTAGCTAAATTTGATTAAATTTTTTTGTTATATTTTGCAGGGAAAAATTGCGTGACATTTTCATTTTTTCTGCGTTTTGCAGATAAGCCAATTTGTCGGCCGGACCAGAAAAAAATTTACGGGGTCGCCAGAAATGAGGCTGCTGAGATCCTTTGCGAGGTTGATGCTTTTCCACCTCCGGATACCTTCAAGTGGTCCTTCAACAATACTGCAGAAACATTTGATATGCCCCAGAGTGGATTTCGTATCCACTCGGCACGGGCATCAACGCTGACATACACACCTGTCAAGGTAAGAAGTCGCACTTACATTTACAGAGATTTTCACTAAAAATGCACAGATAAGTCAAGTCCTTGAGAACGTTCCAGCATCCATTGAAATTTTTATTCCTTAACCTCCATTACAATTGAATCCAGGCACATCCAGGCCTTTTTCCTTTATTTTCACTCCATTCTGTACTCTTATCCACAGTGGAAATTGAAATGTTAGCTAAAGTTGAGGGCGTGAAGAGCTTGAATGATTTGTTTTCTCTCGTTTTCCACACACCGAAGTAAACAGCTTAAGGCGTGTGTTTTATAGTTTTCGGATAAATCTATAACTGGGTCAAAAACCCGCCCAAGAACGAAAACAGCATAATATCAAAACAGGGAAAGAACAGGAAATCGATTGCAGTTTCATGTAATCTCCAGGGCAAAAGTTGTGCTTACGAGGTCGCTCGATATTTACTCGTTTTGACGGTGGCACCTTTTAATTTTCCCTTTGACTACTTCTTGGAAAGCCCGAAATGGAATGAAAAATTTCACTTAAACAAATTTTATCGGTATCCCTAACGTAATGAAATGCTATCAATGTATTAAATGGTTTCTCCCTGAAGGGGGAAATAGGTGCTGATATTTGTGTACCTAAATAAATTCAAAACGACCACAATCTAAGTTAATGCTTTTCTTTGAACGAACGAAGGAAATACGATATACAGGTATGCTATGTTACATTTCGGTGTTATTTAAAATATCCTCATTTGAAATAGCTTGTTCGTGCTGCTGGTCTTCCACTCGGTTTGTCATTTAATTTTAATATAAATAATAATGTTACTTCCAAAAATCCTTTTACAAAAATATAAATGCAATTTTAGGCTTTTGCTAATGATTTTCCTTCCAATCAAGTAGAACATTCGTTTTGTTCGTTTGATAAAAAAGTCCATGCCATAAATTAATAAAATTAAATAATTAATGGTGGAAATAGATTTCTGTGACCTCTTTAGTTGCCAGTAAACGGTCGATTTATGAATAAGGTATGTCACGTTACGATTACTTACTGTTTATTAAAGGTAAAGAAGGTCGAAAACATTGATTGAAAGTTGTGACAGTTGATAATAACTGGAATAGCGAGATTGTAAGACAGTAAGCACAGTTGTTTACATAACATAAAGGTTTTGTGGCCTGAACACCTGTTATTTATTATCGAAATGCGTGCAAAGCAGTCCAGTCGTAACAAGACACAACAAGACTTGAACCCCGAATTTCAACCTCAGTTTGTGTGGGAGGGTCGCTCTGAATATTTCAAAGGCTTAAGGAACTACACAGGATATAAGGTTTCTCGTTCAGTGACCATTACCGTATCCACAGATTGATAAGATTGAAAATGGTGCAGAGATCTACTTGTCTAATCACTATTGGTTGCTTTGTGCTCGACAACTGCACAGGCTTTTAATATTTTCTTGCACCTACGGCCACGCGATATATTAATCTTATCTAATTAATCTTTTTAGTGATTCTTTTAACAATGCTTTCTTGTGATGACTTATATGTCGAAGCTTCCGCTGACTTCACTTTAATCCAAGAATCTTATTTTTGACGACGCTATGGTAGCTAAATATATTTCAAAACTAAGTGACAGTTTCTTGAGTGGCCCTGATGATTCCTACTGCTATCGTAAACGATTTGGTATGTCGTTTGTCTGTATCATTTCCTCCTTATTTAACTTATCCATCAGTAGTGGTGTTTTCCCAAATCTTGAAAACTTTCTATTATCATTCCAACGCATAAAAAGAGCACTAAATCTGATATTTCCAATTATAGGCCCATCGCTAATCTTTCTTGCCTGGCTAAGCACTTTGAAATTCTGGTATGCGAAGTTCTCTTTTTTTCACTATAAACCCTTCCCATCTTCTTTCCAGCCTGGGTTTATAAAGGGTTAATCAATAACAACTTATTGCAATTCTCAAACTAAACAAGTTGATTGCATTTTCACCGACTTCAGTAAAGCTTTTAATCGAATTAATCATAAAATTCTACTTCACAAGTTGTCGTTTCTTGGTTTTCCTTCGGGTATTGAGAAAAATCCTCCTACGCTCGTTTTTGTCTAAGCGCTCTCAACGTGTTTTGTTTCGCTGAATTCTTTCGGATCCTATCCGCCTCAATTCTGGAGTGTCTCAGGGTAGTCACCTTGGTTCTTTATTATTCAATATCTACATCAATGATGTATCCTTAATTCCATCACACTCGAGAATTTTATGTTATTTTGATGATGCTGAGCTATTTCGTACAATTTCGAATAATCGATTTTATGCTGATGATTCCAAGCTGTTTTATACAATTTCGAATGATCTGGACTGCCATCTCTTGAACTTTGACTTGGACGCCTTCAGCAACTGGTGTTCCATCGATTGCCTCCCCTGAAACGCGCCCAAATGCACTGTCATATCCTTTTCACGTAAAAGAAACCCTCGGCTGTTTAGCTACTCCATAGATGGATACACTTTTATTAGACTTGACAAATTCAAAGACTTGGGGGTCTTGCTTAATGATCAATTCTCTTTTGACGAACACATTGATGCTATTGTTGGTAAGGCTAATGTTGCCTTGGGCTTCCTAAAGAGGTGGTCTAAGGAGTTTAATGATCCCCATATCACTAGAATTGGTAGAATAGTGTGGTCTCCTTTTTATGGGGTGTATGTTAAGCGCATTGAGTTCGTCCAGCGAAGGGACTTAGTTTGTTATCCTTGGACTCCCTAAAAACTAGACGAAATAACGCCAGAGCTGTTTTTACGATCGAATGTCTACAGGAGGCTAAGGACTCTCCTGAATTGTAAAAATGTTTTAATTATCTGTACCTCTCCTCCATGTTTCGCATCACCGTACTAACTATGGGCAGAATGAGCCAGTTGCCGCTATGTCTCGTATCTTTAACTCTGTATACGATCATATGGATTTTCACTTGTCACAGGGCTTAATAAAACGAAAATTGATGGGTCTGCCTAATTAAAACTTATTCTCCTTTGTATTAAGCTTTAAGTTCCATTGTAAAATCCTTTCATGTAATCAGCATTTGATGAATCCTGAATAAGTAAATAAATAAGTGCCAGTCGCCATATTATGGAATAGGCTGAGGGACTCTGAATGTTGGATTGCTAAGATTTATGGTCATAGTAGGTCTAGTTGGACTAGATTACCCAAATGGAAATAATGCCACGTTGAAGCAGAACATTGCCATCTTTACGGATAGATATAATTTAGGCGCCCTATTCGGTTAATATTTCCTTCACGCCTTTTCGGTAACAGGCTCCTATTTGAGTTCTTGGACATAGGAATAACTCAGAATATGACTTTGCTAACAACCTTGCTAGAAAGGGCTTAAGCTTACAAGACTTTTAAGCTGAAAGAGTTGACGTTTCGCTGGACTCAACTGCTGCCGCAATTTTTTGATCTTGGTAGCTTCTTTTTAACGGAGTCGTTTAAGTCGGGCCTGTTGAGCGATATTGTTTGGCGCTCTTCTTAGTGTGTCGCCTATTCATTGCCTAATTCGTCTTAGAACACCGATGTCTCCCGTATTGGCCTCGGGCTATGTGGGTCGTCATTGGTATTAACCTTCGGTCAATATATATTAATAATGCGCCGGAGATGTTTCCGGTTAATAAAGGCTAGTAACGCAGATGTTGTTAGACAAGTTTCTAGTCAACCAACTATTTTTGCATTTGTACATGTTGTTATTGCGCCATATTTCAGCAAGAGTATTAAATGCAACCCCAACCCATTTGATGTAAGCCTGTACATCAGCTTCAACTCCGCCATCTGCTGTTAATGTGCTTCCGAGATAAAAAAATTTATCCTCATGCTTTATTTGATTTTATTTTTAGATAAATTAAGTTTAGTTTTAGCAGCGTTGATCTTAGGCCTAACTATGCGATCTTTACTCAGGGCTTCAAACGTTTCGACTGCATGACTCTCTTAGATAAAAGACACACATCTTCGACATAGCCTAAGTATATAGGGTCTTTAAAAAGATTCCATCTAATCTTTCGCGATGGATGATAACATCTAGGGCGCTGCAAAATACGTCATTTACGACGACCGAGAAGTCAAAAATGATCCTTGCATCCTTTTCTAACTTCGTTCAACAGTTAAAAGGTCTCTCAGAGTAAGTATGTTGGGTGCATCTTGAAACTACCGAAAAAAACAAAACGTTAATCAAAGACAACTTTCAATCTAATTGCAGCAGGAATTTGTGGGGCGTGGCTGAAGTATCTGATCTTAACGAATTTTATGTATATATATAAACTATAAAAAAATATTAAATGCATTTGAACCGACTTCAAAAATTGCACTCAAAGCAAAAAAAATGTTTTTATGGGTAACAGAAAATGCTGCCCAGTTGTAAAAAAGTTGAAAAGTACGAGAGCATAAGAATATAAAAATAAAGGGAAAACCGCAGAAGAACGACGAAAAGAGCTCAATCTGGTCGTGCTTGGAGTAGGTGTAAGTAAGTAGTAAGGTGGGGCAAATACATAGCCGATTTCATTGATGATCGTCCGCTTCTACCCGCTTCACATACTAGGTCTCTATCTGTAGTTCCTGTAACCCCTTATGAGCCATGGGGCAAGAGAAGAACTTCGCTCTCTATCTACAATTTAAGGTGGATTCCGAAGCACCAGCCTTACTATGCAACTCGCAATGTCCACTTAATTCTTATTTGTTGCCGGCAGATAATAACCATGCATCGACCATGAGGGGTTCAAACCTGGAATCTCGAGAATGAAAGGACGACACGGTATTACTTACTCAACCGACGAACGCACGTACAATTTTTTTATTATGGTACTAATCAAGAAACCAGCAAAAAAGTATTATCAGAATCTGTGAATGGATCGTTCGTTATCCATTAATTTAAAAAAATTCTTTCATATCTGCATACGTTTTACAAAATTAGACGAACTCTCCTTTTTCCGCCCTAGCCTAAGTGCAACATTTTATAATAGTACCAAACGAAGGCATAGTCTATGCAAGAAACAAAAATTTCCAAATTGAGCACGTCCTTGCGATGTTTGAAATATTTATCGTTAATCCAATCAGGGAACTATATCTGTACAATAAAAGAAGAAGTCGGCCTATTGTTCAAGAAGTAAGGTGCCGTCGGGAAATAAACTTTGTACAAGAAAGAAAGAATAATCGAAGTGGCTTAATGCACAAATTAAGCGGCACCTCTACGATCTGCACCCACACTCCAGGTATCAAATTTTGATAACGGCAATAATCGAAAAACATACTCGGTTCAATGAAAAAGGAATTCAAACCGGTCCACGCATAACGAAATTACGTGCCTCTTGCTCTTCCCACCTCCACTCTGGGTACAACATATTTTTAGGAATTGTTCAGCATACGTCGAAAAGTCGAAAACTATGCGCCATAAAAGGAAACGACAATATATTTTATAATGTGCAAATAAAGCTCTTTCATATGAGATACCCCACTTGACCATGTAACTTTGCAATAAAAATTAAAAGATTTTTTAAATTTTTTCATTTGCAATAACGGTGGAAAGCATTTTTTATAACTATTCCAAATTTCAAGTTGTTGCTGAAATAAGCAGTTGCGACAGGCAGACGAAGTCGGTCCATAAGGGTTCCTGTTTTTTGGTACGGAACCCTAATTACAATCACTGATTTTCACAATCATTTATTAGCAATTACGTCAATAACTGAATACTGCAAAATCAAGTTACCATCGTTAAGCGCAATATTACAATAATATAAAGAAAAAAAATGCGATACAAGTAGAAACAAGTTAAAAGATTAAAATTATGCAGGTAGATGAGGTGCAAAAGTACATAAGGTACAATAGTAAACAAGGCAAGCTTAACGAGAAGCTCTTAGACAGGTGCCAATTAATGAAGTCAAAGGAGAAATTAAAGAGCTGTGCCACGATGTCGATTCAAATTTACCATAATTAGTGCAGTGATGATGGACATGCAATATTTCGTGATTCCTCTAAGAGCGATTCAGAATTGATACCTATGTTAAAAGAAAGATGAGAGAAAGCTATCTGGGATTTATTCAATCGAATGAAATCGACTGCCTTGCGAAAATCAGTAAAAATGCATTCAACCTACTAAATGCAAGCCTACTACTCTACAGCAGGGATGCAAAAATTGGAGAATTCCAAAAAATTGGTGTTGGTCGATTTGCCTTTCATGAAGCCAAGTTAACCAGATTGCGAGAACGGATTTTTTTATGATAATGACAAAGCTCAGGGGATGCCCTATGATGCTTAAAGCACATTCTTGGCATGAAGGGAATTAAGAGTGAGGGAAATGGGTTAAGAGATTTAGTTGAGACAGTGTCGATGTACGTTTGAAAGTTTTAGGCACATAAGACGAGGGAAAAACGTAAACTGTTCCAAATTCGTGTTGTTCGACTAAGAAAAGATTCCTGAAATTTGACGGTTCGTCCAATTTTACTGGGAGAGTTTAGTGGTGGGAGCGACATGAAACTCTAATATCGCGCTTTCTGACGTGTCTGCAAGAAATGAGGCTGGAAATTTCGTAAGAGAAATGTTCGTGAGAATGGCAACGGAAAACTCAATCAATCGACATTCCGTCTCAATGCTCTGAGAGATTATGGAGTCGCCAATAAATTTAAGACGCGTTCTTTGAACTTTGTCTAACGCAGAGAGTACGGAGTGTACCGGACACTGCCAAATATGGGAATAACAATCGAATCTAGGCCTGATGTGGTACTCGTAGTGTGTGGAGTGAAATATTTCTTGGCATTTATAGCGATTGTAAATATATGATCGGTCCAACTAAGATTACGCCGACTGAAATAGGTTGTTGGTGAGCTGGGTGTATTTTAGGGAACATTAAACATCATTGCGTTTTGGATGCGTTAAACGTATAACACGTAATTCTTTACCCCAAGTGAGTATTGTAGAAATGCCGGTGTTTAATGATCCAAACATGCGTGCTCGGTTGATTTCTGTAGAGTTCCTACGATAATTTATTACAGAATCAAAAACGTGAATATAAAAGATCTTTGATAAAAAGAAAAAATATGTTTGGTGAAAGAACTGAACCCTGAGAGACACCGGTATTTATTTCGTAGGGATCAGATGTAATTCCGTTTATTATTACACAGATTTTTTTTTATACGACGTGGCCAAATCCTAGAGGACAACCCTTTGATGCGTTAGCATGGTTTTGGCCGGAAGGGAAAAAGGGTAAGGGAAGTGAGGAAACTTGAGTCTTGTTTTGCATTGCTGCGAGTTAGACAGCAGCCCAGAGACTTATTTTTTTAATTTCTTAATAAAAGCTCACGGGGTCATCTGGTCTCGAACCCGGGACCCATGGCATGTTGGTCGTGACGCTCAATGAATTGATCCAACTCCGTCTCCAAGAAACTCTCCATTCATGTTAAAAAGTGAAAATTAAATTTAAATAATATAAAAAAGTGCTAATTAATTTTATAACAATAAAAAAAAAAAATATGTCACTCTATTACTGTATCTTAGACGATTCCATTTCATTACTAATATAAAAATCCATTACTTTTCTAGTAGCAAAAATTACTAGAAAAAGTAATTAATTTTTATTTTAGTCAAGTGATTGTTATAAGTCTTTAATTGAACTGTTATTTTTCAGGTCCGTTTTCGTAAAACTTTGTAGGTAAATAGAAGACTTCGTAGAAACCATCATAATATACAATTAGTTATTTGATCCAGTAGTAAGGGAGTATTTTGCCATTTTTCCTAAACCGACATTTTTTGTTATTTAAGCAATTATTTGTAATCGAACTACAAATTTAAATACACAACTTTTTGAAAAGTTGAAATATTTCATAAATTCACTATTCTATTAAATGTTTTATTGTTTTCAGAAAAAACTATATAATTAAAACAATTATATAATTGCTACATAATATAATTTTATAACAGTTTATCGAAATGAATGCTTTCAGTAAGTTTCAAATACTCTAGAAACTTGAAAAGTAATTTTTATTTTGTTTAAAGCAGTTTTCTGAGAGTTGATTTTGAAATAACAAACAATTACTTTGTTGAGTGACTTCCAAACCTGCGAAAATCGTTTTTGTCTTGTCGAAAGGAGGCAACCAGTGCCCCTACTTTGCTGAGACTTCGTTTTACTTCCCTGAAAATTCTAAACTATAATCGTAAAAAGCAATTATTTTTCCTGTGATTGTGTCGATTACATCTTTGGAAACTTTTGGTTTGCAAAATGAATAATAAACAAAAACAAAATCAAAACCAAGAGAAAGTTTTGTAAAATGAATTTCGATTACGTTTCCGTAAGGAATTCTTCCGTCCTATCCTTTCCTGGAATATCTACCTGAAGTAAAATAATCAACAATATTTGCTCGAAGGTCCCATTACAATGAATTGCCCACTCCCCTCCTCTTTCCCAATTTAAGCCAAATCGCGCAAAATATACACGCCCAACTTCTGGCTGCTGTGCAAATACTTATATCTTATATGGCGCATCTAGTAATCGAATTTTCACTCACTACGTTTGTTATTATCTTTACAGGAAATGGACTTTGGCACAATAATGTGCTGGGCGGATAATGTCGTTGGCCAGCAGAAGGAGCCCTGCGTATTCCACCTAATAGCAGCTGGTAAGCCAGACATGCCGTATAATTGCACTCTGGTTAACCAAACTTCGGAATCATTAGAAGTTGATTGCAACGAAGGTTCGTATATCCTTTTCCAGTCGTATGTTTATGTGTGAATAATATCCAACTTCTGCTGATAATGTCCTCTCTAACTTGCAATTTACGTCGAGGTGACTCCCTTTGTCGTACTTCTTGTGCCGGGTGATCACTCGTACGCCTTAATGATTTGGGCGTATGTGTTAGTTGTTTATCGAAAGATAATTGCACTTCATTGTATCTGTTTTGTGAAACTATTGATTCCAGGTCAGTGCTGCGGGAAATTGATTGAAGCCGAATTAGATCCCTGAAGGAAAATCTTAGATTTAAGAAGCAAACGAATTTATTCACAAAGCCCGATGTCCAGCATCGACAACCACTGCTTGTGGGATGACATTCTACGCGATTTCAAATAAATTAAATTGCTGATTAGAGGGATGGCTTTTTACCAGAAGTCGAAGGGTACACAAACCAGTGGTGGGCCGAACGGTACATAAATCAAGGGTTTTAATTCGGATTTTACAAATTGCTTTGTCTTTGGGTTTTTAATTGAATTAAACAAATAATTAGCTTGCCTTAATGTGTTTAAATTATATTGAATTTATTTACTTTTTATAGGTTTACCTACAGGGTGGCTTCCTGGCCGGAAATTGTTTATTTTTCGTTTCATTTAAATTTGATTACAAATAATTTTTTTTTCGAGAAATGATACATCCACCTGGAGCTATGAAAAAATCGTCGAACTTTCGAACGCGTTTTCTCGGGAATGGTTAAATATAATTAAACATTTTTTTAATTAAAGGTGATTGATTGCGAACACGTTGATTACAGAAATAAATAAAAAATAAATAAAATATACAATAAAAAAATAAATAAAAAATATATAATAATTGATTGACGGTCGCTATTGTAAAAAATTATTCACACAAACATAAATTGTCAACAAAGGTTTTTCTACAATATTTTAGAAGAATTAATTAACGGGTTCCAATGTACTACGCACCGTTTTGGAAAACACTAAAGTTTGAGCGTTAAGCGATAATGTACGTAATGTTAAGGTTAGATAAAATAATTACACCCAACTACAAGATAAGATGGAATATCAGCAATAATAAAAAAACGATTAATTTTCTGTTCTTAGAAAAATAAAAAATTTTTTGTGTTCAAATATGTCTCAATTTACTTTATTTTTTTTTTCTTAAGAAATAGCTTCTTTCATAGCTTTAATTAGTTTATTTAAAACAACTATCTATGTAATAGAAATAAGTAAAAAAAATAAGTTACAGCGAACGCGTTCTCTAAAAGTTTCTTGTGAAGTTGACGAGTGAAATCATGAAAATTTTTAATTGCGTTAATTTCGTTGGTTAATTGGTCGTTTTCGTTCGCTTTGGTATATGAGTAATACGTTGTTTAAAAATTTCATTAGAGAAAAATATAATCTGTAGCTAAAATTTTGGAAGATCTTGAATTGCTTGGTCCTGAGGATTTGCCAGATGAAGTCCACGTACTTCCTCCTGATGTTTATTATGGGGAAACTGGTCAAGAATCGAGCGATGAAGATGTAATCAATTCAAGTCGATTTTTTTGTAGGTACCTTCAGACGCGGTATATCAAAAAAAGGGGATGATGCAACGATGATGATGTTGGCGACTTACCATCGACTATTAAAAAACCAACCAGGAAATGGACAAACGGCGACATTAAAAGCATCGACCAAGTAGAATTACTGCTAGAATATATTTTTACCGGTTCTGGTTCATATGAACTAAAAATATAATCCCTAATTAAAAATTCCTAATGCCAAAATCTCTAAAAATAAAATCCGTAATGACAAAATATCTAAAAAGAAAACCATAATGATAATATCTCTAAGAGTAAATATTTATAATTCAAAAAATCCCTAATCAAAAAAGCCCTAACTGTGAATTTTATAAAAGAAAGATTTTGAATTTAACCCGCGCGCGAGTTACATGCCAGGCATAACACTTGCAATCATAAAATCCAACATCTGACATTTTTCATAGGGTAAGGCTATCATATTCGAATTTCATTTAATTGTAAAACTGTAAGCTAATATCTAGAAGTCAGGTAATTCTTAGTACGTTAAATTCAAGTAACGAAAAACTGCAAACATAATCTCTTGATAAAATTTCGAGATGAGAAAACTTTGTAAGTCAGAGTCAGTCTTAATTAGATATTCGTGTAAACAACTTAACTTCGATATCAATAAAATTTCTTTATACAATCAGTCATTATTTTAACTTATATTTGTTTTTATATTGATCGGGGAGTAATATCATAACTCGCAGGGATTAAACTCAAAATCTTTTTTTTATAAAATTCATTAATTGAATAATGAGATAAGGATTATTAGTTATTACATATCACCTTCGAAAATGTGTTGTACGTTTTTGAATCATGTCCATCGACAACTCGTATTTCGTCTTGGCTCATATTTTTTAACTCTTCTTATTTTCTGCTTTTGAGCTACAATTGTTGGCATATAAACTCCAACATTTTTCTTGCAAAGCGACTCTAATTTGGCAATAATAGTTGCAATCTAGGTGAAGAGTAAATATCTTTATGAAATCAGTTAAATCGCATTATTTCGGGAGAGGAAGTTAAAACTCGTCTTTAATAAAAAAATTAAAAATAAAAGATATGTGACGAGAAACATGAGAAATCCAAATTGGCATTTTTAAAAGGTGCATTAACTATGAATTTATTTTGGTATTTGTGTTTTATCTCGATCCCTTTTAATTTATGGGTTTGTAGGATTTTTTTTAGGGATTTCTTCTTTTTTATTTAGAGATTTCGTCACTAGGAATTTTTATTTTTAAGAGATTTTGTCGTTATAGATTTTTATTTTCAGGGATTTTGTTTTCGGTATTTTTAGTTAGGGATTATTTTTTACGAAAATTTGTACTAATCCCATTTTTACCCCGGTGTTAACTATTTCAACAACATCAGAACTTTTCGAGCTGTTTTTGTCTGCTGAGATTGTGTGTAATTTAAATAAAGTATACTACCATATATTCACAACAAAAAATTGCAAATTCTCTTATAAGCACCGAAGAATACCTTCCAGGGAATTTTAATTATACCATCAAATAGAAATTTAGGTACTTTGGACAACTATTCTAATAATAATAAAGTTATACGGTATGCCCAATTGAGTGTAAAGTTTCCATCGATGATAAAATATTATGGATGTAAACAATTTATGAAAACCACTCCTATTTGTTTTGGTTATAAGGCTCGGTCAATGGCACTAAAGATGGATCTGTATTTGCAGATATATTACAAAAATCATTCAAAGAATTCTTCCGCTGAAAACTTTTTTACGAGTGCCAAATTGAAGACTTAGGTCCGTAAAATGAATATGAGAAGTAGAAAAGCGCAAATAAAGTGGAGATTCGGCAACCGAATTTAATACACGCCTACAACAAATTAATCGGATTTGTTGACGAGATGATAATTCAGTATACAACAATCAAATTGTAATACGGGGCAGAAAGTGGTTCATGTCCTTGATTTTCTGGATTTTGGACTTTTGATGTGCCTCTAAATCATGCTTGGGTTTTAAGCAGAACCTTTGGATTAAAATTTGATTTTTATGTGGTAATTATGGCAACAAGAAGCTCCGTCCAAGTCCATGGAATAAATCTCACGTAGGAAACCGACACATAGTTATTAATAACAGGACGGAAAATAAGGATGTGTGCCCCCCCCCCCCCCCTATACTCTACTTAAATCAAATAAAACAATTTTTAAATTTTTTTTACAAAATGTTATTTGTATGCCCAAGTGGTAATTTTCGACCATTCTTAAATGAACACTAAACTGTACATTTGCAAAAAGTGCTAGAAGAAAACATGTACTACACCCAATAATAAAGCGAAGTATTAATTTTCACGAAAAATCTCGATACAAACTTTATGGGTGATCGGAATGCAAAACTTTTTATCAGTTCTGAGTTAAGAGCACAGCTTAACTCCCAAGTATATACTATAAAATTTATACCACTAACACTGTTTTCTATTTATTAGCTTTTCCTATTTATACTAAAATTGCCTCACCATTATATTCTCAGTAATAAATAACTGCGATGAAAGAAGTTGCTTATTCCTGATTCAGCTGGCGACAAAAGTGTACCGGTAATCCGATCCATCTTTTGAGCTTCATTAGTGGATTGTTATGAATCGTGCACGCCGGAAATGCTGCAACCACTATGACCAGGGATCCAGCAGAGAGCTACCTCGTGCATTACTCCTAAGTTTTTTAGACTACTTTGCCACCTGCGTAGTCCAGTAGTCGATACCGGTTATGTATGTATAGGCAATCCGAGTACACTCCAGGTCGTGCCCCCCCATCAAGCCTCTACTGACACTCCTCTATGGTTGGGATTCTAGTATAGACGATTTTCCCAAAGCTCAGTGTATGGGTAGGGTAATTGGTGTTCTCCTGCAAACAGCCTTCAGTATAGATCTTTAGTATACTGTAGGGCTTCACGATACTCGAGATAATTCTCGCTGCCGGTATCGACCAATATCATTGGTAACAGTGCGATACCGAGAGCGAGATTGAGGTGACGAGAGTGGACGAAATATTAGTTTTTATCATTTTATTGTGGAAAATTTTTTTAGTTGTTTCAGCTTTTATGTCGCTCCGAAAAATTTAATTTCAATTGTGTGCTTTATGCATATAAGTATACACTGCTCTCCTCAATCGCTTCTTTCTACATTATTTCCTTCTTCAGATATTTGCGCTTTATCCCCAATAGCAAACAATAGCCATTGCTACCTTATTTTGGCGATGGGTATATGAAGAAAATGCATATATACATAGATATATCACTGGTCTTCGCTCCCCGTTATCCCACCGAAATACCCTTTTTTTATCTTGCCGAGAGCGAGATCGCACTGAGACTGGCCTTTATCTCTCCGAGATTTCGACGAGAGCGAGATCGTCTTCACCTTGACGAGACCAAGGCCAAGATCTGCAAAAGTCTCGGTGCCGTGAAGCTCTAGTATACTGATATAGCCGTGGTCAGAATTTTCGAACATTTAGACTCTTTAAGTCTTATAGCACTGCGTGCACCTACACTTTTACAGACGTCAAATTGTGGAAGGTGTAGCATGGTCTCTTAAATGTCGCAGTTGGCGTTGTGCTAACTGCTCCGGAGATGCCCAAGCATGCAGCTCTTACATACATAGGTAAGGATTGGTCTCACAGTAGAAATGTTCATCCAATGTACAATACAATAACTTAAGCCCGATTTTAAACCCAATATTTTCTTGCAACAATAGAATTCCTACTTCGCGCGCTCTTATATGTTCTTTCTCCAATTAAGTTTGGAGTTGACTATGACACCTAAGTACCTGATCTTATCGGTTAGTGCCAACTTACTCCTGCTCAATTTGGGAGCTTGGAAGAATTTATTTACTCTCTTTCTTGTGAAGAGGACTGATTCCATTTGCTCAGGTTGACCGATAATCTGCAGTTGATTACCCATCTGTGGATTTTCCATTTCTGCCTTAGATTGCACAAATATTCTTGAAGAATATTTCTGTTTTACTCATTGTGTTCCTACTTTTAAATCTAAAAGTCAGCATACTTTCCAAGGGAAGGGGATCTTTTTTCTGGGAGTGATGCTGATAAACACAATCAATTTATATCGGATTTATATAATCAATTTATATTTTGTTTAGAGTCCTTATACATCGATTACTTCGAAGGCATTAAGGCAGCAGTTTAGATTCGTTCATAATGTAACTGTGATGGATAACCTTTAGCGTTGAACCTGCAGAATTGTGAGGGTGGTGTACCTCTGGTTATTTCCGAACCATTCGGTCACTTTTTTAAAACTGCTTTTCTATACAACGATTGTGATATTAGTGATATAATATAATTTTCCTCATTTGACGAAGCTTCATTCGACTTCTTTTCAACTGAAGGATCTTGTATTTGAAAAGGCTAAAAAGTACATCTTAAATTTGCTAATAACTTCTCGAGCTGCCCGGATGATATCCCGGCTCCTTTCTGAAAAAACGTAGCTATTCCGCTGTTTCTGTAGTTTGCTATCTATTTGATTTATATATGCGTTGTGACATCTTTCCAAGACCTTGGAAGCACTCTATATTAAAAAAACACCAAGTGCGACATAATGAATTATAGACCTATGGTTAATTTATGTTGCATGCCAATGTTTTTGAAGCTTTAGTTTGTGATGTTTCTCAGTTTCATTGTAACCCATTTCTGGGTTTGCTTCAACACGGTTTTATTAAAAGTAAATCCACCACAACTAACTTATGAGAATTCTCCAAGTACTGTGTCTTCGCCATTAGAGCCGGTAAGCAAGTTGATTCCATTTTTACTGATTTTAGCAAAGCTTTTGACAGAATTAATCACAGAATTCCTATTCGTAAGTTATACGTTCTAGGCTTTCTTTCTGTTTTTGTAAATTGGGTGTTTTCGTAACTGTCCGTTCGTACATAACGTGTTTTGTTTCCTCGAGTGCTTTCTATATGAAAGACTTAACATCTCAAACTTCTTTATTATACTTTTGTTAGATCTATTTGGGAATACCGTAGTCATGTTTGTCCCCATTTTCTGCGGTCCATATTAATCAAATTAAATCATAGATTTTTGAGATTTGCTTTTAGGGGCCTTCCCTCAAATAATCCTCATTTTCTGCCTCCATATTTAGATAGACTCAAACTACTCTTAACAACTTTAAAATTATATTTGCTTTCGATTGTCTACAGGACACTACGAGCTGTTAGGGTCTCTGAGTTCCTCCGTTCCAGCTCGCTCCCTACAGATTAACAGTTTTTTCCAAGCTCCTTATCATCGCACTAAGTTTGGTATGAATAAGCCATTAGCATCGATTTCGCGTCTCTTTTTTGACAAGTTTGATTACATTGACTTTCATCTCTCGAGAAATCAAATAAACGAACAGCTTAGTTAAAGTTACTTTATCGCATTGTTGACTGGTTGTTGTATATATTTTAATCAGGCAGTTCATGAATCTTTGAATAAATAAATAAATAAACATATCCTAAATGAACACTCACGTACAAAAGTAATGAGACTTTTTTTTGTTATTAATTACGAGAATTGAGGTAATGGTTTCACTTTGCATACAACATACCAATGTGATGTAGAATGAAAAATCGGTTTTCATAATTCTAATTGGTAAAATCTACAATCTTAGTTGCTTTCCCGCAACAACCCTCTTGCAGGTTAATTTTCGGGAAGTTACAAAATTAAACGTCTGAACAAAATTTTCGTCTTTTAATTCAATTAGGATTCTGGTAAAATATGTGTAAATGTTCTTAGCTTACATTTCCTGGAGATTAAACAAATTTACCTGAATTTGCATTCGTCCGAAAAAAACTTGAACGAACTTGAAATTTTTTATGAATTCTCTTAATACCTCAACAGGGAATACTAATTACCTTTTTACGCCCAATTTATGTGCTCGAAATTTCTTTGCCTCAACTTGTTCAACAAATTTTCTTGTTCTACAATATGAATTAAAAAAAAAGTTTTACACTTCATTTTACAACGGCACCCTTCTTAACTCCTTTTTCAGGATTTGACGGTGGCTTACGACAATGGTTCCTTATGGAAATTTTCGATCAACAGACGGGTATACCACAGGCCAATGTATCCTCAAAAACTCCAATTTTCACCGTAAATGGCTTGGATGCTGGAAGATTACTTAAAATTTTAATTTACTCAGTTAACATTAGGGGACGCAGTGAGGCCGTTATTCTGGAGGGATTTACCTTGAAAGCAGCCGAGAAGCAAACAGGTACAACATTTTCTTATGAATATTTTATGACTATTATGAATTTTTTTATCGGGGAAAGTTTTTTGTTGCCTGCTTATTTTTATATTTGCTTGAGAATATAAAATAAAAGTTGTTTAAAGATTTTCAGATGGTGTTGATGAAGAATTAATAACTAACAGAAGCATAAAATGTCTTTACAAATTTTTAATAAGTACAAAGTCCTCCAGCAAAAAAACATACCTTCACTATTAATGACATTAATGAAAAATCTCACCTTATTAGGGATCTGACCTAAATGTCATTTTGAAAGAACGAAGGAAAATTTTATGGTTTGGCATTCTTTACTTTATAAAAACGTACGAGATTGGGAGTAATACTGAAATCCCTTTTTGTTTCCCTATATATTTTTATGTTTTTGGTTGTTGTACAAGTTAGGAGACGGAGTTGGATCAATGCGTTGAGCGGCAAGACTAGGGCTTCACGATACTCGAGATAATTCTCGCTGCCGGTATCGGTCTCGACACGATACCGAGACCGGCAGCGAGACCAATATCATTGGTAACAGTGCGATACCGAGAGCGAGATTGAGGTGACGAGAGTAGACGAGATATTAGTTTTTATCATTTTATTGTGAACAATTATTTTTAGATGTTTCAGCTTATATGTCGCTCCGAAAAATTTCAATTGTGTGAGTTATGGGGCATATACGTATACACTGCTCTTCTCAATCGCTTCTTTCTACATTATTTCCTTCTTCAGTAATTTGCGCTTTATCCCCAATAGCAAACAAGAGACTTTGCTACCTTATTTTGGTGATGGGAATATGAAGAAAATGCATATATACATAGATATATCACTTTGCCTCGCTCCCCGTTATCCTACCGAAAAACCCTTTTTTTATCTTGCTGAGAGTGAGATCGAACGGAGGCTGGCCTTTATCTCGCCGAGATTGCGACGAGAGCGAGATCGTCTTCACCTTGACGAGACCTGCTACTAACACTATCGAGTAAGACGGAGACGGAGTTGGATCAATTCGTTGAGCCGCACGAGCACACTGCCATGGGTCCCGGGTTCGAGACCAGATGACCGTGAGCTTTTATTAAGAAATTAAAAAAATCCACTCCGTCTCTGGGCTCTTGTCTAGCTCGCAGTAATGCAAAAACAAGACTCAAGTTTCCTCACTTGCCTTACCCTAATTCCCTTCCGGCCCAAACCATGCTAACGCATCAAAGGGTTCTCTCCTAGCATTTGACCACATCGTATAAAAAAAAAAAAGTATAATATATATATATATATGTATTTTATAAAAGTAAATAAAAAACCAACTGTTCCACCACATTTTATTTTTTATTGTGTGTTCTTCCAAATATACAAAAATTATTAAAAAATTGTAAACATAACAAACAAACAAAATTATGAACTTCCTTTTAATAACAAATTCTACTGCGCAAAACATTTGCAACTATGTAAAATAATTGACTTCGTCCAAATAAAAGAGAGAATATTTTTAAACACTGACTGATAT
This sequence comes from Leptarthrus brevirostris, assembly GCA_964036015.1. Taxonomy (NCBI): domain Eukaryota; kingdom Metazoa; phylum Arthropoda; class Insecta; order Diptera; family Asilidae; genus Leptarthrus; species Leptarthrus brevirostris. The sequence continues at coordinate 48,265,339 of OZ038371.1, forward strand.
TATGATATTAATCAGTATCACATTCCTGGTTATTTATGACTGAGTGCCGTTCTTCTCTCCTCATAGGGGAATCGCGGTTTATATTTGAAATTATGTGCCGTTCTCCCATCTCCCTCAATTCTCTTCTACTAATTCAGAATTTAATTATGTCTGGATTAGATTTTAACTCTATCGGCACATTATTCGCTTCTGCTTTTTATACCGCAGCCCGAATATGTCTGACACTGTGCTCCTTTGAGAAGCTGTCTTCCGATATCGATAAGATTTTAGAAATATCCCCCTCTTCTGAAATCTTTCTTGCTGGCGATTTCGACATCCACAACGCACAGTGGCTCAGGCATTCTTCTATCACCAGACCCTCTGGAAGACACGTCGAGTTATTTAGTGAGTCTTTTCATTTATAACAACTGGTTGAGTGTCCGATTCGTGTTCCTGATACTTTGGGGCACAACGCGCATCTTGAAAGAAAATGTACTCGGTTTCGGTAACTGCTCCCTTGGGTAATTCGGACCATTGCCTTATCTCCGCCCAATTCTCCACCTCCTCTATGACAACCACTAACCTAAACTGCAGAAGATTAGTGTGGCATTATATAAATGCTGAGTGGGCGGGACTTAATAAATATCTCAGAGAGCTGGATTGGTCTGATTGCTTTTCTGCGAGAACAGAAAGCACTGATTATATCTCGAATATCCTATGGTTTGGAATGCATCGCTTTATTCCTCATAGCTTCAAGAACATCAAAACAACTAACACCAATTGGTTCAAAAGTGACGGTTTCGCAGCCATTAAAAATAAGGAAAAAGCCTTCCAGGCATATAAATTGTGCCTTTCAGATCAATTGGGACGTATCTATAGAGAGGCGCGGAATATTTGCAATTCAGCAATTAGTCGGGCAAAGTTCAATTTCGACCAGAGCATCAGACGGAAGGTGTTTTCTACTCAAAAGGGTAGTAAGGGCTTCTGGTCTCTAGTAAAAACCGTAAAGTACAATTTCACTTATTCGTCAATACCACCATTCATTTATAATGGGAATGTTTTTACTAACTCATTGGTCAAGGCCAACCTGTTTGCTGCTGATTCGTACTTGCCACCTTCATCGCAGCCACTTCCATTTCCATCACAGTGCACTAGTAGGCAAAAGCCGCTACATTTTCGCACTCGGAAAGTTTTTAGAGTACTTTCGAAAATCCACTTGTCCAAAGCTACTCTGCGCAACCTTTTTCACCTGTAATATTCAACAGGAATGCTTTCAAGTCTCATGTCCAGCCGATACTTAAAAAAGGAGAGTATTGCGACCCCTCTAACTACAGACCAATTGCACTAACCTCGATCATATCCAAAGTTTTTGAATCACTCATGAACTCCCAGTTGTTGAAATATCTAGAAAATAACCATCTTATCAACGATTGCCAGTACGGCTTCCGCGCTGGCCGCTCAACCGGGGACTTACTAACGGCTCTAACGGAGCGTTGGAATAATTGTCTCCATAATTTTAGTGAGTCTGAAATCGTCGCTCTTGATATTTCAAAGCCTTTCGATAGAGTCTAGCATGCTGCCCTTTTAGTCAAACTTCAAACGTTTGGTCTGCACCCTACCCTCGTTAAATGGATAGGGAGTTTTTTGTAGGTCGTTCAATCCGTGTAGTAATTGACGGAGTTACATCTGGTTCCTACGAAATAAATCCCGGTGTACCTCAGGGTTCATTTCTTTCACCAACCTTATTTCTTCTTTTTATTAATGATTTCTTATCCCTTACTCCCAATCCTATTCATAGTTTCTCCGACGACAGAACCCTTGATTTCGCGTACTCATTTGATTCTGCAATGAATTCACGTGGAAATGCTAAAGAAGTCAACCGGGAATACATGTTTAGATCATTAAACGACGACATTTCTATGGTTTTCGCTTGGGGCCGAGCAAATCGTGTTACGTTTAATGCATTCAGAACTCAATGCTGTTTAATGTCCCTTAAAAAACGCCCAGTTCACCCCCAACCCATTTCAGTCGACGGAGTTAATATACCCAATTCACCCTTCCTAAACATCTTGGGTATTGAGATATCCAGCAATCTTAGCAGGACTGATAATATATTTGCAATCGCTAAAAGTGCGATGAAATGTTTGGGTTTTCTACAGAGATGTATGAAATATTTCGCCCCACCTGACTTAGCGCTGATCTACAAGTCCCACATTAGGCTTGAATATAATGTCGGTTGTCTCTCACTCTTCTATCGCTATTTCCATGGACATTGTTTTCACGAAATTGCTAGCCTGATTCCTTGCTGAATTGCAAATATTCCGCGTATCTCTATAGATACGTCTGGAAGGCTGCTTCCTTATTTTGAATGGCTCCGAAACCGCCATTATTGAACCAATTGGTGTTAGTTCGTTTGATGTTCTTGAAGCTATGAGGAATAAAGCGATGCATTCCAAACCATAGGATGTTCGAGATATAATCGGTGCTTTCTGTTCTCGTAGAAAAGCAATCAAACCAATCCAGCTCTCTGAGATATTTATTAAGTCCCGCCCAATCAGCATCAGGCTAGGATGAAAACGCGCGATAAATGATCTACTAGTCGCTCCCACCCCTATACTCTCCAGGTCAAATTTGGACGTACCGTCAAATTTCGGGAATCTTTTCTAAGCAGAACAGCACGAATGTGGAACAGTTTACCATCTTGTATTTTTCCCTCGTCTTATGAGCCTGAAACTGTCAAACGGGGCGTAAATCTACACCTCCTTGACTCAACCTCCTAACCCATTTCCCTCATCCTTAATTCTTTTCCAGCCAAGGCTGTGCTTTAGAATCATAGGGCATCCCCTGAGCTTTGGCAACATCATATATATATTCATAAAAAAAAACTATAGCAACTCCAACAAAAAAGAAAATATAAGACGAAAATTTTTTGGTTGTTAATTTCATCAATATGTTGTCCACAGTCTGTTATTTTTCATTGCTGGTACCAGGTCAATCCATATCAAATCAATCAATTTAATTTCCTAAGGTTGCTATCGAAATTTATTAATATTTTATTTTTTTTTACCAATGTTTGTATTATACTCAGAGTTCAAAGCAGGTATTAATTTTTTACATGTTTAGTAATATTTTTTCGCCACCATTTTATATTTATTTAATATTTAGACTTACTTAACTGTAAAGAAACAAAAAATTAGTAAAAGTTAACGTTTTCAAAATAAAAACCTTCTCTTTTGAAATTGCAAATGTTAAAAATAAAAGTAAGACTCACCTAAATTTGTTTGTTTGTGTATAGTCTTTGTAGTGTACTACTTTTCTAAGACGTTTCAGGACTTAGGGTCTTCAAATATTGCGATTTTCGAAAATCGTATATTTGTAATCTGAAACATCTTACAAGGGACTCAATTAAAAAATCCAAAATTTTCAGGAAGCATTACCAAATGGCGCCTTTAAACAAAACTAAACATCTTAAAAATTAATGAATACCTGTTTTCAACTCTAGGAGTATATTCCACACTTAGGTAAAAAAATTAAATAAATTAATTTTGTCAGCAATGATCATTGGTTAATTTGATATATGTATAGATTATTGCTGTCTGATTGTGAAGTACTATCTCGCTCCTCATATCGGGGCTTTGCGATGGCCACTTTAAAGAATTGAAGCCAAGCTTTCACTGTTGCAGCGGTGCCTTTGTGTCACCGTAATTTTAGAATATTATCCGTTATCCGTAAATTATGGGTCCGTAGGTTGGCCATAGTTTTCGTTTGTATCTATAAAATGCGGAAAAATATACAAAAAAAGTGAATATATCCTTTCAAAGCTGGTATTGTTAGTTAACTTGAACGTGAGAATGAGTTAGCAGCACTGCAAAATTATAAAAGACAGCCAATTTTCAAAATGACCGAAAATCAATACTAAAAAATTAATTCTCTTCATTTAACATTATTTGGTATGATTATATAATGATGATAAAAATATTTTAAAACCACTTTGATAATTTTCGTTCAGACTGCATTAATACAATCAATCTCAAACATCTTTAATCATCCAGTACACAGGTTCAATCCCCTACCCCCACCCCCATCCCTCCAAAAGTTTTCTCTCGTGGTATCAATCAGGAAATATACTCTAACCAGCAGAGAAAGTATCATAAAAATCGGTTCACGCTTTACGAAATTAGACTACCCCTCCCCCGACAAAAAGACCAAATTATTCTACTATTAGTAATGGGACATCATACTCTATACAACAGCAAAACAACCATCCAAATCGGTTCACGCTTTACAAAGTTGTGGAGAGAGTGGGGAGAGTTGAGACGTAGTTGGATCAACGCGTTGAGCCGCACGACCACCATGCCAAGGGCCCTGGGTTCGAGACCAGATCTCCCCGTGAGCTTTTATTGAAAAATTCAAATAATCCACTCTGCCTCTGAGCTGTTGTCTAGCTCGCAGCAATGCAAAAAGAAGACTCAAGCTTCCTCACTCCCTTCCGGCCAAAACCATCGAATAAAAAAAAAAGTTAGTTTTCACCCCCGACCCCACACCACCAAAATTTTTTTGACATGGTACCAATCGGCAATACTCTGCCCAATAAAAAAGGAATCATCGAAATCGGTCAACGCGTTACGAAGTTATGCCCGGTCAGACATAAAAAAAACCAATACACGTCGAACTTAGAACCTCTTCGTTTTTGGGAAGTCGGTTAATAAAATCGGATATATAAAATTTTTAGGATTAGAATATATTTTTTTTTAATTTTTAATTATTATTATTTCAGTTATTTAGATCTAACTAGTATGCGCAATATGGTTTAACCTTAGTGTATGGAACTAAATGGAGAGGCCCCCTCGTTTATGTGAACCGTGTACGTCTGCCAACTATTTTTACTTCTGTGTAAGACGAAGCCGGGGGGAGGATTTTACACCAATTTGAACCGAAACGTTAGCTTTCATTCGTCAAATTTTCTTGGTTTTCTTGGCTACATTTTTAAAACGGGCATGTTCGAAGGTTTTAAGATTTTAATTTTTTTTATATTTATCCCAAGCCCAGGGGACAACCTTATGACGCGTTTAGCATGGATTTATCCAAACCAGAATAAGGGTAAGGGGAATAAGAGAAATTGAATTGTTTGTGCATTGTTGCGAGCTAGGCAACATCCCAGAGACGGAGAGGCCGCGGCTCAAACCCTGGAACCATGGCGTGGTGATCTCGCCACTCAATCAATTCATCCAACTCCGTCTTTTTATGTAAGTTTATCAGAACAACATTTGAGTTAGCTAGAAGAGAAGGGGTAAATAATATTTTTGTTCAATTTAAGCTTTCATTTTTTAAACGGATTCACGCAAATGACATTTTATGCTCAGAGCAAGCAACCCAACAATTTTGTTGAATAAAATTTTATGACATAATATGTATGGAAATTACTTAAAGTCACAAGAAAAGTCTTTGAGTGTATTGAAAAATCGCGTGTATTCTAAATACTGGACATTTTTGCCCCCTTATGAAAACTTTTAACTTCCATGATCAACATTTACACAATAACTCTGAACCCCTACGTTTTCTGTTCTATCCTATTCATTTTATAATCTAATCTAATCCTACTTTAACAACTATTCCATAGATAGTTTAAAATTTTACTTGTATTGAGTCCTTAATAAAATTGATTATTTCATTTTCTAAAGAATTTGTGATTCGCACTATTCAAAACTTTTTAACGCGTGAACCGATGTGACTGGTTCTTTTTTGGTTGTACAGAGTAGCAGACACCTAAAAGTGAAAAATAAAATAGTTTTTACAAAAATGTTGAACCGACTTCACAAAAAGCGCTAAAAAGCATAACATATTTTTTAATTTTATATCTATTACGACATTGTGAAGGCCGCGCAAATCGAAGAAACCAAACAACTACAACAAAAGAATTTAATCGTCCTTCTTTATGATCCTGTGAGCTGAAACGTTCAGGTAGTTGTATGTATCTTCAATTGTTGTTGGATAGTTGTTTTGTTTGTTTAATTTGCACCGACTTCACAATGTCGTGATAGATATTAAATTAAAAATTATTTTATGCTTTTGAGCGTCGGTTCAACTTTTTTTAAAAACTATTTCTCACATCATAACTCGTCTCAAAATATCTATAAATCAAATGCAAAAAAGTGATTGAATAAATAAAGGTGAATAATTTTCATCATTTAGGAAATATTAATTGTTTGTCTTATAAAATTAAACGTTTATATTATTGAAAAATTAATGAAATCCTGGATAGAAACTGCCAGCAATATCGACTATACCTCGCCCAAGCCTTTCTTTAAAACTAAATTCGATTTCTTCTTTCCCACCAGATCGGAATAAGAGGAATGTCCTCCACAATCTGTGTCTGTCTATCTCTACACTGACGGCTCCAAATTTGAAGGCAAAGTAGGTGGAGGTATCTTCTCGGAACATTTGGACCTCGATATCTCATTCCGCTTACCTGAGTACTGCAGCGTGTTTCAGGCGGAAATCATGCCTATAAAGGTAGCCGCGGACCGCCTGAATCATTTAACGCTACCTAGAGACAACATAATTATTTTCACAGATAGTCAGGCCGGTATTAAATCCCTCACGAGAGTATACACCCCCTTCAAACCGTTTGTAACATGTCGCTCAGTACTAAATGACATAGCTGAACATCTGAAAGTGCGGCTCATCTGGGTGCCTGGACAAGTAATATTCCGGGTAACTGTAGAGCCGACGAACTAGCGAGAATCGGTACCACTCGTCCTGATTCGAACATTAACCAACAGCTGGGTAAATCGCTGGCCACTTGCAAACTGGAACTCTTACAGGAATCTCTCAGGATTTCAAATATTAAGTGGCAGGAGGAACACACCTGTTTGATTATCCGACAGATATGGCCAAAACTTGACCCTAAACGGTTAAGAGAGCTCATTCTACTCAGATGCAAAGCAATTATCAGCACCGTAGCCGTTATTACGGGCCACTGCCTCATAGCTAGATACCCCGGTAGACTGGGTGCACCTTTAAACCACTTCTGTAGCAGATGCCATGATGAAGAGGAAGAGGAAACCATACTCCACCTCCTCGGTAACTGCCCGGCCCTAGCCAACCATATTGACCGGTTTTTGGGTTCCCCTTCTTTGAAGAGCTAACTGAATTAGGCTCCCCTCACGTCGGAGACCTAGCTCGTTTTATCATTAAACATCTTTTGGCATCTTAAGCATCTTTTGTCCAGTCATTACGAGCTTACCTTGTTTGTTTGGTCACTAATCGTCGATTTTTACAAAACTTTAGTAAATCCGCGATAATCGTACATTAGATGTCATCGGCTCCTAGTCAACTTTTCTTTTTACTAATTCTAGATGTCGGCCAATCGACCTATCTATACAGGAAGCATTCAGTTGAGAATCTTCTTATGCAAGCGTAGCAGCCGCTTCATTCCCCTGTATACCACTATGACCACGGACCCAGCAGAGAGTTACCCTGTGTATTATTCCTAAGTTTTGTAGGCTATTTTGACACCTGCGTACCAGCTGTGACTTTATTACCTTTGAACGCATTGCCGGCTGACTGTCGCTAACATTAGGTAGATTTAGGCTTTCTAGTAATAGCTTTAACGCTCCTTCTATGCCCAAGATCTCTACTTGAAACACACAACAGTAGCCCAGCCATCGATACTGACTACGTATGTTTGTGCGAGTACACCCCAGCTCCCACTTCCCCTTTACTTTAGATCCGTCAGTGAAGACCGTAATATCCACCATGAAGAATCTTTGAATTTTGGCTAACTTCGTAACCAACAAACTTACTGAAAAACTTGTTGCAGTAACGCCAAGTTTGTTTCTTTTTTAATTATCTTTATTTTCCAACCAGATATGTTTCTTTTATTATCCCGTGGATTTTAGCTAAAACACTGACTCTTTTTTATATGTATGACGGGCATAATTTCGTAACGCGTGAACCGATTTTTATTAAACTTTTTTTTTATTGGGTAGAGTATGTTTCCCGATTAGTGCCATCATGGCCGGCGAGAGGGGGGGGGGGGGGGGGCGAAGGGGGCAAAACCCCCGGACCCAGATTTTCAAAAGGGGCGCCGTCATCTAAGTCATCAACATTTTTCATATCAATTATATATAAATTTTTTTTCGATTTTAATTATATGTAAAAAATTTTTCACGATCGAAAAAGTGTAATATACTAGACAGATTTTAAATTGAAAGTCACTCATTCAATTCTATATGGACCCGTAAACGCTTAGTAACGGGCCCGAAATTCCTTTCGCTTGGGCCCATTTGTGGTACCCCCCGACCCAAATTTTGTCTCTACGGGCCTGAGTACCATTTCAAAAAAATGTGTGGTAGAGTGGGGGTCATAAAGAGCAGGATCTCCCATAGCTAATAATGAAAATCTATGTTCCTACAGTGCGGTGGAAAGAAGGCGGGGTAGTCCAACTTCGTAACGCGTCGACAGAGTTGGATGATTCGTTTTCTGATGTACACCCAACGACAAAAAAACCCTCGCATTTGTGATTTTGGAATATTTACGGTTTTTTCGAACTTACATGTTTTGAAATTTTAAAACATTAAGATAATCTGGTTTATTCATGACGCACTGATTATTTCATAGCTAATTCAACAATTTTTATCTACGATACATTATCAGTTATGACAAAAAGATGTAGAAACTATAAAAAAGCCCCAAACAGCAAAAAACATGATCTCTTTTTTCTTTGATAATTTTTCCCATCATGACCCAAAGATTTTCGATCGGACTCGGGTCCGGACTGTTTCCCGGCCAAGAAAGCGATATTATGCCAAGTTTCTCCTTGTAATTTTGAATCTGCAGAAAAGGAAACAGTTTATATTATTCGGTAAAGTATTATTTATAAACTTGTAGAGTAATAATACTTATAGAGCGAGCCCGATGGCAGGGTGCGGAGTCGTCCTGAAATATTGGTTCTGGAACTTCTGCCGTTAGCTCTTCAATGGTCGGTAAAACACCTTCATCAATTATTTCCCGATATTTTTCGGCATTGATGTGTCCCCTTAGCGTAATAATATGACCAGTACCATACGCCGTAATAGCTCCCCAGACCATAATATAGGCCGAATGTTTCACTGTGGGTTGGATGCAATCTTGTTCTTCTTGTCTCCGTCTTAATTTCAATGTACTATGCGGTCCAAACAAATTGAACTTCGATTCATCGGAAAAGACAACCTTCTTCCAGTCAGCCAACGTCCAATTTTCGCGTTCTTTACACCATTGAAGCCTTTTCTTTTTCATTTGTTTTGTAAGTAAAGGCTTTTTCGCGGGCCGTTGAGCAGGTAGACCCATTTCTTTTAGCCTTCTCTGCACTGTTCTAACACTACACGGTCTTCTATTCTTTCGCATTTGAATTTCTGCTAGTTCCTTTTGATGAACTGTCCCAGGAAGAAATCTGCTTTTCAAGCAGTTCAGCTTCAAATGATGTTTTTCCAAATTTGTAGTGACCTAAGGTCTCCCGCTCCCAGTTTTTCTCTTCAAACTACCAGTTTCTTCATATTTTTTTAAAAATTTTCTAACAGTCCACTCACTACACCCAATACGACGCGCAATTTCCCGTTTCTTATACCCTTCTTCAACCAAAGTAGCCACACGTGACTTTACTTCTAACTCAACTGTTTATACTTTTTCTTAGTTTTTTTACTTTAAACCCTTTTTTGTCAACAGTTCAATACCCAGATAAGTACTGAGGACTGGTACATGAATACTTTTCTGTAGTTGCCTGTATGAAACCAAATATCATACTAGTTCACGATTTCAGCTCCAGTTAAACGGGAAAATTAACGACTTTTTATAAAATATTAACTGCGAGGGTTTTTTTTGTCGCTGGGTGTATAAAGTACGTTCCTCCATTGGTACCGCGACACAATCTTAAAGGGTGGATTTGTAATGCGGGAGTATAATCCCACATTGCTAATATGAGGATAAATTTTTCACTAGGGTGGTGGTGTGGGAAGGGGTTGGCTAACTTCGTAACATGTGGACCGATTCGGATGACTCTTTCTGTTTTCTTGTTGCCCCACTGGTACGACGACAGAAATTTATGGGGTGTGGTGGTGTATGCTGGGGCGTTACCCAATTTCTTAACGAACAAACCATTTTGGAAGATTCTTGTTTGTTGTAAACAGTATGATCCCCAATTGTTAATATACGGGTTGAAGTTCGGAGAGGGTAGTCTAACTTTGTAACGCGTGGACTGATTTAGATGACTATGTATGCATAGGCTATCTATTTGTATTCTGACAAAAATTGTGGCTTGTAGAGAGTTGGAGGATGGGCATCGCCTAGCTTCAAATGTTATAGACCGATTTTGATGATGTTGATCGTTGATAAATGAAACAATTTTGTACCTAGAGTGACTACGATGATTCTCTGACTACGATAATTCTCTCTTGCTGTTGAGTGCGGTGGCGCACTATGGTAAGAATTTTCTAAGCTGAGAGTATGAAACGGTGAACGTGATTAACTTCGTAGTATGTTGCCGGTGCAAGTTAGACAAACAAAACATGTACCCAACCACAATTAAAGTTAGTAGATAAAACTACCTGAAAGTTTTAGTTCAGGTGATCATAAAGAAGGACGATACTTTTGTTGTAGTTTTTTGGTTTTCTTAATTTTGAAGTCGGTCAAAATATCGTAATAAATATAAAATTAAAAATTATTTTATGCTTTTCTGCGCTTTTTGTGAAGTTGGTTCAACATTTTTTTCTTAAATAATTGTCGTGCAGTTTCCTTACTAGCTGCAGTTTTCACCATATCCGCAGAATCTTTTGGGGGATTTTGCGACATTAATTCAGTTCAAAGTGCCATATTAACCCTTTTAACACTTATGAAAAACTCTATGGGATGCAATTATTATTACCTATTTTTTTTATCTAATATAACTAGCTTTTAAACAAGGTGATTATTGTAAACTATGATTTTTCTCTTCTTGCAATTTTCATCATACATTTTTCAAAATATAATATTTTTTAAAGAGAAATATCATAAAATATACTCATTATATTCAAAATTTTCTAGAATTAGACATAATTTTCTTATTACTTAGAAATTCTCTGAAAGTCCCCTTTTAAGAAACCTTATCGAGCAGCCTGTTGTATCTATTCCAGAGCAAAGTAACCAAGAGAGATTATCAAACGTGATTAGACTGGCGATAGTGGGCTATACGTCATGCTTAGATTATATGTAGAATAAAGAGCGTAGGTTGTCGCGTACATGAAGCGTGTTCCTGATACCAGCAATTTTGCTCGTCGGAAAGATGAAGTGGGGGAAGTTGATCCGTCAATATTGGTGATTGATGGTTGCGAATAAGTTAATATCACAATAAAGTGCTCTGTTTTGTTCTGTAAAAATAATCGCTACAATTCGCCAAAAACATCACTCTGTAGGAAGGTTTTAGTTTACGACCAACTACTTACGATTTTATTGTCTTAATATACCGAAAAAGTTTTTACATCTGAAATATTTTCATTATTAATAGCTCAAAGGCAGTTCTTGGTTATGTTTTGAAAAGGGGCACGAACGATTGAATACACAATAATTTTCTTTTGCCTTTATATAAATTTTAATTTCTAAAAGATAAAAATGTCCGTGATTATTAGTTGAAAGCAAGCAACTGCGTGAATTATTAAATGGTTTATTGAGGGTATTTGTATATTTTTTCTGACCCCTTTACCAAAATTCTAAATTTATGTTACTTCAATGGTGCATTCATACAAGAAATGGTCATACCACTACTTAAACAAGTATGCCGAAGTTTTCTGTGATAATAGCACTTCCTTATTAGTTCTATATTCTAAGATGACATGATTTTTCCAATAAAACAAATCATTTTTAAGATAAATGTCAAATTAAAATCAAACTTCTTTCAATAATTTTAACTTAAACCTGTCGTTGAAACACCCTTCATAAGGTGTAAAAGACAACTCTTTTCAATTATAGTAAATCGATGTTGTCAATTTAGATAAGTCAAATTTTGTGTGACTTTGAAAACATTCTGAAAAAATTCCGTAAGAGGTACAACTAAGGCAACTCATAAATCTTTTGTAAATGTGAAAGACGGTTTAGCGCCGTGGTATACAGAAAACAAGGTATACCGAATAAGTTTTAACACATGTCAGTTATTCGATTGTGACGTAACATTGCCGCAGTGTGTGAGACTTAACGAATATTCAAATGTCAAAAAGTATAAGTCGAATAAATTTGATCTGACTACGGTCTGATTACGTCACAAATGGAGGAACAGAGTTTATATCGAGCATACCTTGTATTCTGTAACCAATGGTTAGCACATTCCGACCAGCCATTTTTGGATTAATGGGCGTTGATTCTGTACCAAAAATATGATCGAAATTAAAAGTATGTCGAAATGAAATGACCGAATTCAAACTAACTTAAATAATAAGACCTTGCGAAAATATATACGTAATCGTCTTAGCAAATTCTTATATCGATTTTAATTGCTGAAAAGTATTTTCGCAACGACCTTGTGCGAGAATATCTAACACGAAGTGATCGATTTTCATATTTAATTATTGCCTCGAAAATCAAAATTGAATAATTTCGTGAAAGAAAACATTTATTTCCGATAAAAGACTTTCACACTGTAAGTTATTTTAACTACATAAGTTTATTTATAAGTATGCAAAGACACTAAACTCTTCCAGCAATTTAAATCTCTCTTCAAGAATCTTAATTAGTTCAACTTCTGAGTTTTGACCGAAGTTGAAAAGGTTATTTCACATTCTGGTCTGAAGGGAAACCGAATTTACAAAATAAATTTCGATTAAGGCTGTTACTATTGCAATTAAAAAAATTTATTAGTTTTGGTTTGACCGTAAACGATTAATAATTTTGTTTTTAGTCTTACTTTGACTTCCTGCATTACGTTGTGCAAATACATAAGAATACGAAACGTTTTTCATCTTGACGGTTATGCTAAATTATGGTATAAAGAAGAGCGCTATAAAAAGCTGTTTAATTCTTATCCAGTCAAAAGGGTTTTGTTTCACAAGAGTGCGCAAATAATAAAAAAAATGGTAACCAGCTCAGAAAATGTTTAAAAATGAGAACTCTAAAAATCTAAATATGTTCTCTTGTTTGACAGTTTAACGTAGGAAACGACGTATAAAATAAAGCGTAAGCTAAGTTACAAGCGTTTGTGGCATCTCTAGCACTTCCTGAATATTGAATTACCTGTCAAGAAAGGATTGACATCGGTGTTCGCAAATAACCAAACATCTTCTTAAAAAGCTTTAGGCTGAAACTGGGAAACTAGATGGATAAATGTTTTTTTTAACCTTAATGTAAAGAGAAAAAGGAGTAGATGATTTAGAGCTGTGAAGAAATATGGAGTTTAAAGTTTGGAAGAAAGGAGGTAGGACAGATCGAGTTAAAATTAACCAAATTTATCGTGCCATATTTTATGGATGCATTGTCGATATGGGTACTACCCAAGAACAAAGGAATAAATCTGGTAGATATCCTTTTTAAAAAAGGCAGTGTCTATTTACCACCCTCAAATTGCAGTGTAATTTCCGTGTAAACGGAAATACACGGAAAGTACGTCAAATTGTTATTAGACTTTCTGGGAGGAAGAGGTGTATTAATCAAGCTTTTAGTTGCTTTATCAACAGGGCGGCTGCCGCTTCCTTTACTCTCATCAGGTTTGTATCCAGAACAGGCTGTGATAAAGTATTGGTTGGTTGGTTGGTTAGTCGGGCTGTTTGTTGCTAAGAAGCACCAAATTCACTCGGAGGCCATGAAGGCCCATTGTGAATGCCCTTAAAAAAGAAAAAGCATGGTCAGAACTTAAAACCACCCAGATCTCTGTAAGAATCTATTTAGGTCCACCAGTGCTATCTCCGCTAAGTCGTCCAAGTTGTCATAGAACCTTGCTCCCAAACAGGCGAGTCGTCGTTCTTTTAGAGCCGGACATTCTCAGAGTAGGTACACTATGGAGTCAATTTCTTCTTCGTCTCTGCAGCTTCTGCAGAACTCATTCGATGGTACGCCGAGTCTAATGTCCATAGCTCCTATGGGGCAGTGTCCGGTGATGACGCCGACGAGTGTTCGAATGCGCTTTCTATCGAAGGATAAGAGATTTGAAGTTCTGCTCTGATTCAGCTCCGGCCATATACTTCGTGTTGTGAGACAGTAGCTGATATTTTTCCACCGTTCCGAAGTGATGTTGGAGTAATGTCTATCAATTTGACTTTTTGCTGTATTAAGGGCACCCTTTCCAACGGCATGTCTATATCTGCACTTGAGCCATTTTTGGCCAGTTCGTCGGCTTTTTCATTACCCTCTATACCGACATGTCCTGGCACCCAGCAGAGCCTAAGCGTATGTTGTGAAATATTTCTTAGGGCTCTGATACAATCTTTCACACATTCTGACTTTATCACGTCGGAGTTCAACGCCTTGAGTGCTGCTTGACTGTCCACACAAATAGTGATCTAAGTTGTTGAAATCTGTTTTTCTTGGACAATCAGTGCAGCTTTCATTATAGCGTATATTTCCGCTTGGAAGATGCTGCATTCGTTGGTGAGTCTATACGACTTACTCATTTGCAGCGCCTCCGAGAAAACTCCAGCTCCAATCCCCCTTTCCGTTTTCGATCCATCTGTGAAGATGGCAGTTCCTTTAATTATGTTTTCAGGATGGTTCCAATCCTCTCTATTAGGTATGATAACGGAAAAGGGTTTTCTAAAGTCATATTGTAGCTTCATATAATAAGTTGAGGGGTGCAACCCATTTTGATTAAAGAAGTTCAGTATGACTGCATGTCCAAAATTCTGTGGTATCCATTGGCTGTTTTCTCTGAGTCTGAGGGCTGCCAGGGTTGCCATTCTTTTCGTGTGGAGTTCTATGGGTTGAAGGTGTAAAATGGCTTCCAAACCAGCTTGTGGTGTGGATTTTGTTACGACCACTTCAGGTGTAACTTGGCTGAGCTCAGGTTTGGTGTGGGTCATATTCTTCGTTATCCAAAAAAAAACTTTCACAACACAAAACATTGATTTGGGCGCCACGTGGTTTTTATGAGTCCACGAACTCAAGCATAATTAAAATTCAACCACTATATATATATATATATAACACGTTATAAAATTTATTATCGTAAAAGAAAAAAAAACTAATCTTGTTTATTTACAAATATCGGCAGAAATCAAAACAAATCGATCAAATGAAATTTAAAGCAAAATAAAAAGAATTGCAGAAGCTACGAAAAAGAAAATGGCAAAAAGAAATTATAGATCAAAAGCATCTAAAGTTTAAATCATTGACCAAGCAAAAAAATTTAATCATCTGCAAGTTTTAATAAAATCTAAGAAAAATTAATTTAAAAAAAAAGAATATCATATATAGCCGAAGTACGAAATAGATACACGCACAATGAAAATTAAATGAATAAATCTCTAAAATATATTAAAAAGGAAGTGAAAAAAAACCAACTTATCTTTGTTTTTTTTTTCTACGGAATCCTTGATTTCTCCAGGCCTTTCCCTTCACTGTGATGGCTCCTTCTTCCTACTTTCTTCTCCTTACGCTGGATTTCTTTAAACTTTTCTTTTGCTTTTAACTTCTTTTAACTTTTCCAAATTAAACAATGCGGGTACTTTACTTCACTGACTGACTCACAAAATGGAACTCTCTCTTCACATACCAAAGCCGCGGATTTATAGGTTTTTGACCCCTATTGGAAAATGGCTTCCATTTTCCCGTGATTTTCCCATGTTGTTTAGATTACTTTCCATTTTAATAAAATAATTTTTAATTAAATTCGGTTTTTCCTTTTTAAACTCTTCCTTGGCATCAATGAATCCCTTTGTATATTGTGGAAAAATTATTAGTCCCTTTTTTTTCAAATAATTGCCCATTAAATATCTTTTGACAGGTGCATTCACGTGCTGCAATTTCTTTTTTTTCGGGGTTTCTCAAGTTAAATTTCGCGTAAATCTCTGGCTTTGGGTTGGGATTGTTCTTTCTTACTTATTGGTTTCTTCCGGAACATAAAGTTCAGGGCAAAAATCGGGACGTTTCAGGACATAGGTTAGGTGCTCTTTTACTGCGAATTCTGGCACACTTTCAGCTCCGGGAAAGCTCTGGTTAACGTCATTACTTCTGTGAAATTCTGATTTTATCCAATTCAAGAGATAAGTCTGTTTTTCGTGCTTAAAATTCTTAAACTAAAATACTACAATTCAATCGTGCGTGCAACTTTTCCGTTTTACATAAATCGTGACATATTTAGATATATTTGTTTATATATTTTCTTTTTAAAAAGTTAAATAATTGTGATGTGATGATGATTCGCAGTGTTAAGTTTAAAGTGAGAGACTTGTCCAATAAAAGCTTGAGGGGCGTCTGTGGATAAACTGGACGACGCAGGTTTGTGTAGGATTAGTTCTTCTTCCATCTTATCCGCTATCTAACATATCTTTTAGTAACCTAGTATGCCTGATGTGTTCTTGGGGAATGCGAGGAAGCTGATGGGCATTTCCATTTAACAAAACATTGCATTTCAGTTCCCGTCAGTTCGTCAAATCCGAGATCCATGGACAGGTAACATCCTCTGAAAGACGAGATCAAGTACAGCATCCAAGGTCAAATTTAAACATAAAGCGGACAAGACAACAGGTACATTATTCATTTAATTTAATAAAAGAAAGTATACCATATTTTATTTTACAGATTTTGATGCCGTAACACACCTCCTCTTCCTCCGGGAGATCTCGCAGAGATCTTTAAACCCTTTTAGCTAAATTAAGATTGACCAACACTTAAGCAAATCAAATTCAAATTTCAATATAACATGCTGGTCGTATATCTTGAGTATAATCCATTTTTTTTTTTTTTTTGCAATTTTTATGTTTGAAATACTCCTTTGAACTAATAATATTTATGGAATTTCTTATAAATATACAATATTTTTACTATCTCTATTTATACAATAAATTCTTAATAAATTCTTTAATTACTATATGCTTGTTACTCCAGTCACTAATTCTGCGGATATTCCTCACAATCCCGATACTAAGAGTTATTTTAAAGGTTCTCCTATTGGTGCATTAACTAATATTCAAATATCTATAGGTTCCTAATTTCATTAAATTATTATACTAAACTCTGAGTCTTCCATATTTTCTTCTAACACCACATTCGAATCAGGGGTGTATTTAATTATCAGTTCAATTCAAGGAAATTTTATCTTAAGCTATCTCTTTCAACCTTACAATCTACAATAATTTTAAAATAACGAATCCTTGACAACTGATTATCTTCTTCCAACAAAACTTGTTGGGGCTGCTTGGTGTAGAGGTGCCCAATGCCTAGTCTTCACTAGAGTAGTAGGGCCTCAAATCTTTAGTATTCCAAATACCTGCCGCTTTACCATTTTTATCTATTAATTCATATGTCCATGGAGACACAACCTTGATTACTTTGAAAGGGCCTACAAATTTGGGCGCTAATTTGGCACTGAAATATTTGGCGGCATCGCTGAGGACATAACTTTTACGCCACACCATGTCGTTCACATAGAACTGTTGATCCCTTCTACGAAGGTTATAGGTGTGCTTTGAACGTTCCACTGCTTCCTTCAGTCTTTTCTTTACATCTTTGCGCATTTCCTCTATAGCCACGGACCTCCCTTCAGGATCAAAAGTATCATCCTCGCTTAACCTTCGGTGTGCTTTCCCATTGGTCAGCATTGCGCTTCCAAAATTTATAAAATAAGGAGTCAACTTCGTTCCCTCTTGGGTAGATGTGCGGATAGCACAGGCAATTTTCGCCAAATGTCGATCCCACTCCCGGTGGTTTTCCGCTACATATGCTCGAAGCATCGTCTTTATTGTCTGGTTTGCTCTCTCCGCAGGGTTTGCCTGCGGGTGGTATAGGGCTGTGTATTTTCTACCGACACCATACTCAGTACAGAGCTTTATAAATTCCTTGCTTTTGAATTGAACTCCGTTGTCACTTATAAGAACTCTAGGTACTCCGAAGATTAAGAAAACATAATCTTCTAAATTCCGACAAATGGGACCAGCAGTCGCTGTACGTAGAGGAAAAAGAAGTGGAAACTTGCTCAACTGATCAACTACGGTTAGTATATACACAAACCCTCGACTTGAACGGGGTAAAGGTCCAATAAGGTCTATGCTCACACATTCCCAGGGCCTGCTGGCAATACTCCTACATGCCATAAGTCCCGCTGGCTTTTTAAGAATAGGCTTAACAGATTGACAGACCCTACAGTTCTTCACATAACTCGCGACATCGGCTTTCATTTTCGGCCAATAATAATTGTCGTTGAGTCGATCGTAAGTTCTCTGTATTCCTGTATGGCCTGAAATTGGAATGTCGTGTGCGTTGAAGATTAGTTCTCGTCTTTGCTGTTTTGGAACTACTCGTTTCCAGGATTCCGCTTTTGATGCTAACAGAGGATACTTAGGACAATGATGTTTCCATAAATTCCCGTCTTCAATTTTCCAATCTGGAAATTTTGAAGGTATGTTTTTAACATTGTCGAAAAGTCTCGTGTACCACTTGTCCTGTGATCCACGCGCTTCTCTTACACAGCTCATAATTGGTACCGAACGCGACAACCAATCTGGCAAGAGGTGTTCTTTGCCTTTACGATGCACTATTTCGAACTCATACTGTTGGAGTCGCATTGCC
Source organism: Leptarthrus brevirostris (assembly GCA_964036015.1). Taxonomy (NCBI): domain Eukaryota; kingdom Metazoa; phylum Arthropoda; class Insecta; order Diptera; family Asilidae; genus Leptarthrus; species Leptarthrus brevirostris. The sequence goes on from OZ038371.1 coordinate 48,284,035, forward strand.
CACCTTGCCAATCTTCCTGTGGGGTCTTTTAAATTATGGAGCCATACTAAAGACGCGTGGTCTGTTACAACCCTAAATTTCATTCCCTCAATATAAGGCCTCAGTTTCTCAACCGCCCACAGAACTGCCAAACACTCTCTCTCTGTAGTAGAGTAATTTCGTTCGCATTTGTTTAATGACCTACTCAAATATGCAATAACCTTATCCTCGGCATTTATGTTTTGTGTAAGGACCGCACCGAGACCGTACCCAGAGGCATCTGTATGAATAATGAATTCCCGACTAAAATCCGGACATGTAAGGATTGGAGCGCTCACCAACTTTTCCTTGATTTCATGGAAAGCAGCTTCACATTCTGTCGACCAAATGAATTTATTTTTCTTTTTAAGAAGATTTGTTATGGGTGCTAACAAGGTTGAGAAGTTGGGTATAAATCTTCTATACCAAGAAACAGTCCCTACAAAACGACGTATTTCCGGTATGTTCTTTGGACTGGGGATGTCTAAGATACATTTTACCTTATCTGGATCAACTTGAAGACCCTGCTCTCCTACTACATATCCTAAATATTTAAGCTCTGGGCGGCAGAACTCACATTTGCCGTAGTTGATTACCAGACCAGCTTTTTGTAGTTTGTCAAGGACTTCATCTAAGACCTTTAAGTGTTGCTGGAATGTTTGCGTAACGATTACAATGTCATCGAGATAGACAAATACATGGCTTTCTAGATTTCCTGAAAGAATCCTATCAATGAGGCGTTGCCAGGTTGCCGGAGAATTACTGAGTCCAAAGGGCATTCTTTTAAATTGAAACAACCCTCTATTTGGTACTGTAAATGCGGTGTATTGCTTGGAGTTTTCCTCCATTGGTACCTGCCAAAAAGCCGATTTGATGTCAAGCGAAGACAAATGCTTAGCGTCACGGAGCTTGTCAAGCGTGGCTGAGACGTACGGTAGAGGGTAGGCATCCTTAGCGGTAACTTTGTTAACTTTACGAAAATCAACACAAAATCGGTAAGACCCATCCCTTTTTCTCACCATAACCACGGGAGAGGACCAAGGACTGTCGGAAGGCTCAACTACCCCGGCTTCTAGCATATTATTTAATTCGTCATTGATGGCTTTCTGAATTGCTGGTGAAACCTCTGTTTAATAGGAGGAGAATCCGTCCGGATAACATGTTGGATTTGGTTAGTGCACCCTAATTCTTTCCCCATTTTCATTTCAGCTCGCTTAATCAATTTTGCTAGCTCTTCCTGTTCCGTTAAAGTAAGCGTTGAATGACTGCTTAGGGCGTTGAGACGACATTCTGCCGGGTCAGTAAATGTCCAAGAATTTTCTTTTAGATTGGCTGATATATTCATCGCATGCCAAAGATCAATACCAAAGATGAAAAATTGTGGTAGAGCAGGGATAACGAGAACATCAATGACTTTCACTCGTCCTTCTAATTCCATTGGAAGACTTACTTCTCCTAAAACATCAATGCGGTTTCCGTCTGCCAGAATGACATTTTGGGCCTTCGCTTTTTGGATCTTTAAGCCCATCGTCTTAAATACAGACCAACCAGGTCCTCCCAAAATAGTTCGGGATGCCCCTGAATCAAGCAACCCGTTCACTTTCAACCCAAAAATTAACACATTCAAGTGTGGTCGCATGTCGCCATTTTCTCTTGAGAAAGCGTAATCCACTAATGTGTACAACATTTCACCACATCTTGTAGTAACATTTTGATCACATTCGATAGTCTTGCTGACAGCGGCTTTTCCGCAACTAATTGAGCTCGATAAGCCGCCTAATGTCGAGCTCGATTCTCGTTTCCCGAATTTTGCCCTGGCTGTGTGCTGGTGATATTTTGATTTAATCGATGTGTCCCATTTCCCCTGCAGTTTGTGCAGTTTGGGCGTTTTACCCCTCTAGCCCCACAACCATAGCACCGAAGGTTTCTTTGGCAGAAACGCGCTAAGTGTCCTGTAAGTCCACACTTGAAACATTTAGGACCCGATTGAGAATTAAGGGTGACATTACTAATCGCCGATACTGAAGCTGACCCGCCTGAGATATACGCTAAGTCTGGTTCAAGAAGGTGGGTGTTTCGCTTCGATGGGGGAGGGATAAATGTTTCAACTGAAGTGCGAACAGACTCCAATCGTCTCCCTAGAGCCACAAGTTCTTGAATGTTTTCCACTTCGGTAAGGCCTAGCTGTGTTTGATAAAATGGGCTTATGTTGCGCTTGAGAATCCTCAATTTATGCTCCTCTTCTAATGGCGTAGTCAACCGCGAAAACATACTTGACATTATAGCAGCATATATACCAATAGTCTCATCCTTACCTTGAGTTCTCCGCTTAATCTCATCCAAAAGTTTCTCATCATAATCACAAGGCAAAAACTCTTTCCTTAGCTCCTTTACGAGGTCGGACCAAGAATGTACCATTGATTTGGTTGCCCTGTACCAGATTAGAGCACGCCCTGTAAAAAGATCTAACGCAGATCGGAACAATTGGCCCTTGCTAACCCCTCTTGCTTCTGCCAGTTCTGTCACTCTTTCGAGGAAAGAGTTCAAGGATTGATTATGTTCACCTGAGAATTTAATGTCCCACTTATGCAGAGATACCCTAGAACGAGAAGTCGTTAATTGCGATATCGATCTAGTTACTTCACAGCTATCCTCAGAGCAATCACTGTTAACATCCTGCCCCTCGGCCTTCAATTGTAAAGACCCCAATGCTAGAACTAAATCAGCCCGCACTTGAGATTTTTCCTTAGCCTGGTTTTCTTCTGTCGCTACTGTCTATTAAGCCTACTTAGAGCCCATTCAATTTTAGTAACAATTTTCCTATATTCCGCCGAATCAATTTCATCGTTAAAAGCTTCCAACAATGCCTGTACCTCTTCAACCTTTCTTCTAAGTGCTTCAATATCTTTCTCAAACGAAATAAGATAAGGATTCAAAATAAGCACCTTTCCCGTTCGCTCTACTTTAAGAGCGGACCGATAGGATTGTCTCATATCTTCAACTTTCCCTGTGGGCAATCCCCTTATTTCGAGTTCATATGCGAGCTCTTCCTGATTTAAACGGTTAATTTCCATATTTAATATCGAAGGATATTTTGGTAAAAAAAAATTTAAAAAATTTAAATTTAATTACTTAGTTATTTTAAGCAGAAAGATATCAAATTATGTAATATCTGGTTATTTTCTATAATAATCAATTAATTTTCTTTAATCAATCAATCAGATACTTATTTCCCTAACTCACAACACACGGAGGAATGCAAAATTTATCCGCAGAATTAAGTCTTAAGCCCAACTCAAAAGAAAACAAAATCGTGTCGTCATAAATAATTTGGAGCAAAATAAAAATATTCATAAGCCCCGATTGCCAAACAAGATTCCTAAATCATCAATACGTCATTATATTTTGGTAATAAATCTCCATATTTACAACTGCAAGAGTAGGAGGAGTGCGCCACTAGCATCACTGTTATCAATACGCGACAGCTAAATTGAGTAGGTAAACGATTTGAACATCTGATCGAGACAGTACGTAGGTCATGAACAAATTTGCAGATTCAGCTATTTGAAGTGTATTGTTATTACTCTTAATCTTCGTGCTCTCTTAACGTAACTTTACCAAATTGATCATGCGATATTATTAAGCGTATAAGGGAGCACTTAGTTTAGTTTGGGCATTCATTCAGTGTTTAAGTGCGGTAAATTTAGTAAAAGTTGCATTCAATATAAAAGAAAACGTAAAACTAGCGATTGCGAATATAGTATAGCGTGTATAGAGTGAGTTTACTAAAATGTGTGCAATATATGTGGAAGGAAAATTTAGTGGTATTTAATTAAAATATTAAAATATATGATGTTAAAATGCAATTAATTACTGTGCGAGCTTAATATGTTTTTTTTTTTGTTCTAGTATAATAGAAGTTATAAAAGTTATAATACACTTGAAATATGTGCTCATAAAATAAAATTTTAACTCATTTATAAAAAAAATGCAAAAAAAAGGAAAAATAAAATCGTGCTTGAATTATGACCACGTGCCGATTGGTAAGTTTCAAATTTTTTTTTTTTTTCCCCAGCGTCTGTTGCTAGGTGAACTTCATATGTTGCTAAATTTTGTGTCTGTATACAATGTTTATAACACTCGCTTTGCAATTACAACAAAATAATATTTAGGTTTACACGAAAGCTTTTATTTTCATTGCTCACTCTCTCACAAAAATTTTGGAAGTGATCTGTCACGTTTCCACTTGCAATATTAATTTCACTCAATTGTTTTCGACACTGATACAAAATAAATCAAAAATCAAAAAAAAATTTTATTTTACGCTTTAACCACCTTTAAACTTTTTTTTCCTTAAAAGGCCCCACGTTTGGGCGCCAAAAATTTATGTTACGACCACTTCAGGTGTAACTTGGCTGAGCTCAGGTTTGGTGTGGGTCATATTCTTCGTTATCCAAAAAAAAACTTTCACAACACAAAACATTGATTTGGGCGCCACGTGGTTTTTATGAGTCCACGAACTCAAGCATAATTAAAATTCAACCACTATATATATATATATATATATATATATAACACGTTATAAAATTTATTATCGTAAAAGAAAAAAAAACTAATCTTGTTTATTTACAAATATCGGCAGAAATCAAAACAAATCGATCAAATGAAATTTAAAGCAAAATAAAAAGAATTACAGAAGCTACGAAAAAGAAAATGGCAAAAAGAAATTATAGATCAAAAGCATCTAAAGTTTAAATCATTGACCAAGCAAAAAAATTTAATCATCTGCAAGTTTTAATAAAATCTAAGAAAAATTAATTTAAAAAAAAAGAATATCATATATAGCCGAAGTACGAAATAGATACACGCACAATGAAAATTAAATGAATAAATCTCTAAAATATATTAAAAAGGAAGTGAAAAAAAACCAACTTATCTTTGTTTTTTTTTTCTACGGAATCCTTGATTTCTCCAGGCCTTTCCCTTCACTGTGATGGCTCCTTCTTCCTACTTTCTTCTCCTTACGCTGGATTTCTTTAAACTTTTCTTTTGCTTTTAACTTCTTTTAACTTTTCCAAATTAAACAATGCGGGTACTTTACTTCACTGACTGACTCACAAAATGGAACTCTCTCTTCACATACCAAAGCCGCGGATTTATAGGTTTTTGACCCCTATTGGAAAATGGCTTCCATTTTCCCGTGATTTTCCCATGTTGTTTAGATTACTTTCCATTTTAATAAAATAATTTTTAATTAAATTCGGTTTTTCCTTTTTAAACTCTTCCTTGGCATCAATGAATCCCTTTGTATATTGTGGAAAAATTATTAGTCCCTTTTTTTTCAAATAATTGCCCATTAAATATCTTTTGACAGGTGCATTCACGTGCTGCAATTTCTTTTTTTTCGGGGTTTCTCAAGTTAAATTTCGCGTAAATCTCTGGCTTTGGGTTGGGATTGTTCTTTCTTACTTATTGGTTTCTTCCGGAACATAAAGTTCAGGGCAAAAATCGGGACGTTTCAGGACATAGGTTAGGTGCTCTTTTACTGCGAATTCTGGCACACTTTCAGCTCCGGGAAAGCTCTGGTTAACGTCATTACTTCTGTGAAATTCTGATTTTATCCAATTCAAGAGATAAGTCTGTTTTTCGTGCTTAAAATTCTTAAACTAAAATACTACAATTCAATCGTGCGTGCAACTTTTCCGTTTTACATAAATCGTGACATATTTAGATATATTTGTTTATATATTTTCTTTTTAAAAAGTTAAATAATTGTGATGTGATGATGATTCGCAGTGTTAAGTTTAAAGTGAGAGACTTGTCCAATAAAAGCTTGAGGGGCGTCTGTGGATAAACTGGACGACGCAGGTTTGTGTAGGATTAGTTCTTCTTCCATCTTATCCGCTATCTAACATATCTTTTAGTAACCTAGTATGCCTGATGTGTTCTTGGGGAATGCGAGGAAGCTGATGGGCATTTCCATTTAACAAAACATTGCATTTCAGTTCCCGTCAGTTCGTCAAATCCGAGATCCATGGACAGGTAACATCCTCTGAAAGACGAGATCAAGTACAGCATCCAAGGTCAAATTTAAACATAAAGCGGACAAGACAACAGGTACATTATTCATTTAATTTAATAAAAGAAAGTATACCATATTTTATTTTACAGATTTTGATGCCGTAACAATTTTATTGCACCTGTTGTTCCCAAGCACGCGAGCCTTTGCACCTTTGCTAAAAACTTAAGTTGAGATTTCTTATTTAATGCATCCCACCAAACAATTGACCCATGGATAAGAATAGGCCTGACGATCGCTGTGTACATCCAGTGTACAATGTGCGGTTTCATGCCCCATTTCTTACCAAAGGTTTTCTTGCAAGCATAGAACGCATTGAGTCCTTTCTTCATCTTCTTTTCCATATTCTGTCTCCAATTCAATTTGGAATCGAATATGACGCCCAGGAACTTTGCTTCCGAGGAGAGTTTGAGGGCACTACCTTTAAGTTTTTGTGGTTTCCAAATAGGTAGTTTGTATTTATTTGTGAACAGGACCAATTCTGTCTTACGGGGGTTTATAGTAAGACCTTTGTTCTCTGCCCATCTTGATATGTCTGTCAAAGCAGAGCTCATAACATCACTGACCGTTTGTAGGAACTTTCCTTTTGTCAGCAAGACTATGTCGCCTGCGTACGCTACTGTTTTAATGCCTTAACTGACGAGAGATTTGAGGATTTTGTTAAGAGAGATGTTCCAAAGCAGGGTGACAATACTCCCCCCTGTGGTGTACCTCTGTGAACTGTTCTCCTAATGGAAGAATCCCCTGAACTGGCATTGATGACCCTGCTATTTAGCATTGTTTGTATTCAGTTTGTCAGAAATATTTCATTTCCAGATTCCCCTAAAGAGGAAATGATGGATCCTGTTTTAAGGTTGTTAAAGGCTCCTTCAATATCAAGGAAGGCAGCCGAGGTATATTCCTTATCATGGAGAGATTTCTCAATCGTTCTCATAACCTCATGTAGTGCTGTGTCTACAGACTTGCCTTTAATATACGCGTGTTGTGCATTACACAGGTACTTGGTTGACTCGAGATGTTGCCTGAGATGTAGATCCAGTACCCTCTCTAGTGTTTTCAATAGAAACGATGAGAGGCTGATTGGTCTATAATCTTTGGCTGTTGTGTGGCTTGGTTTCCCTGCTTTGGGAATAAAGGCCACACGCACCTCTCTCCATCTTTTCGGCACGTATCCGGTAATAAGGCATGCTTCAAGGACTGGTTTAAGCCAGGGAGTGATACTCGTTACAGTATTTTGTAGCATAGCGGGGATTATTCCATCCGGTCCTGCAGATTTGTAGGGTTGGAAGGATTTCACCGCCCATACTACCTTGTCCTCACTTATGCAGTCCCCGATGGCTGCCAAGTTTTCCATTGGAAGTAGAAATTGCCGAACATCTTGTTGTTGATCTTCTAAATTTCCGTCCGAGCATCCAGGGAAATGGGTGGAGACGAGCTGTTCAAGAATTTCCTGACTGTCCTCTGTCCAGGAGTCGTCGTCTTTACATATGTGCCCCAGGGGTGTAGGGGCTTTGGCTAGGATCCTGCGGAGTCTAGCAGCTTCTGTCGTTGACTCTATGTTCGAACAGTAGTTAATCCAGGATGTTCTTTTTGCAGTTCTCATTTTCTTTTTAAATTCATTGAAGCTGGAGCGATATAGGTTCCAGTCTTCTTCTGCTCTAGTTTGCTTGGCCTTATTGAAGAGTTTCCTGGTCTTGGTCCTAAGTAGTCGAAGTTCCTCTGTCTACCATGGAGCATGGCTTCTTTTAGGTGGTCGACTTATAGGACAGGATCTCTTGAAAGCGGCCGTTAGCGTATTCGTGATGAGGTTGACTGATTCCTCGATTTGTGTTCTGTTTGAAATGTTACCCTCTGGTGAGGACTTTAATCGACTTGCTACAAAAACAGAGAATTTATCCCAGTCAGTCTTGACAGGGTTTCGAAAGGGCTTACCTATCCGAAATTCAAAGTTGATGCTGAAGGTTATCCTAAAATGATCCGAAAAGGAGAATTTAGGTGATACTCTCCAGTCACTAACCCTAGATTTATCTGTGGTTTGAGCTAGTGTTAAATCTATTACTTCCTGCCTAGATCTGTTTTGAAAGGTAGGATGCCTTTCTCTGTTGCAGATACTTAGTTTGGAAAGTAGAATAAATTCAAAAATAGACTCATCTCTAGTGTTTGTGTCGCTGCTCCCCCATTGAGTATGATGAGCGTTGGCGTCCATTCCAATGACCAGATTCGCTCCGGTGGTGCTGGAGTAGCTAACCAGGTGTTTCAGGTCACTCGATGGAGGGTTCTCTTCTTCGTATGGCAGGTACGCGGATGCGAGAATGAGTTGTGGTTCATTCTTGCGGTCGCATACTGCTACTGTAAGGTCGCAGGTACTGCAACGATAAGAAACTAAGAAATTTAGCTTTTTGCTTACCAGGCTGCAGCTTCTCAATTTGCCTTCCTTATTTTTATGTAGGAGCTCATAATGTTTTGTCCTTAATCCTTGAGTTGCAGCTCCGGAGAGCCCCGGTTCTTGGATTAGGGCAACATCTATTTTCTCCTCCGCCATGAAGAGCAGCAGGTCGTCGGCAGCAGTTCGGGAGTGGTGCAGATTAATTTGCTCCACCCTTAGATTTCCAACTTCCTTCATTTGAGATGGTGAATCTGAGTCGCCCCAACCCGAACTTCACCACCCCTGTAGCTGCTCTTAAGACTGTGGCGGACGCGTGGTCCATCGCTATTTTAAGGTCTTGTCCCTCTCCTTTTGTTCCGGGTTTAGAGGACAGGACCTGCCAGCCGCTAGTACACAGGCCTTTGTTCTGCAGCGAGATTAGCCGCAGTGTGGAAGTTACTTCCAATACTGGAGGCGGTATCCACACATGGGCTAACACGCGCAGAGGCAAGCTTGCAGCTGGCACAGCCTCTTACCTTGCTCCGGGCCAGAGGTCTCCTAGATTACGGATGCATGTAATCAGGAAGTCGTAGGATTCCTTATTATTGCATCCAATAATCTTCACACCCTTCCGCCAGCCAGCCCCGTCGAAGTTGCAGATGTTTCCAACATCCCTTGTTTCTCCGGCGGCTGGCATGGCCTCCATTATTTTGGCTTCCACCTTTAGCCAGTTTTCCCTCGACATTTTACCGTCCGGATCGCTCCGATCGATCACTGCCAGAGTGAGTTCTTCGCTGCTGGTGAGAGTGGCTTTAGCCTTCTTCTTCATGTTTTCATTAACTCCATCGTCAGCTGAGCGTGTTCTCTTGGGATTTGACTTTGCTGTATCCCTCCCATCAGACTTTGTGGTCCTCGGTTTGGTAGGTTGCTTTGCCTTACCCCTTGAGTTGTCACCCAGCTTTAGAGTTACCTTGGATGTTGAGGGGGCTTGAGTTGTGCTGTCAAGACGTTTCTCGCCCTTATCCTTCTCCTTTGCATTTTTGCTCTTTTCAGAGGCGTTTGCCGCGGATGTGGAGGGGGCTTGAGTTGTCTTTATAGGACGTTTCTTGCCCTTCACCGTCTCGCTAGGCTTCTCTTCCTCTTTTTTGTCTGTGGCTATTGAAGCTGCACATGTCGTTGAGACTTCGGAAGGTGCTACTTCACCGTAGCGTTTTTCGAAAGCCTTAACTATTTTCCTGTGCTTCTTTACTAGCCTCTTCTCTCTATCCATCCACGTCTCGGTGTCCTTTGCATCCATCTTGCGGAGGAATTTAGCTGAGCTTTTGTAACCAGATCTGGCTACTTGCTTAGCTGATTTCCTTGTTTTTGATGCTTCTGGTTCCTTGGATGCCTGGTCGGTTTCCTTCAGGAGATTTTCCTCTGTCTCCGTGTACATTTCTGAATCATCGCTGCCTTGAGAGGACAGAACCTCCTTCAGGGCAGATAGATCCGTCAAGGCTCCCGCCGACAGCGGCGTGTCTCGAGAAGGACAAGCATTTTGACGTGTAAGCCTATTAGTCTTAGCCGTAGTCGTCGTTGTATTTGTCTTAGTTGCTACTTCGCTTGTTGTTTCTGTTGTCGTCGTTTGTGTAGTCGTTGTTGTTGTTGTCAGCGTAGCAGCTGTCGTTGAGCCACTGGCGACGTGCAGAGGAGACTTGCTGTCTCCACCACGCCTGCCGGAGGTCGCGGCATCCTCCGACATTGGAATAGATATCCCTATCCCTGTTTGTGTGTTTTTTGGCTCCTCCATGCTTGCAGTTTATACCTGCTGCCAGGTTGCATTTTATACCTACTGCCAGGTTGCATCTACTTCGTCTGGCATCTCCAGATTGACCTGTTCGGCATGGGTGACCCTGCCAGTAGCTTAAAAAGAAAAAACTACAGCCGACATAGCTCAATCTATCTTAGATGCACACAAGCCCATCCACCACGACAAGGTGCAGATGCACGGAGGGTGATAAAGTATTACCAGCAATATGAATATGGAAGTGACTATGTGCACTTGTCGTTTACTTACGTGTAGTTCGATGTATTTCTGTGTACACGGAAATTACACGGCAATTTGAGAGTGGTAAATAGATACTTGCTTTAAAAAATGTTGATTGAATTGAATTATTAATTAAAGTGAATAGGTACCTCCTTTTGAGGAAAATATTTTTCGAGGTTTGACAATTAACTTTATATGGTTTGGAAATTGAAGTTCAATATATACGAAATATTTTACTTTTAGTTGTTTCTAATGACGAACGAAGCTTAGAAGCATTATTAATTAATAACAATTTACTTGTTTCAAACTTTATATTTTAATTTTTCCGATACGCATATTTCGGCTTATGAGGCCATTTTCAAGGGAGTCAAATACAAACTAATCCTAGTGCTTAGATTTTCTAACATATACAACATTCCCCGATTCCATATGACTGTGAGAGTATTCATATACGGATTTGCTGGACTAGGAATTCAATTAGCCGTGAGCAATTTAGTCTATTTGCTCATTTAGTTGTTTATACAATGTAACGAGATTCTAAAATATCATTTTTCATATCTTTTGTGTGTTTATACTGCAACTATGTCCGGTTTCATATAAATGCTTCGCTACCATTGAATCGAGCTTATTATTTGCTAACGAATTTAAATCTTTCTTAAACCTTATTTTAAAATTACGTCCTGTTTGTCCAAGGTAAACACTATAACAATCATTATAAGCAACTTTGTATACCTCTGCTTCTTGTAGCTTATCATTTTTTCTTTTACAATTACAAATAAATTTTTTTTTATAAATACAATTGTTATCAAACGCGACGTTCACATTTAACTTATTTTTTAACTTTTTTGCAATTTCTTCACTAGATTTTCCTATATACTTTTTAATTTGATACATTTCCTATTTTCTTTTTCTTTGACTTTGGATAAATATTTCTTAGTGCTATTTCTTTATTTTTATTTCTAATAAGTTTATCTATCAAGCTTTCTACATAGCCATTGCTTTTTGCAATTGTCTTAATTATTTTACATTCTTTTTCAAATAATTCACGTGAAAGCAAAGTGCTTGTATTTTATTAGTATTATTAACCGACTTCCCAAAAACAAAGAGGTTCTAAGTTCGACGTGTTTTTTTTCTGACATTGTCTGACCGGGCATAACTTCGTAACACGTCGACCGGGTGGTTAAACCTAACTTTTTAACTCGTGGAGCGATTTGGATGGTTCTTTCCTCATTGTATAGAGTAGAAGAGACTAAAAAGTGAAAAATAAAATAGTTTTAAAAAAAGTTGAACCGATTTAAAATTAAACAAATTAAAATTAAACAAATAAAACAACTACAGTACCACAATTGAAAATAATACATAATACTACCTGAACGTTTTAGCTTACGGGATCATAAGAAATGGCGATTAAATATTTTTGTTGTATTTGTTTGGTTTGTTTGATTTGCACCGACTTCAAAATGTCGTAATAGATATAAAATTAAAAATTATTTTATACTTTTTAGCGTTTTTTGTGAAGTTGGTTCAATTTTTTTTTTAAACTATTTTATTAAATCTAAGAAGTCAGAATTATTTTACATTTGACGAACAATTTTATAAATTTAAAAATAGTTTGCCAAGGTAATCCAAAAAAATATGCATCGAAATTATATCCTCTCATTTCCGAGAAATCGCTTAAATTTCACCAAAATATCAATTGTCTGAAGCAACCGTAAGAAATATTTTTTTAACGGTTCAGAGGTATATGAATAAGATTTTGATCTCGGTTAGAAGTAAATTGAAAGAAAATAATTTAATTTGATCAAAAGTGAATAAGCACTATTGCCTTACAATTCTAAATGGAGAAGATTACTTACGTAAAATGCTTACTTGTATTAATATGAATATTCTGAAAATAGTTTAGATCATGTTTGATCCAATCGAAGCTTTTAATAAGGTAGTTAGAGGAAGAATTATTTCAAGTAACAAGACTTTCGATACAAAAGAAAACATTTTCCTGAAGAACAGCCATCCTGAGGGCTTACCAAAACTACATAAACGTGGAATGCCTATTAGACCAGCTTCATAATCGTTTAATGCTTCCATAACCATTATGTAAAACATTCACTAAAATACTTAATTTCACGCCAAAATATTCAAATTAATATTCATTTGACTTAATCAGTAAGATAAAAAACCTTGTAATTTCACAAAACGCTTAACTAGTGTCCCTTGATGTGCGTGAATTGTTTAATCTATTTAAATTAATATACATTCTATGATAAATGGCATCTGCGCAATTGTTAGATTTTATAGATTTGTGTTTGTTCCAAAATTATTTTGTGTTTGTTCCAAAATTATTTTGTGGAATCATACTGTATACAACAAAAAAGAATCTTGCAAGTAGGTGTGTGCATTAAAAAATTGGTTAAAGTCCTTTCCGTACACTACCACAGCTCATAATTTTTTATCGTGGTACCAGTGGGGTAACATATTCTTTACATCAAAAAAAGAATCATCCAAATCGGTCCACACGTTGCCAAGTTGGCCTAGCCCTCCCCATAACGCCACTCTAGAGCAAAATGTATCCTCATATTAGCTTATACTGAGAGCTTATACTTTATATAGCATAAAAAGAATCATCCAATGGGCCTACGCGTTAAGAAGCTGACATCCACCCCCTCCCCACTACAAACTCTTCATTTGAAATTGTGTCGCGGAACCAATACTAGAACATACTCTATGCACCAGAAAAAGGACCAATTTTTTTTCATTATTAGCAATGGGTTATCATACTCTCTACGACGCATTACAAAGTTAGGTTTCAGACCCACTCCTCCAGAAATATTTTTGATAGAATCGATACTCCGCCACTTTAGTATTAAAGGAATTTTTATAAATGAAACCCACAATTTTGCAAGTGTAAAAAGATAAAAGATAAAATAATAATTGTGACATTTTAAACAAGCTGACTAGACGGGTATTTATAACTTTTTGACAGAGTTTCTTTGAATTGCAGATTTTTATAATTAGGTTTTCTGCTTATAAATTTCTACATCCTTTCTCTACCTGGGCATGTTTGATGTTACTGTGTTTTGAATAAATCAAAAGATAAAAATTTAAGAGTGATGTGAATACCATGAACATTTGGAATTTGTGAATCACCCCAAACGGTTGAAATTGCCCCCTCCTGCCAATAATTGTTTGTTTCTCTAGGGGAGATCTACCACCCCACTTATTTCCGCACGTCAGATCTGAAACACCCTGTATTTTCATTTAAATTCCCTAAATACTGCGTTTACAAGCATCAATTCGAAGGTCCTAATTTTTGCAGGACTAACCTTCAAATGTCAAATGTCATCGAAATTTGTAGTCTAATTCACATTAAAAATCCTAATGGAAAACTGTATGCGGTCTGCCAGGCCACTGCTTATAGGCGAACTGCGGTCAGGCTTCGTGCTCCTTATAATACACTGTAGCAGCTATGGTGATGTGGCCGAAAAAGAAATTGTGCTTCACCTTCTATGTAAGTGCCCAGCTCTGGCAGGTACGAGTAGGAGGACACTGGAAGTAAAGATTAGGGAGTTAGCTAAATTTCTTAGCTCCTTGAGTTCGTTCTAACACAATGCTGCCACTCCCTATATGAGTGTCAATATTCCATTAGCTCCCGCTTAGGATAAGCAGGTGACTGATAACCAATTTATTAATTTTTTTTAACCCTCGTAGATTTTGTTTTATTTTTATTTTCAGCCAATACCCAAAAAAGGCAAAAGGCCCATTAAAACACAGGCAAAATGCAGTTCTTTCAAACATACGTATCAATAGCTTCCTGAAATACCGGTTTACTCTGATATAACATATATCTGGAACCTAATCGTTTTGTCAACAATTCCCAGTACGATTTCTAAACTGGTCACTCTACTTCAGATTTAATTAACTTTCTAACTATGTAATTTAGGCCAAAAGACATCCAGACAAGCTAGCTAGCTTTGAAGCTTACGTCGCTTAGGTAAAATAACTTAATGCCAGGCGAACTGTCGTGTTTGCTTCCAGGCTTGTATGTAGAGTAGGCCCTGCTCGATGTCAGAATAAAAATTTCCAACATTGCACAAAGCTCACCTTGAACCTCTCTTCGTTTAGTGTTGCTTCATTTAAAAACATGTGATGGAAATTTAAACAAGTCCTAGAGGAAACTTGGAGGCCTAAATATGTTTTGGTTTTTACAGCCTGCAAAAATTTGAGGAGAGCGAAATTTTTGCTTTGCATTTTTCATAAGCCTTTAATAAGGTCTAGCACACTGCTCTTTCAACCAAACTTCACCCATTTGGTCTAAAATAAATTAATAATTTTTTTTATCTTAGAGCTAAAATCTTACAACATTGAACGGAATAAGACAGACCCTGAAACATTACTGCCAAAAGTTCAGTCCTTTTTATAAGCTTCCATTTTCCTAGTAACATTTTTTCTTTAAGTTTCATTCCACTTTATAGCTTCGCAAATGACAACACCCTTTTGTTTACTTTTGAGGCGGAAATCATCTAAAGACACTGAGAGGCTGGAACCTCCTAGCAACTGGGACTTTTACACATTATAACTAGTTGTCGGGGGAGTAAGCAATAACGTGTCGGCCTATCAATCCGGAGGTCCCATTACGAAACCTACGGTTAGCGACCAATGATTGTTTTCTGCTGACAACATATCACTATAAAAATGCTATGGGGGTTGCAGTGGGTCGGAATCTACTTGCAATTGTTGTCTTGAATCGGGTGAAGTTCTTCTTCTGCCTCGTGCCCCACATAGGGTTACGGAAACTAGAGAAAGAACCAGCCCCTGGGATATTCCAAACAATTCTCTATGGGTCTCTTTTTATCCCTTCCCCAAGCAAATTAACGAGAAATGGTTACATTTCCTAATGCTTACGTCCCCGTCTGAATTCCCTTTGTTACCACGCGAATTCAGTTTTTCTCTGGTAGTGTACATCGCTTGCTTGTTAAGGAAGTACCTTGAGCCACAATGTGCACCGTCGTCTCCTCATCTTGTAAGCATAGCCTACATTTGTTGTCCTGAATAAGTCTCATTTGCTTCATATGACACCCGAAATTACGATGTCATGTTGATAGTGTCGTCAGATACTTCAAAGTCTTCCGATTCAGGCGCCATTTCGGCCTGTCTATTCGAGTCACTTCGTTCCAGTGCCTGGAAACATATGGCTCCTAACCTTGAAAGTTCGCTTCGCGAGAATACTGGCCTTTACATTGCCCCTATTCCCTTTGCCGAAGTTAGTGTCACCCTGTTTGTTAGGGCACACCAATTGAGTTTGCACTTAATCACCGCTTAATTGCGAAGTGCAGCGAGCACATTTTTGCCCATGACCTGATTCTTCTTCAAGTGATCCAGCGCATACAGCAGGGCCAATATTTCAGCTTGGTATAGCGCGGTGTGTTCCCCAGGCTTAGATGACATTCCAGATTTATTCCGTACTCCAGATACCTGCTTCGGCTCTTCTCTCTTCTTCTTATCTTAGGTATTGATCCATCATTTAATCTTTACTTGGCTTATCCCGTCCATTGACATTTCCAGACTCTTTTTGTTTCCTGGCCAGTACCAGTTTGTAGCATGGTCCATTTAGAGCAATGATATGCCTGCCATCTTTTTGATATACTATATAAACCTAACAGCAGCAGTCTAATGCCTATGTTGGTGTGGTGTGGAATCCACCCGTGATGCCCATGCAAGCGAATCATTGTATCTTACTCAATTTTCTCTTCACTGTGAGATTTTTTCCCACATTGTCCAGCATTGAGGCATATAAGACAATGGGCTTTACCATCTTAATGTAGATCCAGTACGCGGACTTTGGTGAGACAACTTACTCCTGCCCACATATCTTTCTACACAATTGTAGTGCTCTCCTTATCTATAGACCCTTCTCCTCAATATGTCTATACCACGTTAGTCTCGTACTTGACCTCTCTAGATACCTTGAGTTCGGTTTCAAAGAGTTTTAGCGGTCTTAAGGTGGTATTCCGTAGTCCGAGCCGTTCTTCTGGGTATAATTGCAGGGAAATTTTTGGGATCCATAAGACATCTTTGAGATCTTTTTTCCGTAGAACTCGAGACATCGTCGGCACTGATTCGAAAAACGTGATTTCGAGAAAAACAGGTTTGAAGTTTTGGAATTTGATTACACCGAAGTCAACCTAAACCCTTTTTCAGTCATATTCTTTACGGGTTTCTGAATGCAAAAGTCAAAAAAATCTATTTTTTCCAACCGTCACTACAAAATATTCCCTTAATCCCAAATCCTACCTTTCCTTGATGAAAACTATCAAACGAGACTTATGTGCATTAATGTAGAGCTTCTCTTCCAGGCATCACGCTCCATCATCTTTAGAGCTCTCCTCATAATATCTGCTCTGATGTCCATGAACTTTCTTCTTGCCGTTATTGCTATGTTATCGGCATATCCTACATTGTATGTATATATAGATGCCTTCACTATCGAGTCTCTCTCTCTCTCTCTCTCTCTCGATGCCAATCCATTTATGTACATATCAGTGAATTCAGGAAACGTCTTCTGAGGCCGGTTTTCAGTTTTCCGAATTGTATGTTATTTTACCGAAAGCTACTTCAATGTCCATTTCAGTGGCCATTGCGATTCGGTAGATAGCTTTCTCTGCTTCGCGCACTACTTGGTGTTGTTGGTGCTGTTTCTGTGTGTGTCTGGTAGTAGGTAAACCAATGTTTTCCAATTAGAAATGATGGCTCCACTGGCATCGTCAGAATATCTGAATGGCAGGGCAGTGCCGCTAAGGCCCGGATTACAATTTAGACTAATTAGCCGACTGCGACTTTGCTCAAATGGGAAATGCATATTCATTCATTCATTTCAATATACATGCAAATAACTCTGAAAATGACAGAAGCGGAAGCTGCAATTTAATTTCAAATTTGGATTTGGCGTTGACTTCGTCTGAAATCTCAGTTGCAGTCAAATGACCAGTCGAAATTGTAATTCGGGCCTAAATGTTAGACTACGAGTAAGAAACTAAATAGAGTGGCCCAACAGCAAAAATTTCCGCAGCCAAACTAGAGGTAGGTAAGTTGACACGCATACAAGGAAAACAGCACAGGGTAGGCTGTTGTTTATTCTTGCCACTAACGACATTGTTTCTAAGAGTAGTTGAGTTCTAGGTTATGTAAAGCGGAGGTCAAGGGAGTTTTCTGATCGGAAAACCTTAATTCACTTTTTCTTTTTTTTTGCTCAGAACAATTCTCGAGTATTCATTTCAGGTTTGGCCTCCCTGCTATGCTGTTCATTCTAGACGCATTGAGCCGGTTCAGAGGAACTTTGTTAGTTTCGCACTAAGAGACCTTCCGTGGAATGATCCACTCAGGCTTCATCCGCTTTTGAACTCGAAGATAGATTCTTGCATTCTCGCAGGCATACCCCGTATAGCTTAAGAATACTGCCTTTACTGCATGTTGTTCACTCTCGGTCTAACAATGGTATCCATGAGCCTATAAATCGCATGCGTAGAGCCGTGAATATGTGTCCTGTTTTTGACCTGACTCTTACTAAGGATTTGCTGAAACGATCTCTGTTGTCTGTGCACCCCAGATTGTTGTGTTGGAGCGTGTTTTGGTTTTTTGTTCACTAATGTTTGTTTGTATGTGGAAGCCTAATTCGCCTCAATATATTGTTATATTCTATATTGATTCTAGGCTTCGGCCTGGGAAGTGCGCCTTCTGAGTTAGAACGATTAATTCTATCTAAGAAAACAAAAACGTTTATATGGGGGTGCTTTGGCGCAATTTTTGAAATTCTAGAGAAATCTGTTTAAAAATGGAATTTAAAAGCAGCAATATTCATCAAAATTCTTAATTTTTTTTAGGGTTTTTCCTACATTAATATATTGTTAAAACAATAAATTTAACTAATCAATTTGCAAATCTGTAAATACTTCAATCAAAAAGTTTTCCTCTATTAACTCCTTGAAGAATTTAATTACACCCCCGCCTTTGGTGTTGATAACACAAGAAAATATGGCTGCCGAGTCAAAGGTAAACAAAGTTTACCTTAACGTTAAAGGTGGGTATTTCACAAGTTAATAGTTTGTTTAACACCGCCTGAAATATTCTTATCACAAAAGAAAATTATTTTCTCTAGTTTACCTGTAAAATGAAATCCCGGGCCGTTTCAAATAACTTGAATTTTTCCAATATTGCAGACTTTATTGTCGCTAATTGCTTAAAACTTGAACTTTTTTTCAAATATTTTTGACACAGCACGTAATAGTTTTATATTTTGGACCTTCGCAATCAATTTATTTTTATTTCAGCTTTACAAGTCGATAAAATAACACTTTTTCACCTACAACACTCTGTTAAAGAAAAACGTCAAACAAAGTGAGAGTAGAAGTTAAATTATTTAAAAGCTAGGGCCACTCCATTTAGTTTCTTACTCATACGTATTAGAACATAATGACATTCTGGGTAACTGTAAAGCCAAAGCTAGCGAGCATCGACACCACTCTAACCTTTTCTTCAAATTCATTGTTAACAAAATCTATTTTAAAAATGCTGTTGAGACGCAAATATTTCGACTCCTTTGCTGAAAAGCGAGTATTTGGGTTTTCCTGTTAAAAAAATCCATCTCAATCGCACGTTGGCCCAAATGCTGTTCAAAAGCCCATAACTCCTTTTTTTACCGGAACTTAAATAACAAAAATAACGTACGCATTTTATAGGAGTCCGTATAGTTATTTTTACATTTTTAATAAACGATTTTTGCTGCAGTGTTCGTTGTAATTTTCATTCAAAGTACTAAGTAAGGTCTATATTTAATAATTTTTTCGGATTTATTTATTACATCAGATTCATCAACGAAGATTACTACAGCGCAAAAATACTTATAAACTAAACTACAAACTAGAAGCCGAAGAACAAATTGATCAGCGACTGAAGGACAGCGGTTCACACCATTTACGACCACTCATCAACCAAGACACTGTCTGAGTATGCCCTTTAAATTGCTGCCTGGAGAAGTTCAGGTCAAGATTGGCGAAATGTTGGTTGAGGAGACGAGACATCGACGAGTACATCCCGTACAGAGTACGATGACCAGAGAAGTGCAGGAAGTTGCGATTCCTCAAGGATCGTTGCGGGATAGTGATGTTCACAACCGCCAGTAAGTCGGGAGAATTTATTGCACCCTGCAATAGATCGAACAAAAATAATAGTTTGGAGATGTTACGCCTCTTTTCAAGGGAATCAAGAGAAATCAGCCCCAAACGATCAGTATAAGAAGGGTGTAACCAGGGATCAGTCCAGGGAAGTCCACGGAGGGCAAACCTAAGGAATCTGCGCTGCACTGCCTCGACGCGGTTGACGTGAACGGCGAAATAGGGAGACAACACGGGGCTGGCATATTCCAAAAGCGGTCTGACGAAGGTACAGTAAAGAAGCTTAGTTAGGTAAGGGTCGTCGAGTTCATTAGACCATCTTTTAACGAAACCCATCATCGAGTTAGCCCTACCAACGATCGAATCCACATGATCCTCAAATGAAAGGTCTTTCATCTTATCAACCCTGCATAACGTAACGCCATCGACGGTGTAGTCAAAGAGGAAAGGACGTCTCTTACTAGAAAATGTCATAACGGTGCACTTGCCGGCATTTAAAGGAAGGCGATTGCGAACACACCAGCTGCAGAACACGGCTAGGTCAGAGTGCAAGGTACTGCAGTCTGCTTATTGAGAAGCAATGCGAAAAGTCTTAGCATCGTCCGCATAACACAGAATGCATTGATTGCTTAGAAATTGTGATGGGAGGGGGGGGGAGGAATTTGATAAGAATTTTGAAAACTAATATCTCATGACTGAAGCGTTAAAATCATAGGGTCTGAAAATATTTGTGCAGCACTACAACTAGCTAGTGAACATAAATTTTTTAATACACTATTCCGTTTTTGTGTGTGGAAGCGTTCCAAAAAATTATTTTACGAAAACTCTTGCCATTTCTGTTTTTGGGTCATCAATCTACGTTTGTATAACAAATTTCATTATAATAAATATAATAAATAAATAATAAATAGAATAAATAATGAGAAATAAGAAGGGTATGACTTAACAATGATACCTGGACAGATATAATGGTTCCTAGTTTTTTACGGAACCCTATAAAGGCGATTATGGCAATCAAAAAGTCATTAGTAAAATTTTTTCGAAGAAAAATTCCTTCTTGTGGAAGAAAATTGTATTTTGAGCTTGCATAGTCCATAACTCCAACGACGCACGTTCCTAATATCAGTAAAGAGAGGAATCGACCTGAAAAATATTTAGCTCGCAGAGCATAGATGGAGCGACCTGACAACATGTGATCTTTGAAGAAAGATGTGGCCTAAGTCGAATCTCCGTAATAATAATGCGGTTATACGGGTTACTGCCTTTTTGTTAGAAGAAGATTTCAGATCTTTGGCTAATACTTCCTTAAAGGACTCAAAAAGTTAATCAGGTTTCTCTGTAGCTGCGGCTGGTCCAATTAATCATTGCATAGCGGCGCTAAATCGATTCCGGTGAGGTTCCCGCGAGTGGTATCAAAACGGATCACCAAGATAACAATCTGGTGGCCACCAACTAACCTAAATTAACCTAAAGGAGTTTTGTTTTTTAAAAGTATATTGAACATATTCGTAAAAGTACTTATTTTCAACAGGATAGTCAAAATAATTATTTAAAAAGAAACGTCTAAGGACATTTTTTACCAAGCATCTTCCACTTATATAAGTTTTTAAATAAATTCGCTGAAATACTAGTTATCTGTAAGAGAAAGTATATTGTGCAATATGACTACTATTCAATTATGTAATTTTTTGCTTTTTTTTTAAAGTGATAGGGCCAAATTAAAGTAGTTAAGCAACTTGGAAAGGTAAAATCATATTAACTGCTGTATTTCCTTCCACTGTCACGTCGTTGTAAGTCATTTAAGGATTTTATTTCCAAATTTTCTTCTTTATTGTTTTTTTTTTTAAGTTGTTAATTTTATATTTTTACGTGGTTGATATATGAGGAGATCTTTAAGGCCACGAACTTTTCCGTCATTCCATGAAATTGTTTAATTCACTTTATTTTATAATTCAAGACATCAAAGGATTGGATTTGAAAGCTTTCCAGTTACAGATTTCTATTTGCAACCCCTGCACTGCATTGAAGCACTTATGCATATGTTTTATCGCTGAAGTAAATCAGTACAGCTTCATGCTCATATATACAAGGCTTTAGAATTGGATCGTATTTGTATAAGGGGATGTGCAATTGCAAAAGCACAAAGGCATTAAAAATTCTTAAACCAGACAACTCTACTGCAGGCAAACAGAACCGCACTAATGAAAGTAGAAAATAATTGTTTTTGGTTCTTTTTTAAAGTTGGTTGTTATAGAATGGGTAAAATATTATAAATTCTTCCACGATTTAACGATTTTCGCGGGTTCTGTTAAAAAGGATTAGTAAACAGCACGGTTGACATAATTGGGTAAATGTATTTAAAAAAATTTAAGTATTTAAACCTAATGCTGTAAGGTTGTCTTTAAGAGAACACTGATATTATATAACAATTACTTCTTCCTCCACTACCCAAAAGACATTTCAGCTACAAAGCAAACAAATTAAGGAAAACTTAGTCCGATATTGAAGTATCTATGCAGCAAATATAGAAATGCCCCGCGCGGTCGCCGGTGAAGTAAGTGATAACTTGTCGGGCTTCCCTTCCCAAAATCCCAGGTTTTAACCCAGCAGCGGCGACCCATGATTATTTTCATCTAACAGCAGATTACGATGAATGGCCATTGGGGATTTCATATTATAATCGATGTTACGGAATCCTCCTTAAATTTGCAATCCTTGTCTCGAATCTGGTGAAGTTTTTCTTCCGCGCCTAGGCTCACAAGTGTTAGAGAGACCTGGTAACGCTATTTTGTACCTTGAGTGACTTCAAATGAAGAAGTTTTATTGTGCAGTCATAAATCCTTCCATCTTTGCCATGCATCATGCTGAGTAATACAGCCTAACACAAACAATTCTGGACCGACAACAGATTATGAGGTATTGGCAGTATCATTTAGTCTCCAAGGTCTTTTTAGCAAAAAATTTACGATGACAGCCACTGCGGCGCAAAGAAAATGGACACCAGCCAAGACTATCTCATTGTAAGAAAGGCTAAAAACATAATAAAGATTTGTGTGGTGTGTATTCTAGCAAACAGAAGGGAAAGTAAGATTTCTAAATTAATTTCCAAAGCCGACTTTCAACGTCACTGACGTTTTGACTTTGAAAGTCAAAATTTAGAAATGTGCAGGTGTTATCACCGACTGAGGAACCACATTATATGGGGGACTGGGGTTCTGGTTAAAACTTCTCAATAATGCTCTTAGAAGAAAATCCAATAAAGTGGGTAATTTTTGTTATAACAAGCCCTGAGTTCGTCAGTCTACCTCATTACAAATTGCACAGTCCTTTAGTTCAAGACTTGTATCAGAAAATAAAAGGATCTGAAATATTATAAAACACGTGACACGGCAAAATTAGAACTACTTTTCAAACGATAAAGGTCAACTTATCATAATGTAGATCACTAAGTTATTTTCACATGGTATACATATAGCCAAGGAAACTTGGATCTACGATTTTTGAAATACTGTCTGTCAAATAAAAAATTTCAAAATGTACACAATAGTATGTACAAAATATTCCCTTGACCGGAGTGAATTATTACACAGGTCAACAAGATTCTGTTCTGCTGGGCAGCTGGGGGGTTATTTCCGAAGTAATTTGCTGGAAAAAATCCAAATCCGAGGTCAGAATTGGGCCATCAGCTCAGGATTTTGAGATATTTGAGGTTATGTACTCGAAAAATGGCCATGTTGGCTACTTTTGAGGTTATGTACAGGATGCACAAATTGTTTTTGCGATTTTTGTCTAGTTGTATCATTTAATACTACTATTACGCTTTAAAATAAGCTATGGAACAGTCATCTACGATTTTTTCTTGCAAAGTTACAACCATTTTAAGTTATAAAGTTCATATTTCCAACTAACATAATATATCTATTAATATGAAATAAGAGCTTCATTAATTAAAATGGTCACTTAGGCAAACAAAAAATTAATTAGCTGGGGGGAGTGGGCAATTTCAACCCACATAGTTACAGGGTGATTCATAAATTCGAAATTTTCATCGTTTGCACATCACTCTTTTGTTTTGATCTTTTGATCTACTCAACGCAGTGACATCAAGCAAACGCTAAAAAGCTACTATCCCAATGGCTTTACAAAATTCTTAACAATGTTGCTCTAACTTCTACAATTACAGGTACAGTCGCCTCCAAAAGTGATAAAAATGTTTTGAAATTACCAAAAATTCAGCATTTTGCCAAATATTCTCAGAAATTCATGTAATTAATACACTTTTTTATTTTTATTAGATTTCCCATCTTTTATTACCTTTCCAAAAAGGTACAATTTATTCAGGTAGATAAAGGATTAGAAAACTCGCTTCCTTAGAAGTTCCTGCCATTCTGTTACTAAGACCTGATGACAATTTTGCCTCTGTAATAGTAGATGAAGAATATCGATCTTAGTTGAGAAACTAATCGATAACTACTGGTGTTAAGCTAAAATTAAAAAATTAAAAAATTGGTAGAATTTATTTTGAGGAATTCGATATATAATTTACATTTATTGTGTAGTAGACTGAAACGAAACACGACTGTACTGGAAGTGGACGTGCACCAAACACGAGGAATTTTCGCGGACATTCCGACGATTAATAGAAAGCGGAAGTGTGGTAGTACGGATTTGCGAGTTGAAACATAGGCAGATTCTGCCGACGTCGAGCAGTAAATAATTACCCTGGTCGAGCAAGATCCTGAAACTAGCCTTCAGTTAACGTCTGAAGGGTTATTCATACAGCAGCATGACGTTGATATCTTCAAATCTCAGTCCAAGGGCTACTAGAAGGAGATTCCGAGAGGCGATTACAATTTTGACTTTTAAATTGCGACGTGGATAGCGGGGTGTTTCTATGCCGAATTATGTGGTCGGTTGAATCGTAATTTACGGGGTGTGGTATCAGAAACTACATGGTCGGAGGCCCAGGACTTCCTTCCACTCTAAATTTTGAGCGAATGCTTCGGCTGATATCATCTACACCCATTTAATAAGACCACTCGTTTTGCCGAAAGTGCATGAAAGCTAAATGTTCTTGAGGACATCCCTCTGGTTAATCTTAGGGTATTGTTTTACGAACACGATGGAGTCCCAGTGCACACTGCCAACAACTGCCTTAAAGAGGGAATTAGAAGCAAGTTTTTGGGATACGACATTAATTATAATATGTTTTGAATTCAATGAAATTTTGAATTTAATGAAACTGTAATAAATCTACTTAGGTCAATCAAAACGGTTTAAATCCAATTTATTTTAAATACTACTATTGTTCTCTCTAACCTGCTTAAGATTACCAAATATTAAGAGGCTTAAACTTCAATTTTTCGCTGAGATATCCGACATTTTTACCGACTTCCCAAAAACAAAGAGGTTCTAAGTTCGACACGATTTTTTTATGTATGACCGGGCATACATTTTGTAACGCGTGGACCGATTTTGATTATTCTTTTTTTGTTGGGTAGACTCTACCCGGTAGAGAAATTAACGTCACCTTTTCAGTGGGGATTCTTTTTCAGTGCAATTACCATTTATTAACTAAGTTTTTCCTGGCCAAATATTGAATAGTAAACTCAAAAGGGAACAAATTTAAAAGCAAGCTTATACATTAATTAACTAATTAAGAAATTGCTGTTCACAACAACTTCTTTAACGTTCAAAAATTAAGGAAATATTTAAAAAGATGTAAAGAAAGATATAAAAAGTTGGTTCTGTCTACTGGAAATTACAATATCGTGATTTTCAAATTTGCGAATAATGAAATTCTTTTGCGCGAATACGGAGTACGCGAATAACGAAACCTTGAATAAGGAGCTTTAATTGTACTTCTATCGTCAAAACTCGAGACTGTCCTATTTTTATGAAAAGTTCCTTACTGACCAAATCTAATTATACAAATTTTCTCAGAAAGTAGTTCTCCAGAAAATACTGTCAAGACATTTGGTGTCAGCACAGAAGGTTATTTAATTTACAGAAAAGTAAGCAATTTAATAAAAACAGATACAAAAAAAACTTTTGACCTAGAAATTTTTTTACGTGCAGTAAATAAATTCTCTCAGAAAGTCGATTTCTGCAGGGAAATTATGCTAAAATGAAATAGGCTATATTTTAGCTTCACATTGGACTTTGTTATGTAAAACCTATCCAATCCACAGAGTGATGATTTCGAATTATTGGTGTTTGAAATTGGTCTTATGGTCGTCCTCTATATTGGCTTTACTTTTTTATGCTTCGACTTGGTCTGTTTGAGTGAAACTTGGCTCTGTGGAATAATCGCCGATGCTGAGCTCTTCGGCCCGGAATACATCGTCTTTAGGCGTGATCGACATAAATATATCTACATTGACCGCCCCTGTCGAGGGAGGAGTACTTTGTGCTGTTCGTCGCGACATCCCGTGCTATGTTATTGAGCTTTCGGATTCGAAAGATTTGGAACTTGTACGTGTTGTAATAAGAATATGTGTTGTAACTGCTTACATTCCTTCCGGAGCTACTAAGAATATTTATGCATTACTTGATTCTTGCGTCGACATTCTATCCTGTGCCTTACGCCGTTTGTTGCCCCTTGGAGACTTTAACTTGCCAACTATGGCCTGGGTGTCGTCGGATGTTGGCGGGCTGATTCGCTCCCACTCATCGACATTGCAAAATCTTTTATATCGACAGTCTTGCTTATGCCGGGCTGGAACAGTGTTTCAGCATTGCTAACGACTCTTGTAGGATTTTGTGTTCGGTACTGACCCATGCGGCACCTTGATTGGGCGCTGCCCGGTTCCTCTGGTTCCCGAGACCTCCCATCATCCTGCTCTTCAGATTGCTTTGATCTTCGATTCAATACCTGTAGCATCTCCAATTCACAGTAACTTTTGTGTTAACTTTAAAAAGACTGATTTTTCCTTATTGAATAATTTTTTACTGAATTGTAATTGGTGTAATGTTTTTGACTAGCGGGACATTGATGTTGCTTTAAGTGCATTTTATGACAATCTAAATGCTTGTTTCTTGGACTGTGTTCCCATTTCTCGAGCAATTAATTATTTTTCTAGTCCGCCTTGGCGGAATAGCTTAATAAAACATCTTAAAAACATAAAAAATAAAGCTAAAAGCGGTTCTGTTCATCAAGGAGCGATTCGGATTTTTCCATTTATTCTCATTTTCGTGATCAATTAACATCTGACATCCGAAATTCATAAAATAATTATATTAATAGAATGAGGACTATTCTACGCGGTGAGCCTAAGCAGTTTTGGAGAATTGTGAGCTCTAAGCGAAGCACCGACGGCTACCCTACTTTATTGAGGCTAGGTGATACCGAAAGTATCCCTCGGCGATTACAAATCTTCTTGGCGACTTTTTAAAGAGGGATTTTCTCGATAAAAAAGCGTGATGTTAGCTTTAAGGATTTTAGTTACCTGTCGATATTTTCTCCTGCTTCATTGGAAATGAAGGATCCTGTGTTTGATGACGACACAGTCGCGATACACATCAATAATTTGACTGCTAGTTTCTCGAGCGGTCCTGTGTTTTTTTTAAAGAACTGTTCTTCTTTTCTGGTTTCTGTTCCTTGTTATTTATTTAATATATCAAAATCTTGGAAACCATTTCTTATTATTCATCTTCACCAGAAAGGCAAGAGGTGTGATATTTCTAACTACAGACCCATTGCTACGGTTTTTGAGGTATTAGTTTTTTTAGTCTTATAGATTTTATCAAGGGACTTGACAGAATTATCCACCAAATTTTGGTACTCAAGTTGGCAACCCTTGGGTTTCCATCCTTTTTTGTTAACTAGGTTCGTCCTTACTTATTATGTCGAACCCAACGAGTCTCTTTCCGTGGATCCCTTTCGAAGGTTATTTCCATCAACTTTGGAGACGGAGTTGGATCAATGCGTTGAGCGGCAAGACCAACATGCCATGGGTCCCGGGTTCGAGACCAGATGACCGTGAGCTTTTATTAAGCAATTAAAATAATCTACTCCATCTCTGGGCTTTTGTCTAGCTCGCAGCAATGCAAAAACAAGACTCAAGTTTCCTCACTTCCCTTATCCTAATTCCCTTCTGGCCAAAACCATGCTAACGCATCAAAGGGTTGTCCCCTAGGATTTGGCCACATCGTATAAAAAAAAGAGGAAGTCATCTCGGCCCAATATTATTAATTATTTACATCCTGATGTATCTATATTTTTGAAATATTCCAAAATTCTCTGTTATGCTGACGATGCTTAAATTTTCCGTGTTTTTTTCCTCTGTTCGAGACTGCAATTTTAAACTCTGACTTAGACGTCTTCTAGTCACCTGGGCTACCACCTAAAAAAGTTAGGGCTGGCTGATGATGACACCTGTCGATTCTGTCTAGAAGAGGAAGAGACTGCAGAACATATCCTCTGTCACTGTGAGGCCCTCGGCCGCATCAGGCTCAGACACCTTTCCCATCACCGTCAGAAATAGCCAAGATAGCCCTCAGGAAAATTTTAGGACTGATAAGGGAACTAAAAATTGACGGGGCGGCCTAATAATGAACCTGGATCATGTCACAAAAGATCAAACTGGTCGCAGTGACTAAAGGATGCGGAATAGTCCTTGATCCAATCCTTAATAATAATAATAATAATAGACGTCTTCTACAACTTGTGTTCTATTAATTATCTACCCCTTTATATTAGTATGTCATTTACTCGCAGAAATAATCCTCTTGATTTCAGCTACAGCATGTATGATTGTGTACTGGAAAAAATTAATAACACCAACTTTATGAAATAGTTATTAAGGCAAATTCAACATTGGGTTTTATTAAAAGATGGTCAAAGAAAGTTGGCGACTCTTACATCACTCGGCTCCTCTATTCTACCTTTGTTAGGCGTATTCTGAAGTATGCTTGTTGTGTTTGGTGACCATTTTATTATGACATTTTATTAGAGGCAGTCCGGCACCATTTTTTCGCTTTGCTCTTCGTGGGCTTCCTTGGAGCGATCCACTCATTCTGCCACCGCATTTGGATAGGCTTAAACTCATAAAACTCGACTCTCTTGAATTTAGACATATCAGCGTCTTCAAGGCAATATTATCTCCCGGGTCTTGCTGTCTTGTTTAATATATCGATTCCGAGTCGCTCCTTGAGAAATCGAGATTTTCTTAAAATTCCGAAACATTGCACAAATTACTGTTTTCACGAGCCCATCACGTCAGTGTCTCGGTTTTTTAATTCCGTTAAACTTTTTTGACTATTCTTTTGTTGTTTTGTAATTCTGTATTATTAACTATTTGTTCTTGTCATTTTTATTAATAATTGTAATTTATATTTTATTTTATATTTATATTATATGAACTAGTCAGACTTTACTGAATCTTTAAATAAATGCAAAGAAATATTAACAGTAGACCCTTAATGAATAGAAAGCCGTTAGCTGGTCAGATGAAGTGAAGGTTATATGTGATAGGTGTTCCTGGACACGGTTACGTCCATATCAAAAGCTGCCACCGAAGCAATTTAAACAAACAGTAAGTTCATGGAATCATCAATCAGTATCCTGAAAAAGGAATTATGGAAAGATGTATAAAGTAAAACAAAATTGGGACAGCAAGCATACCTCCAAATTAGTACAAAATTAAATTTGCAACTAACCATTTTCGCAGGCGAAGTGGCCAGCACAAAGCCCCGACCTCAACCCAATTTATAATATTTACAATTTGTGGGCATACTTAAAAAGTCAAATACATAAGTTTGAAAGGTGATTCAGGTATCATTGAATGAAATGAATGAAAATGCAGCGTTATTGGGCGTATACTAAAAACATGACACTGTGTAAGTAAAAATAGTCCCCAAAATCACAAAGCTTTTTCTATCTCCAAAATGACGGATTTTAACCCCTGCCTGACATAAATGTTTGCTATTCTGACCCCAGTTATCGATTGCCTAAACAATGCCACCAATTTGATTATTTGTCCTAGAGACGTTTTTCGCAAAGTACACACTGCTATAAGTGATTGTCAAAGTAAGAAAAACTTAATTCTGTAATGCTCAATTATAAATTGAGATAGGCAGCATTTATTTTGGGCATTTAACCTTTCAGTACGATTTTAGAATACGTTTCCAAAAATTTTTTTCTTTATTCATCTGTCTTAATTTTTGAAATAATAATTTATTATTTGTTTCGGAATTTTCAAATTTACAACTAATAGACTTTAAAATATACACAGCTAATAGACCAGAAATATACACCCTTAAACTTAAAACAATATTTTCCCATTTTTCCATTACTACCCGCCATGTCAAGTGAATTTGAACTTTTCTTTTTTGTAATTCATCGTTAGGCAGGAAAGTATTGCAAGTTTATCGACGTGGTTATTTGTTCTTGTAAAATAGTACATTAACGTAATTTTCAAAAGTAAAACAATTATTATTGTAAGTTACTTTGAGAAAATAAGATTATTTTCGTAAATATTGGAATTTTTAATGAAAAGTTATTTTAGTTGTAAACTTTATTTTCTTGTTTGGTTTGCTATTCGCATTTTCCCACAAAATATTTTATTCAATATGTTCCAAAACATTTTAATTAAAACTCAAACAATTTTAGTTGCTTTAACTTCTTTCAAAGGGACCCAAAACGATTTTGAGCTTACTCCAGTTTTATCAATTGGAATATTTATTGGAGTTTTGGTGGCATTAATATTTATCGGCATAGCAACAGTAGCTGCATTAAAAATTCGCGCCAATAAACAGCACCAGAAATATCAACCACAAAACCAGAAAGGAAAGCCAATGACATTTTCACGTCCCGGAAATCTTCCAATAAAGGATAAAATCTCACTTCCAATCAGTCATTCCGAGGAAATGTACGATGAAAAAAATCCGGATGTCGTTCCATATAACGAAGGTTCGTCAAAGTAATACATTAAGCTTTATTGCATATTTTATATTTTTTGTTGTTTCAGTTGATGCTGAGTATAAGTTAAAATCAGCAACGCAGACTCCTTCAGGATTGAATATATCTCACACGAGTGATCATGAATTGACTTCCAAATCAATCGATGAAAGAGAAACATATCAAAGCAAGGTAAATATAGTGCCCGATATTTCATTGATTCATTTGCTTGTATTCTTAATTTAATAATACGCATTAATATAATATAATAATTAAATTAATGATTCTCCCAAGGGGTTACATACATGGAGAATATAAAATTTTAAATATTCACGGTATTATCGGTTGATCAATTCAAAGGCGTAGTAAGAAACTTGGGGGGGGGGGGGGGCAAGTAAATTATAATAGAATTTGAAAAAATGAATATAGATTTAAGTCGCCAATCAAATTTCTATTGAAAAAAAATATTATTTCAATTATTTACATCAACTTTGTAAACAAAATTTAATATTTTTATCGTCACTTCACTTTACTACCTTGGCTTGTTACTGATAATTGAAGGTATTCCATGATTGTTATATTCGGGATAAAATAAATCGCAGTGCTCCAAAGGAATTCAATTTATTCATCATTTGTTACATCGACATCAGTTTTGAACATTTTATAACATTACAAATCAAATGTTAACCGACTTCCCAACAACAAAGAGGTTCTAAGTTCGACGTGATTCCGTTTTTATGGGGTAGAGTATGTTCACCGCTTGGTACCATGTAAAAATGTTGGTAAGGTGGGGGGAAACCTAACTTTGTAACGCGTGGAGCGATTTGGATGGTACTTTTTTTGTTGTACAGAGTATGACCCCCATTGTTAATAGAAGAAAAAAATTGGGCGGGGTGGGGTAGCCAAACTTCTTAATGCGTGGTCCGATTTGGATAATTATTTTTCTGTTGGGTAGAGTATGTTCCCTAGTTGATACCACGAGAAAAAAAATTTGGAGTGGAGGCGTGGCTGTAACTTAACTTTGTAACGCGTTGACCGATTTCGATGGTTCCTTTTTTGTTGTAGACTAGGATCCCCCATTGCTAATAGGAGAAACAAAAATTGCCTATGGTGGGGATTGTAGAGGGCTACGTCTAACTTCCTAACTTCGCAACGCGTGGACCGATTTAGATAATTTTTCTTCGGTTGGGTAGAGTATGTTCCTTGGTTGATACCACGAGAAAAAAATGTTGGTGACGGGTGGGTGGGGGGGGGGGGGGTGGCAACTAACTTTGTAACGCGGGGACCGAATTGGATGGTTGTTTTGCTGTTGTATAGAGTGTGATCCCCCATTGATAATAGGAGAATAAGTTTGTCCTAATATAGTAAGTGGGTGAGGATGGAGGGGTAGTCTTACTTCAAAACGGGTGGACCGTTTCCGATGTTTCTTCTTTTGATGTGTAGAATATATTGCCCCACTGATACGACGACAACAATTTATAAGTTGGGTGGTATGCGGTGGGGGCGGTACACAGTTTCTTAATTCACACACCTATTTGGAAGATTCCTTTTCGTTGTGTATTATATGATCCCCCATTGCTACCATAAGGAAATATGTTAACCTAGGGTTGGGATGGGAGGAGGGGAAACCTAACTTTGTAACACGTGGACTGATTGAGGTTATTCTCAATGCATTGAGTATCTATTTGTAGTCTGACAAAAATTGTGGTTTAAGATGAGAGTTGGAGGATGGGCGCCGCCTAGCTTTATAAGGTATAGACCGATTTTGATTCGGTTGTGCAGAATACGTTTCCTAATTGATAAATGATAACATTTTTTTACCTAGAGTGACTACGATGATTCTCTGACTGTGATAATTCTGTCATGCTGTATAGAGAAAAGTGGCTTACTAAGGTCATGTGAAGAATTTTCTAAGGTGAGGATACTAAAGGATGACCGTGACTAATTTTGTAATATATTGCCGATTTTGGATAATTTTGCAACTTTTGAAATTGCTTTATTCGTACGAGCAGCATTCTTCGAGTCGTATATTTGAAGACACTAAAAAGTAAAAAAGAAAATAGTTTTTAAAAAAAATTTGAACCCACTTCACAAAAAGCGCTAAAAAGGACAACAAAATTTTTCATTTTATATCTATTACGACATTTTGAAGTCGGTGCAAATTGAACAAACAAAACAACTCCCCAACCATAATTGAAGATTATTTATATAACTACCTGAACGTATCAGCTCACGGAATTATAAGGAAGAACGATTTAATACTTTTGTTGTAGTTTGGTTTGTTTAATTTGCACCGACTTCAAAATGTGATAGATATAATATATGCTATATTCTATCTATTCTTCTGAGCGAATCTGCTTATGACTTCTTCAGCCGTTACATCAAATTCTCTATGATTACTTAAAAGTACAAAGCCATTGAGTCGAACTTCTCCAGTTGCATTTCTATGCCAATCTTTCAAATGTCTTAAAGTTCAAAAACTTCTCTTGTTGCTGGCTAAGGTGGCTCGATGTTCAAAAACTTATGCACGTTTGGGAAAAGGGCCTCGTCACAAAAATTTAACGCATCGATGAATATCTGTGGGCGTTCTTCCGCCGCGATGTGTGGTCGTAAATAGTCTTAAACTTCGAAAAATTTACATTGCTGTTATGCAAATTATGGCTCATTTTTTCTTAACACCGATCGACCGGCAAAATTACTCACTCTATTGAAATTTGTCTTCTATGAGTCTTGTGTACATAATACTTTTTCTAATTATCCACAAATAAGTGCTGACATTTCTTACTTAAATAGGAAAAATGTTCCAATTCACCAAAAACACAGGCAGAAAGGCATGCACGGACCACGACCGGGTGCAGGCGATTTGCTTAAAATACCTTTTTATTAATGTTCAAACTAAAAAATCGTTACACTGTCTTAAACACACTGCACATTGTTTTGCACTATAAGAAAGGCAGAAATGTTTATTTAGGGGGGAAGTACATGAAGACGTTTTCAAAAATCGATTTTTTTTTATTGTCTTAATCGATAATTATATGCTCTAAGAATATAATTCCAAAATTGCAAAAGCCTATCTCGAAAATTGTGAAAGATATGCCACTTGAAAGTGGTCGGCGCCGATCCGGGATCGAGGATCTCTGCTGCGCGCGTGATTCCGCTTACCGGATTTTTTTTTCTGCTCTGGAATTTAGAGTGATGAATGCGACTTTGTTAAAGAGCGTTCTCGATGTTTTCAGTCCAAATACCGATTTTTCTGAGAATACCCCTACCCTCTTACCTTCCTTCTCCTTATCTGCATCTTTTTCGTCAGTTTTTCGGGACAAACTTTAAACGGCGTTTTCTCAAAACCATGTTTTTCAAATTGGCGTAAAAGATTACAAAAAAACTAGTGAACCGATTTTCTTCATCCAGCACTCATTTTAAAGGGCATAAACAACTACTCTAGATAGACTACGGACATAGCAAAAAAATCATTTTAAGACCATTTTTGACGCGAAAATAATCAAAATTTTTGCCAAAAAAGCCAACTTTTTTTTTCCATGCCCGATTTTTATAGTTAATGTTCGAATTTCGAAAAGATCGTAGTCTATCTAGAATAAACAACCCACTCGAGTATAAAAATGTTTGGTTTTTTGATTTCAGATGAAAATTGCGGCCAGGAGAATTTACGCCGATTTCGATGTCAGCCGCGACACGAGTTACGAAACCCACCAAAAGTTGATTAATTTTTCATTTTTCAAAATGTAAAAAATGTTTTTTCTCTTCTTAAAACATTGCCCTAAGTACATATAATATCGATTTCATGTGGAACTTTTTCATTTTCCCAAAAATAAATCCCAAAAAAGTCCTTTTTTTTTCGGCCTCTTTATGTACTTCCCCCCTTAATGACACTACAAGACAATTTTTCCTAGATCGAACACCTTTGGCGTTACTAAGATATTATTACTACTACAGGAAAAAGGACCAACAAATAATCACTTTTTTAATAAATTTTTTCTCAGACGTTTTATTAGGTATAGTATTTTTGGATTAAATGAAATCATTTTCGAATTTAACGAAACTATTTTTGAATTAATGAAACCATTTCCGAATTAAATTAAACTGATTTCGAATTAAATGAAACCTCGGAGAATAAAATATGAAATTAATGTTTTTGTACGTTGTTATATTCAATAAAAAGGTAAATTTAATTTCATCGTTTAAAAAGTGTAACTAATTTTTTAGTTCCGCGTACTTGAAGCCGATTAATTCTAACTAAACCGTTATGTGTTCTGCAATTGCAACCTTTTCCGGATTAAATTGTAGAAGCATACAAAGTTTAATTTTGTCCGGACAAGAAAGGAGTTAATACGGACAAAGGGGCTTTCAATTCGGACAAAGTTGCATTTAATCCGGAAAAGGTTGCAATTAATCCGAAATTTAGAAATGCAAATGCAACTGAAAGCTCCGATTATTGGCAACCTAGCCAGGAGTCTTGTAGTTTAAGCCATAGTGAAGTGGTTCATGAAGGTAATCTGGAGCAATTGAATTCAAATCGTGGGGAAAGAAGAGATGGTACCCGAAGAAATCCTGGACGAAGAAGAATAGGATGGTACTCGAAAATTACAAAAGACATGAAATTGCTTAAAAATTAATTACATTTTTTAAACGCTACACTGTACTATAAAATTTAATGTACCTTTTTAATGAATATAACAAAAACATTAATTTCATATTATTTTCTCCGAGTTTTCATTTTATTTGAATATAGTCTGATTAATTTCAAAATAGTTTCAATCAATATGAAAATGGTTTCCTTTAATCTAAAAATGGTTTCATTCAATTCAAAAATAGTTTCGTTTAATTGGAAAATGGTTTCATTTAATCCCAAAATGCTATATTAACATAAAATTTTCTTTATATCATTATTAGTCCTTATAGTTTACAAAAAACATTTTTTTAGTTAATTTCATTTTTTGCTTTATTGGTAGAGGGCGTTGAAGTGAAGAGCTCGGAAAAGAGATAGTCCGATGAGTGAGAAATAATCTCAGAATTGAGAAGTCTGAAAGAAAAAATTCGAACGGGATTTTATAAAAGAAGGTTTGATATCTTGTATTTTACCACAATTAGTCAAAAATTGAAAAAAATGGCGAAAGTTTGAAAAAAAGTTTGATAAAATTGCATTTCACCCTTTTTCTCTTGCCAAATTTTTTTTTCATTTTGTGTCTAAAATGTGATAAATTACCAAAGGGTATACCTTAACAAACAAAACGCACCCAGGTTAATTAAAATCGGTTCAGTAGATCCTGAGATTAACTCTCACTCAGTTGAAAAAATGTCATTTCAAGTAAAACGCGTTTAAAGTTTTGGTGCGCTCTTTGGCCCATTTTATTTAGATATAAATGTATTTGAGAAACAAGAATGAATATTATAAGTATAAAAAAATGAACCGGTATTTTAGACAATGGAGATAAAAAGCTGGAGCGCTCGAGGTAGCTGCGGAGAGTCTAAATCACGCTATAAAGGCGGTCGACTATAAAGTGTTGTAACTTTTTTTTTATTACGCATTTCTTTATAAAAATTCGTAGGTTATTCTTGATAGTAGGTATGTATAAGGAATCGAAAAATGAAAAAAAAAAATCGATTTAAAAAAAAAATCGGTAGTAGTACCTTAAAAAATGCCTGACTTTAGGCGTTTTTTTTATATGATGTTGCCAAAGCTTAGGGGATGTCCTATGATGCTAAAGCACAGCCTTGGCAGGAAAGGAATTAAGGATGAGTGAAATGGGTTAAGAGGTTGAGTGAATTAGGTGTCGGTGTATGCCCCGTTTGAAAGTTTCAGGCTCATATGACGAGGGAAAACAGGAGATGGTAAACTGTTCCACATTCGTGTTATTCTGCTTAGAAAAGAATCCCGAAATTTGACGGTACGTCCAAAATTGAACTGGAGAGCATAGG
Organism: Leptarthrus brevirostris; assembly: GCA_964036015.1. Taxonomy (NCBI): domain Eukaryota; kingdom Metazoa; phylum Arthropoda; class Insecta; order Diptera; family Asilidae; genus Leptarthrus; species Leptarthrus brevirostris. Next base: position 48,320,524 of record OZ038371.1, read on the forward strand.
GGTGGGAGAGACTTGTAGATCTTGTATCGCGCGTTGTCATGTGTCTACAAGGAATCAGGCTAGCAATTTGGTTAGAATAATGGCCATGAAAATAACGATAGAAGAGTGAGAGACAACCAACATTCCGTCGATGCTCCAGAGAGTCAAGTCCCTTAGAGATTGAGTGATCGCCAATAAGTTTAATAGCTTTACGCTGGACTTTGTCTAACGCGGACAGTGCGGTGTGTCCGGCCCCTGCCCAAATATGGGAATTATATTCAAGTCTAGGCCTAGGCCTGGGACTTGTAGATCAGCGCTAAGTCAGGTGGGGTGAAATATTTCTTACATCTCTGTAGAAAATCCAAGCATTTCATCGCACTTTAGCTATTGCAAATACATGATCAGTCGAGCTAAGATTGCTGGATATCTCAATACCCAAGATGTTTAGAGAGGGCGAATTGGGTATATTCACTCCATCGACTGAAATGGGTTGGGGGTGAACTGGACGTTTTTTTAGCGACATTAAACGATTTGCTCTGCTCTAAGCGAGTACCATAGAAATGTCGTTGTTTAATGATCTAAACATGCGTTCTCGATTGACTTCTGTAGAATTTGCACGTGAATTCATTACAGAATCAAATGAAGTGCTTCCTCGGCGAAACTATGGATAGGATTGAGAGTAAGGGATAAAAGATCATTAATAAAAAACAAGGAAATTAATTAAAAAGTGCTGACTTTCCCATAAGAACCAATGTAAATTTCCCGACATTCCGGTGGAGAGACGATGTACGTCTCATTTAAAATTATCGGTGTCATAATCCGTGGGAAAACAGGAGATGGTTAACAATTCCACATTCATGTTGATTTGCTAAAACAGTTTTCCGAAATGTTATGATACAACTAAATTTGATATGTAGAGCATAGGAAAGAGAACGTTTTCAAATTCTTGTATGTCTGTAGAAAACCCAATCATTTCATCGTATTTTGAGCTATTGAAAATAAATTATCAGTACAGCTAAGATTTTTGTATATACCAAAGATGTTTAAAGAGGTTAGTATACTCACTCTGTAGGCTGTAATAGGTTAACAGTGGATACTTTTTAAGGTATATTCAACACTATTGTATTTCGAGTGCATTAAACATAACACGATTTGCTCTGCCCCAAGCAAAGACCGTTGTTTATATAAGTCAGATATGCATTCTCGGATGATTTCTCTAGACATTTTATAACAAAATCCAAATTGTACCAGAAATTAAGGGTTTTGTCGTGAGTGAAACTGTGAACAGGATTAAAAGTGAAATATATTAAGAAAGGAAATTAATTAAGGAAGAAAAAAAGTTGGTGAAAGAATTAAACCCTAAAGTACACCGACATTTATTTTAGATGTAATTTGGTCTACTATTACACGAATTGAACGGCCTGACTAAAAACTGAAAAAAAATAATATGCTTCTTTTCTAGATGTTTCATCAACTGAGAGTTGATGATTAATTGAAATATATTAGATAAAACTGAAATAAGTGCAATTGTTCTGCAGTTAGAGGGGTCGCATGCTCTGAACATGAGCAAGATTTCATCCATACGGCAACACTTCTGTTGCGTTTGCGCACAAGTTTAGCCAAAGCATTAGTGCAGCACTACAAAACTAGGGGCGAGAAACGTTTAGGATAGTTGCTTTTATGCAGAAAGGGTTTCTGCAATGCTAGCTCCACAATCTACTCTTGTAGCCGTGGTAAACTAAAGAATTTATCGTTAGCAAATTTAAAGCTAAGGTAGTCAAATCTGTACATTTTCAAAGAATTGAGCTCTGTTATGGACTCTGACCAAGAAGCGCTGTTTTATCAAATACAAATTCGTACGAAAGTAAACTGAACCTGCATTTTAAAGTTTCAGGAAGTAAACATTTGGAGGTCATAGGAAATACATTAATGTTTAGAAAGAAACTTAGCGATTTGATCCCTAAAGCTGAAGGCGAGAATTTTTTTGCATTTGATACCTTGAAACCAAATATTGATGAGCAGCATAAACAGGGTTTGGGTGTTTGTTATATCTGACGTGCGAAAATGAGTGCGATGATAGTTCTCACAATGTTTGGGCTGTTGTCATCGGCAACCATTTGGTAGGACCATTCATTTTGCCGCAAGTGCTCAACAGTCAAATTTATGCGGACCTTTTGAAGAATACACTGCCAAATCTAATAGAGTACAACCTAGAACGGTCATGTTTTACCAACACGATGAAGCACCAGCGCATCCTGCTAACACCGATTTCTGGCCTGCTAGATCTCCAGACTTTACTCCATTGGACTTTTACTTATGAGGGACAATGAAGTATGAAGTTTATTTAAGCCCTGCTAACAGTAGAGAGCATTTAATTACAAGGCTTGGGAATACAGTAACAAAAATACGGGAGATGTTGGCTACAATACACTTGAAACGGGTAACTAGAAGCAAGTTATTGGCATGCATCCAAAGTGACAGTGGATATTTTAAACAGCTTTTGTAAAATACTAAGATTAATTATATTAATTTTTGAATTCCCTGATAGGTTTTCTGCTTATAAATTTCTACATCCATTGTACCTTCTTGGAAAGGTAATAATATGGATAACTTAATAAAAATAAAAAACAGGTATATTTGTAAATTAGAAAATTTAGGAAAATGCTGAATTGTAGGTAATCGTAAAACATGTTTTTTACTGTTGGAAGTGACTGTACTTGCAATGGCAGGAGTTAGATCAACATTGCTGAGAATTTTGCAAAGGTCACTGTTACAGTAGTTTTTTAGCGTTTTTTAGCGAAGTGAAATTTTTTGAAAACGTCAGATCTGAAACATCCTGTATACCACTTGCAGCAGATAAATCATTAATTTCACCGTTACATTCCGGAATGCAAAAATATGAGGCCAAGGTTAGGAAGTTAGGTTAGGAAGTGATACTGGATTAAAGAATAATATCAAATCAAGCTTTTATTCCATAAATTCATTCTGTAGGGTGGGTGACGTTCAATACAGTGATTCGGTGACGAGGTCGCATTCAACAAACTAAAACTTTCCGTGAGGTTAGTAAATTCGTGAACAAATCATCGCGAAATGTATTAATATTAAAATTGCATCTGATGATAACATTTTTCTAAAGGACCTTAAATTCAGCTCCTGAGTAGGACTCCTTTATGATAGTGATAACTCTTTCTGGGATACCTCTTCCACATAAAGCGAACAACGCTGTTAAGCGCCTTCTCGAAATCAACGAACATTCGGGATCTTCATTCGGAAAATTGCTCGGTGATAATTTGGAGGGTGTTAATGGGATCGCTGCAAGAAAAACCCTCACAAAATCAATCCTTGAGTGTGCTCTATTGTTTGTTTTATTCACAGTAAGATGCATTTAGCTATCAGTTTGGAAATTGGAGAAGACAGATACTATACAAATTGCAAAAATTTCTCAGGTTGCTTTCTTAAGAAAGTTGCAAATACAGTTTTCAGACATTCCTGATTTCCGGCATAGACAATATCAGGCACAGCAATGGGATCCGCTTTGAGTCACTTACTGATAGTGCATCTAACAGTGAGGCTTTACCAAGGTTTATTGGGTCCACCACCTTCAACCAGGCCAGTAGTGCTCGGGAGCAAGGTGTGGGTGATGTAAACTATTTACTTTCCCTTGATCTAGTTTCACTTCTCTGATTTTGTACTGGGCTATTTCCTACTCCACCACAATGTATCACACTCCTCCCACAGAGTTCTCACATCCCATAGCCCGATGTTAGTTGAAGCTTAAAGTTTGTCGCCAAACACAGTCCGACATACTAGACGTTTCATGTGTAGAGGTAAGTTTTCAGATAACCGGGTTACAAGCCTATAATCTATTCCAAAAAGATTGGCAGTACACGCTCTTATGGACTATTGCTGTCTGCTTTATTTTCCCATCATTTTCTTATGCATCCATCCCTCTTCCTCGGCACGCTGTTGCCACGATTTCACCTTAGAAAATTTTCTGAGTTTTCCTCGTGGACGCGGGTTGCCATATCAAAAGCATGTAAGTATAAAAAGTTTCTTGATGAACCCATAACCACTCATTAGGCCTTTTTTTTATTAAAAGCTGTGCAACATTGAACCAAAAATATATACATATTTCAAAATAAATAATTCAAAACAATTTATAATAAGTAAGTTCAAGCATTTCTACAAACGTATTAATAAAATACATAATCGGGCCACACTAAATGTTCTTTCCGACCATTTCAGTCACTCGAATTCGTACTGCATCGGAGAACTTCGCATGTTAAAACACCCACCACCCATCACTGAGTGCTCATCATTGTCGGTCGTCCACAACCATCTGGCTGCTGATTGTTCTTATCACAATCAGTGCCTGTTGGTTTCTCGACCAAGAAAGATCGAAAGGATGGCTGTACACGGTTTTTGGCGAGTTTGAGAAATTTGGCATCATAACTTGCCATTTACCGTGTACTGCCAATCTTTTTGGAACAGGGTATAGTTATTAAGATACAGGCCGCTAAAAGTGAGAAATTTAAGCCCTGATTTCTTTCTGTAGAGCTCCATTTACCCGAATGGAGGTGCCGCAATTGTAGGCATTATGAAACTATCGATATGGAATATCTAAATATTTCAAAGTTTTCACAATAGGCCTAATTGAAGTCCCTATGGGAAAACGGGAAAGTTTCCTGTGGATGGTCAGAATTCGCAGACACCTGTTGCAGCTACTTAACAATACCTTTCATTTGATACCAAAATTGCTAGGAAATGAGACATAAAAATTACGTAATTTGTCCTATCGGATTGTCCAGGATTACGGCGTTGAAAAGGTGCCTGGGATCAGGTAAAAAATCATGTCGGCAAACAATGAACGGATCATCAATAACACAGTGCAAAAATTTTCTGGTAATCGCATCCAATCACGGTTCTCAACCGTCCTATAATTATAGTAAGTGTACTATAATTTGACCAGCTGTACTATCCGCAATCCTAAGTCGCAAATGTACTATAATTTCACTTCGTCGAAATTCGCTTTAGGCTGTTTAAAAAACGCGCCAAGAACCCTCTCAAATAAAATAATTTTCAGCCGCCTGCAATGCCGTTTTGCGTAGTGTATGAAAGATTATCGCACACTATTAAAGTTGGCACGCTTTTTCGATTGCATCACTATTTAGTTTCTTTCTCGTAGTCGTAGGTGCACGCCGGTCGAATTCGAACTTGATCAAACGTACTATCTACTTATGTGCTATTAAATTTTTTTTGTATTGGTGTTGTCGTTTTTACCAAGCGTACTATAATTTTCAGGTTGGTACTATAATTTCACCACTACGATACTATCTTCCACTCTTGCCGACCTGAGAACCCTGCATCCAATCCAAATAGCTCCAACGCGAAATAACAGTAAGTCAACAGAATAATAAAACCCTCTCGTGGTTCAGCTATATTATGTAGTTATAATTTTTTATGCCCCTCAATTTGGCATATTTTTTAGCCAATTTTTCAAATTACTGAAATTAAATGGATCAATATATGAATGAAACAGCTGGTATTATATATTTTAGGCTTGAAACAATTTAAATATCCTGATTTATTAGGCCTTTAATGGTTCAATATCCCCTTTTAGCGCATTTTTGTATCTTCAAGAAATTTTTCGCAATGTAATTGAGATTTTTTTTTTAAGAAAAAAGTGATTATTCTTGTATTTTGTGTTCTTTTTGCAATAAACTTAATTAAAAATGACATGAAATACAACAATGCCAGAAAAGGTTCAACTATGTTAAGGTATCAACTATATTGTATGGCGACTAGCTTGCAGCACTGCGTTCAAACTTATTTTTTGGAACTGTCAATGCACAATCTTCACTCATATGCTCTGTATTGGATTTTCGCAAGTTTTTCGACGTATTTGCAGTATGCAGATTTTTGCCGTGTTGCTTGGCGATGTCTATATGATGGGACTTTTGTCGTGCTTGAGTACTCGAGACATTCATTTTTTTCTGTTCATTCTGCCAAAAGTATTCAAACAACATAAACTTTGAATTCTTTTATGTATCTATTTCGAGGTATCAATTATTACAAAATAAACAAATCACAAAGTCACATTTAAACGTGTTAGCTTAGTTCAATGAATATACAGTGAGTCGCAAAAGTATTTGTACGCAAGGTTACTCTCGGTTAAATCGCCTGTATTTTGTAGAAATAAAATCTAATTAAAAAATATATGTTATTAAGTGTATAGGTCTAAATATCGTTTTTAATAAGAAGTAAACAAATTTATTCAACAATACAGAAATTACATCCGAAAAACTAACGTAGTAACTGTATAAAACTAAGTTTCAAAAGCATTTCTACATTTATATTCCTTTAAAAAATAATTTCTTTGAAATTGACTAAATCATAGGGAAAGACGTTAATTTTTGCAGCCACGCCTTTTAAGAATTCTGTGATTATTACGGTGGCTTCCCTTCAGTATTGTCAGTTATTGAATAATTTTAATGAGTATGAGTCCTTCAAACCTCTGAAACAAAGTTTGCTGAAAGTAAATTAATAATTAATCTAAATTATTTCATATTCTTTATTTCGTTTTGTTTTTTCATTAAATTAACAGAAAACAAAATGAAATCGAAATTGGGAAATGTTGGTCAAAATGCGAAAGATGTCACAAAGGCATCGCAAAAAGTCGAAAAATTGGCTATTTCGAGGCCAACCTCAATAGGTTAAGAAAACAAGAAAAACAAAGAAAACAATATACATAGTCAAATTCCACGGGGTTTTGTTAGTCTGTTGGCCCATTTTTATTTTGCGTTGTAGCTACTTGGGCTGGAATTTCTTTCTACACATTGGGAAATCAATAAATTATCAATGAATTGTTAAACTTCTCTCATGTTTGTTGAGGGCCGTAGCCCCGCTTAATGTTGCCATGTGCATTCATGTAAAAACTGTAGAAAGTAGATATTTCAACGTGAAGGTCATAGGAGGTGTGTGAGCTAAGGTAAATAATAATTTTCCTTTTACAAAACATGTTTTTTATTTAAGATTTTAAATAACAAGAAAATATTTGTACAACAAAATTATATTTTTGGAAATTGTTTACTTTAGCTTACACAACTCCAGTGACCTTGACCTTAAAATGTTTTGTCAAGCTCATAGACTTGGGTCGCGTGGCGTGGAAGGGGTTGAGGTAAGGTGCGTTTAAGGTGTTGGCTGGGGGAGGAGGGCTGTGCTAAATATCTAAACATTCGGTCCCAAAGGAGTATCCGATATAATAACAGCGAATTTTGGTAATTCGTCGAAAGTTATTAGCTAAATTCCGCGGGGTCTTTTAGTCTGTTCACTCACTTTCATTTTGCGTTGTAGCCACTCGGGATGGAATTTCTTGCTGCACAATGTAATGAGTGTACGAATCATCGCAAAATAAACAAACTATCGACGAATTGTAAAAAACTTCTCTATTGATTTTTGACGGTAAAAAAGAATGAAAGGGGTATCAGCCCCCCCCCCCCCCCCCCCCACATGTAACTATAAGATATCGTCACCAGATGAAGTTAAATATATTTAGTGTTATCGGTGCCAAGCAATATTGTAGAATATTCGTCTTCATCCGCTTTACGAAAAGCAAGATAAACTGAACTAATACTTACTGAGTTTCCTTTTCCGATCAGTAAGAGAAAGTGATGGCGGTTTAAGGCTGGATTATTGACTTCACTATTAGAAAAGGTTGAATTACTGTGACGTACATAATCTTTTCAGAATTATCCCCATCAAGGAAAATATGCCGCATTTGCAATTTCCGTAATTACTGGTTTCGAAAAAGAAGTCCTGAATTCACGGATTAAAGTAAAGTTTTTTTTGTTGGCTTAAGATGTTTTAGCGACATTTTAACATATTTATAGGCTTCATCTCACCAACCTAGCTTACCATATGGAGGAGTAGGTAAAGAAAGGTGATTTCGAGGCACGACAAATTATTTTAGATTATTATAATTTACACCAATAAACTAATCAATATGGCGAAATCTAATACAAGAGGAGTCAGAACGACTCCCTTGGTTCAATGCCCAATTAGAAAAAAATAAAGTATAAAATTCGACGGACACTTATTTCAAAATGAATAAAAGTCCGGAGAAGTTTTTTTTACAAACTGAATTAGAAAAAATATATTGTAACGTAAATGGGGCTCTTCACAAGTTTATCCACTTCACTTAATTAGTTCGTTTAACAATTTCCTTGACAGTATTTCTTCACAATATTACACTTTGCAGTCTATATCACAACTAAAACTACCTAGGCTACTGCTCAGCCCTATTTATACTACTTAGCTTAATTCTAGAAAGTTCAGTCACTTAGTTCTAGATATTTCCGTTACACATTTTTCACCTCACATATTCACTATTAGTGCGAGTCGTCCTTGACTTTCCAAGTTTGACATTTCCTTTTCTTGGGATATGCCCAAAACACGGTTGACTATTTCCCTTTTCGTGGCTTACGTCGTGCACGTTACAATATATATACACATAATTACTCCAAACGGACATTCTAGTGTTAAAGGTAATAACTAGATGTATATAAATTAAGATCTTTTAAATGATTATGCGCCTATATATGTTTGAGACTGGTGTTGCGACAATTTACTTAATTCTATTTTATTGTAACGACAAGCTTTTCACAAAGCTGCAATCTTAGACTTTGCACAAAGGCTTATATGCTTAGGAAACCAGCAGTGTGGAAAATATCAACATAAGTCTATTCAAAACACTCTTAGTTAAAGTATATGATGGAATTTCTAAGCTACTTAATCGTCATAAAGGAGTTCAAATACGTAATTTTTGATATACGAACCTAACTCTTTAGGAGGAAAAACCACACTTAAATACTCACAGCCGTTAGGGAGCTACAAAGTGATTTTGTAGCGCATAGGCTCTCATTGTCTGCCCCAGGAGCTAGGAACGCCTACGCCTGGCTGAGATCAAGATTAAGATGTTATTAAAACGTGCAGTAGGCAGAATAGTTTTCTTTTACGGTTTCTCACCAATCTCGTCTTTATACCTTCTGCATAGTGCTCATCGCTAAGTCAACATATCAACTTGAATTTTTAAACAGTAATGACGAGTGACATAATTTAGTTTGGTAATTTCTCGGAAAACGGTACACGTCGCCGATGACCTTGACCTAGAAATATGTAATTTTTGGGGTCATTCTCACCAAGTGTATATGTATGGGCGCTCTCGGACCTCCTTCATATTTTTTCTTTAGCTTAAAAATTGCATTCTTCAAACTCCGAAATCCCTTTATTAATGACCGCATTCTTATTAAAATCGAGGGACGAGAAGATAACATCCACCTTGACTTTGAAATTCCAGGGAGAGGGGTGGTTGTGGTGTCAAGGTCATCCGATATGTGTACTATTTTCTGAGTAATTTCCAAAAATTTTAACAATTATTTAAACCCTTCCAGACGAAGTACACGTCGCGCGCGTAATAGATTTCCCAACCAAATGTAATAAACTGCAATAATAGGGAATAAGTAGCTATGAAGATAAGTTCACTTTGAGATGAAGTAGAGTATAAAAGTGTGCAAAAATTAAAATTTGTATGGTTTTAATTTAAACCCTAAAATAAGTAACCAGGGAATGCAAGCTTTGAGTTTCTTTATTCAAGAAAACAAGAAAAAGAGTCAGTGATGTGGAATGTGAGGAAGTTGTAAATTTAAATGTAGAACCGGACAGGGATATAGTTGGTCTGATTTATGAGACAACTGATTGCGAAAATTTTAGTAAACTGAACTGAGCTTAGTGAACATAAGGACGGATAAGAAAATGATGGTGATTTAAAAAAATATTCTTTTGAGAGCAACGTAGGTTTCCAAAGTTTACCAAAAGGAAATGATCCGTACTTTTTTTTTGAATTTTTTTTGGATGATTTCTTTTTTCTATGACTGTGCTTGAAACAAATAAGTATGGCGCAAAATCATAAAAGACAAGTGGAGGGAACTAACCATTTTAGAATAAAGGTCGCTTTAGGGCTGTTGCTACATATATCTAAACAAAAGATTGTAATGTCCGAAAAAGGGACGCTGTTCAGGTGCGCCAATAAGGACGCAAGCAAGTTTGCAAGTCACCTGCAGTGCAGCAAGTAAAACTTTTATTTCTTTCTCTAGCTATCACGTTTGAATTAACATGAACATTTGTCGTTGCGCCACAATAGAAATCTTATACACAGACATCCGCGGGGCACGAATGTAACAGTGCTAAATTTTTTAAGTATTGTAATCGTAAAAAATCAGATTGACGAATTATTATCGATATTTATTTATTTTTTTTCAATCAAGCGTTTCTATTCTTCTATTTTAAAATCTGCCTTTTATTTTCTGTCGCCACACTGCCCGCCTGACCAACAACTGGCAAAGATTTAAATTTTTAACCCTTGAAGCCGACAGAGTGTATGTTTAAAATGTTGATGTATTTAGTGACAGGGCAGGATTGGCCTGCACATTGATTCGATTATAAACGCAGTGGCTAGGGCTTCACGGCACCGAGAGAAGACCGAGACTTCGGCACATCTTGGTGAAGACGATCTTGCTCTCATCGCAATCTCGGCGAGATAAAGGCCAGCCTCGGTCCAATCTCGCTCTCGGCAAGATAAAAAAAGGGTATTTCGGTACGATTACGGGGAGCGAGGACAAGTGATATATCTATGTATATATGCATTTTCTTCATATTCCACAATAAAATGATAAAAACTAATATCTCGTCCACTCTCGTCACCTCAATCTCGCTCTCGGTATCGCACTGTTACCAATGATATTGGTCTCGCTGCCGGTCCCGGTATCGTGTCGAGACCGACACCGGCAGAGAGAATTATCTCGAGTATCGTGAAGCCCTAGCAGTGGCAATGAAAGACTTAAAGAAGGTTTTGTGTTATTGAGCATTTGCAAATTAATAAGAACCTGTAAAATATGAAAGCCAAAGATTGCAAGGAATGGTTATTCTAATTTCTAAGCCTAATTAGTTTTCGTAACACTTTACTTTTATATTTTAATCGTAGCCCAGTAAATTCGGAGATAATATTATTACTTTTATGTTGCTGCTCTCGGTCGCGATAAACCTTGAATTTTTTATTATCAAATATACTTGATTTAATAGACAATGGGCCTGTCCATGCCCTAAAGTCCCGGGCCGACTTTTTTACCAGCTTAGTCCTGATCTACCTAAAAGTGAAGAATTATTGAAATAAAAGCAAACTATTGGGATTAAATAGTTTTTCCCGACAATTAACTAGAGAAAGATTGTAAGATATTCTACCATCGCCTTATTTTTTTTCGACAACGGCCACGGAAAATACTTCCAGATATTAATTATTTTAATGCTTAAATGTAAGAAATATATCAACCCCGCCCCCCCCCCTCCCCCCGGGAACTCTCAATAGACGATTCACTTGCTCTTTTGCGGGGTACATTAATTTAAATGTAATATATTTAAAAAAAAACCTAAACATGGAGTTAAGTTAAGTTCGGGGTCTATTTTGCGAATTAAAGTATTTAGGGAAAAGGTAATAATATTACTGGAAAAGGATGTGTGGATAAAATGGTAAAAAGTTACTTGATTTTAAAACTTGCTGTATAGGGACTTTAAGAAAAATAAGAAAAGGAAAAATGTACAAGTAATAAAGGTATAGATATAAAAATAGAATTATATATTATATTGTTTGATTTGCACCGACTTCAAAATGTCGTAATAGCTATAAAATTAAAAATTATTTTATGCTTTTTAGCGCTTTTTGTGAAGTCGGTTCAACTTTTTTTACTTTTCACTTTTTAGCGTCTTCTACTCTATACGACGAAGAAAGAACCATCCAAATCGGTCTACGTCTCAAAAAGTTAGGTTTACCACCTACCCTACCTCCATTTCACTAAAATTCATGGTATCAATCAAGGAAAATACTCCACCAAACAGAAAAAGAATCATCGAAATCGGTCCACGCGTTACGAAGTTACCACCCTCCCCATCCCCTACCTCCACCATAGCACCAAATTATTCTCTCATTAGCAATGGGGGACCACACTCTATACAAGAGAAAAAGAACTATCCGATTCGGTCCACGCAAGTTAGATTCCATACTCCCCCCCCCCCCCACCACACCAAAATTTTTTTCTCGTGGTATCAACCAGGGAGCATACTCTACCCAAAAGAAAAAGAATTATCCAAATCGGTCCACGCGTTACGAAGTTAGACTGCTCCTCCCCCACCCCACAATCTACGATAGGACCAAATTATTCTTCTATGAGCAAAGGGGGATCACACTCTATACAACAGGAAAAGAACCATTCAAATTGGGCCACGCGTTACAAAGTTAGGTTCCACCCACCTCCCCCCCCCCCCCCCAATTTTTTTCTCCTAGTAACAACCACGGAGCATACTCTACCTAACAGAAAAAGAATTTTCCAAATCGGTCCACGCGTTACGACGTTAGACTATTCCTCCCCGCACCCCTCACCCTAGGACCAAATTATTCTGCTATTAGCAATATGGGATCACACTCTATACAACAGAAAAAGAACCATCGAAATCGGAATACGCGTTACAAAGTTAGGTCCCACCCTGCCAATAATTTTTTTGACATGGTACCAATCGGTAAACATATCTACCCAACAAAAAAAGAATCATTAAAATCGGTGTAAAAACGATTACATCCCTATTTATTATTTTTGAAATAAACTTCTTTCACTTTCATTACGTCTTTACTTTTTATTATAGATTACACAGATGCTGTGTAATTCGCTCCTCGTAATAAAAATATTCTGAAGAGCGAACTAAGTAATTGTTACTGCAACAATTTTTTTGTATTAAAATTAGTTAATATAAAAAAAATTTATCTCGCTTCTGGGGATTGTCTCCAAAAAAATTCTTCGTCTTGAATGAGTTACATTTATTATTAAAAATTTCTTGAATTTCGCGCTAAAATACATCAATAGATGACTTGTGCTTAATCTAGTATTTTTCGGATGAATGGTCTGGACTGAGTGCTGTGAAGACTCCGACGTAGTCGGTCTCAAACCCTGTTGAAAAAGAAGAAGCGAAATCGCGACAGTCAGAACACCTCGGCTTAGAGAGAATCTACGCGCTATCGCTGATTCCCAGAACGACTAAAGGAGCAGTCATCTTTCTCGGACAGGATAGGTAGGTTTGAAACCCAATTATTTGAAAAACCAAAACAAACACACTACTACTACTACTACTACGACGCGAAGGTCATGGCCGCGAAATGACCCATTATGAGGTAAATGTTTTAGGGTCAAGCGAAACTAGATGAGGAAAAAATGGACATTTTATATCACCCCCTTCTGAAACCGTACCGATATACTTTGTTATATAGTCTGAATATCCGCCGACTGTGTATAACCATAAAATCCGAACTTCGACAAGATTGAAGTTGGTAGATGCAATTAAGTCAATGGAGCTCGATAAGGCCCCAGGGATTGCTGAAATACCAGTGCAACTACTTCCGGCGAATCCCGCTGCTGTGGTTGATATTCTTCTTTCCGCAATCAAGGAACGTTGGGAAATCGCGACCTATCGCACTGAATGGAAATGTGCCGTAATTGTGAAGATTCCCAAAAAAAGGTCATATGAGTTGTTTTGTCAATTGGTGCGGTAATGTGAAATATTTTCAATCAAGCGCATTCTTAATGATAAACAGGCAGGCAGGGTTTCCCCAGCATGATCAAATCAACAGCTTCCGAATTAGAGTAGAGAAGGTCGCAGAGCACGGTTTAAGATCAATGCCGCTAATACTAAGCTTATGAGCTTAGACTTTAGAAGAGAACATGACATTTATCTTGAAGGATAGCAAATGTAACAAATGTAATCTCGGAAGCATAGCTACAGCAGACGGAGGGGCTGAAGCTGATGTACAGGCTCGCATCAATAAAGATCGAGTTGCATTTAATACCGTCGCTAAGTTATGGCGCAATGATGTTGTTATTGCGCCATAGCTTAGTCTATCAGATGCAATAGTTGACACTTCGAGTTTTGAAAATAATTTGTTTGATACGGTATTGGATAGTAAATAAAATTTCCTATAGGCATATGACAGTCTTACTTGCGAAAACACCTCATCTTACATTGCTTTTGAGGAACAATGACTGGGATTACTTTGAAAAGGGTATCTTTCCATTATAATGTATAATCAAAATGGACAATCAAGGGGAAATCAAAACGACAACGGCCCTTTTCAAACTAATAGAAACGTCTCTAAACGTTCGAGTCTTCGAATAGAACGTTAAATTACAGCTGTTCAACATAGAAATAATAACTAAGGTACAAGCCTTTGTCAACCGGTGTTTCCGGAACATTGCCGGCGGCAATTATCAACGATGACCTACACAGAATTACAGGCCAAGACGTGATGGACGCCAGTGTTAGTCCAAAGTGGCAGAGATAGGCCACACACCAAGAAAAGAGCCAAACAACATCGCTCAACAGACGAATTGGACGACTGCGCAACATATGGAGAAAATCCGTAGATTGACAAATCGTGGCAACAATTAAACGCGTTGATGCAGTACCAAAGCAGGAGGAGAGTCGGTGTATGCCCCACACGGGGTTAAAGGAATAGAGAGGATAGCTCAGTAATTTGTAACTGTCTTTCATTTTCTATGGCCAACACGGACAGAGTTGGATTAATTCGTTGAGCGTCACGACCACCACTGGTTCGAGACCAGGTCTCCCCGTGAAGTTTTATTAAGAAATTAAAATAATCCATTCCGTCTCTGGGCTGTTGTTTAGCTCGCAGCAATGCAAAAACAAAACATTCAAGTTTCCTCACTTCCCTTACTCTAATATCCTTCCGCCCAAAACCATGCTAACGCATCAAAGGGTTGTCACCTCGGCAAGGTTGTTACATCGTATAAAAAACAATTTTATTTTAGATGTGATGTTGCCAAAGGAAAGGAATTAAGGATGAGGGAAATGGGTTAGGAGGTGTCGATGTACGCCCCTTTTTGAAAGTTTCGGGCTCATATGACGAGAGAAAAACAGAAGATGGTAAACTGTTCCACATTTGTGTTGTTCAGCTTAGAAAAGATCCGAGAAATTTGACCTGGAGAGTACAGGGGTGGGAGCGACTTGTAGATCTTCTATCGCGCATTGTCATGCGTCTACAAGGAATCAGGCTAGCAATTTAGTTAAAACAATGGTCATGGAAATAGCGATAGAAGAGTGAGAGACAACCGACATTCAATCGATGTTCCAGAGAGTCAAGTCCCTTAGAGATTGAGGAATCGCCAATAAGTTTAATAGCTTTACGCTGGACTTTGTCTAACGCGAATAATGTGGTTTGTCCGGCCCCTGCGCAAATATGCCTAATTTGGGACTGGTAGATCAGCGCTAAGATAGTTGGGGTGAAATATTTTTTATATCTCTGTAGAAACCCCAAGCGTTTCATCGCACTTTTAGCGATTGCATATATGTGATCAGGCCTACTAAGATTGCTGGATATCTAAATACCCAAGATGTTTAGGGAGGGCGAATTGGGTATATTCACTCCGTCGACTGAAATATGTTGGGGGTGAACTGGGCGTTTTTTAAGGGACATTAAAAAGCATTAAGTTTTGGATGCATTAAACGACACATGATTTGCTCTGCCCCAAGCGAGAACCATAGAAATGTCGTTGTTTAATGATCTAAGCATGTGTTCTCGATTAACTTCTGTAGAATTTCCACGTGAATACATTACATTACATTAAGGGATAGATCATTAATAAAAAGAAGAAATAAGGTTGGTGAAAGAACTGAACCCTCAGGTATACTGGTGTTCACGATCATCAAATATTTCAATATTTACTTTTATTTTCTAATGTTTACTTTCCAACAATTTTGTAATACACTGTAATAATTCGTTGCCATTGTGAACTACATCAAATAAATTATGAAGAGTTTTTAGTTGTTTAATTCAACCGGTGTAAAGTAAGTCACACAAATAAAAGGGTCACAGAAGAAAAGTGCTAAGTGCTGCACATTATTCACAACTCATGAACTCACCTAATTCTGGACAGGAAACCAGGTAGAGAGAAGACCAGAGGAATCTTAGATCTCACTTCACTTCAAGGAACCGAAGCAAAGCAGAGATTAAGATATTCAAACTACATTCCACAGAAACTCGAACAACCGGCATTTATTTCGTAGGAATCAGATATAACCCCGTAAATTACTACACGGATTGAACGGTCTGACAAAAAACTCTCTATCCATTAAACGAGGTGAGGGTGCAGACCAAATGTTTGAAGTTTGGTTAAAAGGGAAGCATGCTAGAAACTGGCAATGTCTATCAAAAGCCATTGCAATATCAAGAGTGACGATTCGGATTCACCAATATTATGAAGACAATGATTCCAACGCTAGAGGTGTTAGTAAGATCCCGGTTGAGCGGCCAGTGCGGAAACCTTACTGGCCATCGTTGATAAGATGGCTATTTTCTAGAAATTTCATCAAGTGAGAGTTAATGAGTGATTTAAAAACTTTAGATATGGTCGAAGAGGGGTCGCATGCACTTGAAAACATTCCTGTTAAAATTGACAGGTGAAAAAGTTTGCGCAGAGGTTTAGCCAAAGCAGAGACACATCATTTTAAAACTAGGGGCGAGAAACCATCAGTCCCAGAAGCTTTGGACACGTCGAGTTTCGAATGTACCCTAAAAACTTCCCGAGTGCGAAAGTGTAGCGGCTTTTGACTGCTATTACACTGTGCTCGAGATGGAAGTGACTGCGATGAAGGTGGCAAATAAGAATTAGCAGCAAATAGGCTGGCCTTGTCCAGTGAGTCAGTAAAAATATTCTTGTTATAAATGAGTGGTGCTGTTGACAAACAGGTGAAATTATTCTTTACGGTTTTACTAGACACCAGAAGCCCTTACTACCCTTTTGAGTAGAAAATACCTTCCTTGAACTTTGCCCGACTAATAACTGAATTGCAAATATTCCGCGCCAGAGATGCCAGACGGTATGGAGCAAAAGTCGCCGCGCCATTATTTGAAATCGCCCAAAAATAGCCTTTTGATGTAATCAATCAAGTCTCTCAAATTGTTGTTTGTATAACTTTAATGTAATATTTATTACGGTGCAAATAGTCACAACCTTTAATAATTCACCCAGTCGCTTCCAACTACTTATTACGCACATTTTAATCTTTTAGGAATTAATATATATACAAAGGATAGCAAAAGCAACCGCAGGGACGACAGAAAAACAATTTTGATGTCGGCTGTATCAGAATCAGATATCCACGACGTGACGACGGCTTCGAGCATACTTTTATGTTTGAGCGAAAAAATTCCATTGCGATAAACGTCAGTTTGGACTCGTTCGGAGTTCAGTAAAAAGTTATTCGCGCAAAATTAGAATTTCAGATGACTCGACAGCAAAAATGTTTCTATTGTCACGTCGGGTTATGTGATTTCGATTAGCCAATGAGTCTTTTCGATTTTGCCACCCAGACAACTGGAGTTACTGTGACTCTGCAACGAAGTGTCATCTGCTTCCAAGTGCTAAACCCTGTGTTCGAGTTTATTAGTGCCACCTGGTGTCAAAATACAATTGAAATTTATGGTGATTAATAAAAAAGCATGAGTTTTAGCAATTATTGGTTTACTGCAGCGTTACAATAATGAAAACGAGTATTTTGAATAAGAAGAAAGGCTACGTGAAGAATCCGAAAGTGCAATTTTCCTCTTCAAAATAAAAAGAATGGAAAGAGTTAATATTTTTTCGGTTTTTTTTCATTCTGATTACAACAGGACAGTAAAAATAATTAATTAAATGTAAAAACTCGCAGCACGGAAGCACAATGCTCACTTTTACACAGCTACTTCATTTGTGTTAGTAGTGTCACAGCTATTCCTGGTCCGAACCAGGGGCTACTGGTACTAGCACCAAGGGTAAAATGTACCAAAAACGAACAATCCGAAGCATAACTAGAGTCATGGCACCGTATTCTCGAACACGCATTTGCTTCCACCCACAACACCCAATATGAACTGTTGCTGCAGGCTGCAGTGCATTCTAATTCAGCCTATATCCCAAAAGCGCCCAGCAAGAATGAAAAAATCGCCCAAAAGCGCCCAGCAAGAATTAAAAAATCGCCCAAAAAGTGCCTAGTCGCAGAGAGAAAATTTTTTTCGCCCAAATGACGGCTCAAGTAGCCCAATCGGCGAGAAATCGCCCGACTTGGCAACTCTGTTCCGCGCATCTCTTTAGACAAGTCTCAATTCCTCTGAAGGGCACAATTTATATGCCTGGAAGGCTGCTTCCTTGTTTTTAATGGCTACGAAGCAGTTATTATTGAACCAATTGGTTTTATGTTTTTGAAGCTATGAGGAATAAAGCGATGCATTCCAAACCATAGGATGTTTAAGATATAATCGGCGCTTTTGTTGACGTCTCTCATAGAGCAATCAGAGCAATCCAGCTCTCTGAGATATTTATTAAGTCCCGCCCAATCAGCGTTTTTATAATGCCACACTAATCATTTGGTGGAGTTTAGGTTAGTGGTTGTCAGAGAGGAAATGGAGAATTGGGTGGAGATAAGACAATGGTCCGAATTACCCAAGGGAGCAGTTACCAAAACCGAGTACTTATCTTGGTTAGATGTTAGAAATAAATTCAAAAGATGCGCGTTGTGCCCCAAAGTATCAGTAACACGAGTCGGACACTCAACCAGTTGTTGTAAATTTAAGGACTCACTAAATAACTCGCCGTGTCTTCCAGACGGGCTTGTGGTATAAGAATGCCTTAGCCACTGTGTGTTGTAGACGTGGAATCGTCAGAAAGAACGATTTCAGAATAATGGGATTTTTCAAAAATCTTATCAATATCGGAAGACAGCTTATCGAAGGAACACAGACTGACACTCTGACACACTAATTTGCCCAAAATCAAAACAAAACGTAAACGTACACCGACACAAGGTCTGACGAACGGGATCCACAAATGCGAAGCAAAGCCGCCTCTGTGAGGACAAGCCAGCAGCAGTGTTATGTCTGCTGTGCTGAACTTTGATCTTTGGAGGCCCATTGAAAGCACTCAATGAAGCACGATTGTACTTACATTGAATGTTGGATGGAAAAAACGATGTAAAAATTGTCTGTTGAGATGAACTTAACACAAAAACAATACTATTGTAATTTTTTCCCTATGAGAGGGAGACCTCTCATAAACAATCGTTAAAAAAATTTGGCGTATGCAACCGTGGTTGTCTCCTGAATAAATCATTCCTAAATTACATATTTTACACCACTTCTAAAAAAAAACAGGGTCGAAGAGACAGGTATTTTATTTGGGCAAATAATAAGTGACATTTTGAAATGTTTTAAAATTTACAATTTTGTATTATACATTTTTAATAATTATAAATTATTTTTCTTTTCAGCAGCTGGACGAACTGCATTACGCTGAGTTAGCCTTGTCGATACCTAAAAATTCAATTGATTGCAACAATATTGGGATAAACAGCTGTAGTAGTACTTTGACGAAAAAACCGCTGCCGCCATCCTATGATTACTTCGAGGAGCCAACAATATACGCTCAAATCGACCACTATAAGACCACTTCGTCAACATCGACGTCACCATTTCCGCCCTTAATTTCACCGGCATCACAAATATCATCCTCGACGAACCTCTATCACGGGCCCGGTAGTGGGAGCAGCACTCTGCCGGGTGCCATTAACCCGTTGGGAATAGTTACAACCAACAGTATGAAAGCCATACCATTGGCAGCAGTGTCAAATACAGCGCCCACAGGTGCATCCACCGCGGCAACAGCAAAACCATTTTCAAGGGAAATTGTCACTGTGAGGACACCGCTCATGTACACACAACAGGAAAGTTGCGTTTAATGGAATTTTTTATTTTCCGTTATTGTTTTTCTCTTGTGTTTTTTGGCGGAAGGATCAGAACGGAACAAGGTGCTTCAGGGTGGCAATTAAGTTTGCTACCAGCTGCAGTATTTCACTGGATTTGACATATTATGTATCTCGCAATAAAAACATATATACAAGATTTTTCGGTGAATAAAGCATGCAAAGTTTTTAGAAAACAACCGCCGAAAGCGCATTATGTTGTCATTTGGTTTTAGGCAAAACAGTTTAGGGTGGTGCACTTTATCAGACTAAGCCTTTTTTGTTATTACTGGTTACGTAAACGATTAATGCACATACACCCTCTGGGAATTTCAAAATTGATTCAAAATATTTTAGTGCTTGAGAATATAATCAAGTGACAGCGAAAAAACGATCTGGAAATTTGAAATATTTGAAATTTTTTCCAGCTCATTGGATTAACTGTGTTGTTGGATTTAATACTTTTTCTACAGATTCTTTCTGGATTCAATTCATACGGCAGAAAGTAAGTACGTAATTATAAGGAAATTGTGAGGGCGAAAAATTAAGTCCTTATTATTGTTTCCAATCAGATTTACATAATTAGAGAAACAAACTGGGTTGAATATGACAATATACTGTTTAAGTCACAAATGGCGAATTATAAAAAGAAAAACTCAGAGATGTAAATTTTTTTTCGCCTAAGGGTTAAATAATTCGAGTTCGATTTAACAGAGTAAAACTATCCAAAGTAGAGCTATTATTAAAAGTTATCTTCTTGGAGGACATTTTTTAATCGAGTTCGTATGACGGCTTGCAACTAAACGAAAAATAGCCTCAAAACTGAATTTACATTTTGAACATTTCTGGGTAGTCATTTTTCGTCATTTATTCGCATCCAATTAAAAAGTATGTCTCTCGTCGGGATATCAAACCAAACGACAGCCTGTCACTTTGGTCTTCGAATTTTACTCAAACTGGTTTGGTTTCGCTAGCAATTCCACAAATTCTATCATGAGAACTTTAAAGCTTTGTTCACTTTTTCTCTACGAATTTTCTGTGCTTGTTAACGTTGGTAAAGAATTTAATCACATGCATACGGTTTTTCTTTGTAAGGTTTGTTTTGCACCTTTTCATCTATATATTGATTAAAACGCCTTTTAATGGCATGCACCTTTTAGACGATCAGATAACCCTGTAACAATTGCATGTACATTTTCCAGTTTCGCAAGCAGTAACTAATCAAGAATTACGAAACGATAAAAAAACGCTGCAAAATGGTTTTAATTAGGTTTTATTGGGATCAAGCCGTATTTTCACGTTTTTGTACGTGGAATTTGCATTTTGTAGGGATGGGGGATAGAACTGAGAAAATCAATCCAGTACGGATCGATCTATAATTTTTTTCCGATTTCGAAGATCGATTAATCGCCCGAAAAAGATCGATGTTCATAGATCGATTCCATTTTTTCTGACATCTCAATTTTGAGACGTCGCAAAATGAAGATGATTATTGAAAATCTTAAAATTTAGATTAAAGATTAGTTTCTTATTCTTATTTTTGATGTTTCCTTAAAAACTTATTTTTTTATTTAATGTAGAATCACTAAACCAGAAATAAAGGACAAAGCACTTCTAGATAAACGGCTTCGAACAAAGTAGTGAAAAATTAATGAATTCTTTTTATTGGTTGTACTTTTTGGAACATTTTT
Organism: Leptarthrus brevirostris; assembly: GCA_964036015.1. NCBI lineage: Eukaryota > Metazoa > Arthropoda > Insecta > Diptera > Asilidae > Leptarthrus > Leptarthrus brevirostris. Next base: position 48,342,078 of record OZ038371.1, read on the forward strand.
ACTCTTCGACAAGATTTGGCGGTACTTTATTGAGAGAATTCTGTGATTCTCTCCGGATGAGAACAGAATTTTGACAGCAGTGAGTGATTCTCTCAAATAATTTTGACTGCAAATGACTGCACACTACCTGTACTTTTTACTTACATATATATTCTTACGACATTATAAGCTGGATATATTTTGTTTTACTGTGGGGACAGTGTTATTTTTTTAAGACTAGCTGGGTAATTTAGGGAGCCGGTTATCTAGTTGTAAGTAATCTTTGAGACAAACACCCACCGATGATTACAAAATTATGGTACTCACTGATACAGATAACACTAACATATTATTTATCTAACATCCAAAATTTTTTAGATACGAAATTTTAAATTTGCAGGATTATTGCACGAATTAATGATGATGCGAAAAAATTCCACGTGTGTTTGTTCAGTTTTCTTTTAGCTCATTTAGCCTTGTCTTAAATGGATGAGAATCGGAAATAAATAAATCGATTCGAGCTGAATCGGTCCAGCGAAAAATCGATTCAAAAATCGGCAGATCGAATTCTAAAAGATCGATCCACCGAGATCAAAACCATCTGGTTTAAAAACGTCATGCCTGATTGCTTGGCTAGTCGGGCTGTTTGTTGCTGAAAGTCCATTTGGAGCCATGAAGGCCCAATGTGCATGCTCTTAAAAATGGCAGAACTTAAAACTACTCAGATCTCTGTATGAATCTATCTAGTTCCATCTCAACAGTTATCTACATTGTCAAAGAACCTTGCACGCAAGCAGGCAAGCCGTCGTTCTTATAGAGCCGCACTTTCGTTGTTCGGATGCGCTTTCTTTCGAAGGATAAGAGTTTAGAAGTTTTGCTGTAATTCATTTTCGGACAGAGACTTCCTGTTGTGAATTAGTAGGTTATATTTTCCCACTATTTCGAAGTCTTCTTGGAAAAGTCTCTTTCAATTCGACTTTAAGGATAAACCCTTTCCATGGTCTATGTTTGAAACATTTCGGGCTAGATCGTCGGCTTCTCTGTTACCCTCTACGTCAACATTTTTTAGAACCCTGCAAATCCTAACCGTATGGTCTGAGATATCTCTTAGGGCTTTGGTGCGGTCTTTGACACATTTTTATTTATCAGATGGAAGTTTAAATCCTTGAGTGCTGCTTGATTGTCCACACAAATAGTGATCTCGATTGCCGACATCTATTTTGCTTGGGCAGCGCGTGCAAACTTAAACTTGACTCTTTTTTATGTTTCATTAGAAAATAAAATTCTGGCGGTTTATCACTGATTTACAACTATTGACAGCTGCTGTTCGATGTATAAGAAGTTATTTCAGAAGCAGCAATCTAGCAATTGAATTGTTTTACTCAAGTTAATTATTACTTGAGTAAAACAATTCAATTGCTATATTGCTGCTTTTGAAATAACTTGTTAATTCGGAAATGTTGTTAAAAAGTGCTTCCCTAAACGTGACAACATGTTTCCCTTCTAATTTAACTCTTTTTCTTAAAACATTTCAAGTAGTTTGCTCATTATGATTTCCATTGGTTTTGTTGATTGTTTTCAAGGGAGATCGACATCCAGTGCTGTCGTCGTAAGTCGTCGATGGTGTAACTGCTAACGTTTTGACAGGCCATAATGAGGGTTCCAGATTCGAACTCCATAGACTCTGACTTAGGTTGCAAATCCGTTTGAAATCGTTGTGATCGAATCGGGTGAAGTTCCACTTTCGCCCCATGCTCACAATAGGTTAAATAACTACAACCATGTAAAAAATAAACCAAATGTGATGTGTATCTAATCAATGAGTTTTTTTTTAAATTAAATTATAGGAATGGTAAAAAGGTGGAGTTCACTACCAACAATTTTTTAATATATAAGAAAACCTATTTAAAGTTTAATAAAGCTTTAAAAAGCGCAAATTACAAGTATACTTAACACTAAATTAAAAATTTTGCGTGAATCAAATGGCTTACTTATTGTGGAACAGAGGGAGTATTTGAATTGCTAACCGCAGAAATAGAACAATTCCGAAAATTAAAATTTTAAAGGAAAAGGGTAAAACTATTTTTTATGGATGGGAGCTAGATATTTAATGTGAATTCATAGTGAGTGGTTTTTCTTTTCAAATACGTGGATAGCAGCTGATATGGTTGGTTCGCTAGCTGGTTTACAGGATTTTTATTTATTGCAATTTCAAATGAAAAACTCATAGGCAGGCATGATCCAACTCCGTCTTCCTCTATTTAAAAGTACTTAATAGTTCAGAAGAACTAATGTCCTCTTTAGACAGTCAAAAGTGATTGGGCATTTAAACTCCTTAGAGCATATCTTAACAAAACCCAAATCTAGATCAGTCTAGGAAAGAACAGCATCAATTCTATTCTCAAAACGGAAGTAAGTATAAAGAAGTACACACAGATGCTTGGTTTTGCCAAAACTAGTCAGTAAACTAACGACATATAAGCCATGAAAAGGAAGGAAGTTAAGAACACCATTTCTGAAAAGCGTCCACATCAGCATTCGCATTAGTGGAGAGAATACAAAATATGTTTGTGTTATAAGCAAAACATAGAATTACTAGATGCAACATTGCTGTACCCCGAGGCGCTGAGTATGTTTTTAATTTTATCGAACAAGCAATAAATATATTAAAAAATTCACAAGCAGACAACTTTTGAAAAAGACCGAGAAAGATTAGAAATGATCACAGGGTTATAATTTTCCAAACGCAAAATAGTATCAGTTTGGTTTATAGTAAGCAATAGTCAAATAATTTCTAGACTTTTCATACAACGTCAATATAATTCTATTTATATAACACACGTCTACAAAAAATGGGCTAGAGACTGCGGTTGGGCAGATGGGGGTCATTTCTTAAGTAGTAATACGAGGTCAAAATTGGCAGATCACGTCAGGATTTTGAGCTATTTCAGGTTATGTACTCAAAAAAATAGTTTTTGGCTATTTTTGAGGTTACGTACAGGATGCAAAAAAAATTTTTGGTCCTTTTTCCCAGTTGCATCATTTAATACTACTCTTACCCTTCGAAATAAACTATGAAGCGGTCACCTATGATTTTATCTTGCAAAATTACAACCATTTTTAGTTATGAAGTTCATAGTTCATATAAATATATAAATATGTATCTGTATATGTATATGAAAAATGAACTAAATAATTTGAAATGGGCGTAACTTTGCAAGAAAAAATAGTAGGTGACCGGTCAATTTGAAGGGTGATGCAACTAGAAAAAATTACCAAAAATTGTTTGCATCCTGTAGAAGCTTGTAGACCTGTAATTGTTATAGGAAGTTACTGATAGTACAGACAAACTGATTTTAAACTGTAGGTTCACTTCCACTCATTACCATTAATTTCTTTTTCCATCCTAACTCCCAAAGGGGTTAGAGGAATTAGAGAGGATAATCTAGCATTGTAAGCTACTAAAATGACTATAGAATTCTAGAGGATATTTTAGCATTGTAGGCAAGTAAAGTGACAATACATCCAATTCACACTACAGGTTAATCTGTGATCTCCAAAACTTTCTTGTAAAATAGCTCAAAAACTATCAGTGTCATTCCAGGCTTTTGTAAGTATTGCTTACTTAAATTTTAAGACAATATGAAATTATAAATCTGACTTGCCCCTTTAAAAGCGATTGACCGCATGTTAAGAAATTTTAGACTAAACCCTTTCATTACTGGCATTTACATTCGTTATCCTCAGCAAGGGCATCCTTTTTTATGTGTGAACTAGTAAAGCCTCTATCCAAATCGTTACACAGTAGTTGAAAGGAATAAACGCAGTTTATTTGCTTACTTCTGGAAAATTCGCAAAGTTATATTAAAGTAAATCTTAAGTTTCTACATATTTTACATTTTCCATTTCATTCACAATCGCACTCTTAATTAATCTTTTTTTTAAATAAACATTGCACAATTGTTTTATTCATTGTCTCGTTTACATTAAACCATAAAAAAGTGCACATAAAGGTGCACAGTGTTTTGAGCGCGAAAACTAGCGCACTTGTAATTAAATAACCGTCTATGTTTTTCAAAAACTCTGTGTAAATTCTGCAGTTAACAACCATCCGTTTGTTATTCATACAGCACACCTTTATATGCACTACTGTGTATTTGTATTGAAATCACACGAGCCTCTGTTTTTGGGATATGTAAATACTAAAGCCCAGCTTCTTCCTGAAATTCTCATCTTTGCACAGCACCGTAACTTGGCGAAAAAGCGTACTTAATTATATAAAAGTCAATAAAACTGCAGCTGAAGTCCAGGTGAGGGGTCTGGCGCTTATAGTAACATCCATAAATATGCGTGTTAGAACTTACTTTAAATAATTTAAAAACGTAAAAGTTCTTACATTCGCATTCTCTGTAGTTCCTGTATCCACTAACGTGGCATGAGGTGACCTAATTTGAGACAACGATTGCAAGTAGACATACAACTTATGGTGGGTTCCGAACTACCGAGATTAATCTGCAACCCCAAAAAGCTTTTTATCGTAATATGTTATCAGCAAAAAACAACAATGGGTCATCGACAGTGGGGCTAGAACCTGCGACCTCGAGGATGGAAAGACACCGACGACTTTCGCATAACATTATCCCAAAACCGTTGTAATTACTTTGTTCTGCTAGTCGCGTATTATTTTCGATAGAATTAGCACTCGAGAAGGATAAATAAAAGTAAAAATATATCGGTCAAGTGGAAGTTGGATTCCGTACCGCGATTGCTTTTAAAATCAAGATTTTAATTAAGCGAGGAGCGAGCGTTATTATTTACGTTCAGTCTGAACTTTATTCTAATGGTTCATGAAACTTTTCAGATTTTTCTGAGTTATCCTTTTGGTGATAAGGGTGGTATTAAAGGCTTTGGAGGAGATGACCTTATTTTTTTTTGTCATATTTTCGGAAAGCCCGGCGGAGCTTCCTGAAAGAAAAATCTCCGCGTCCTGATGAACGAATTGGATTCTTTTAATAATTGTCTGATGCATTATTGTAAGTGATTAAATAAATCAATAATTATATAATAACAATTACTTATTTCACATAAAAACAATTCCATAACAATTTAACATAAGGGACTTCTAATGGTATTAGGTTAGGTTAGGTTAAAGTGGCTGCCTAAGAAGGCACACTTAGATCTAAGAGGCCCTTTGTGCTACCACGTTGAGGCTTGAATTTAACAACCCCATAGAATTACCTAAGGAATAAGAAGGTTAACATGTTGCCCCCTGTGAACCGAAACAAGAAACTAGGTATCCAGTGGAACCAGTTCACGGGAAGTCAACATAATTTTGACTGGGTTGTGAAGGGTGTTTATCCTTAATTCGTCGTCGGGAACCAATTTGAACTCCTGATAAATCGAGTCAGGTCTCTGACATCCGTGGAGCCTAGCTCGGTTAACTTTTCAAAGAAGGGGGAGCCCAAAAACCGGTTCCTACGGTTGGCTAAGGCCGGGCAGTTACCGAGGAGGTGAAGTATGGTTTCCTCTTCCTCTTCGTCGTGGCAACTCCTACAGAAGTCGTTTGAAGGCACGCCCAGCCTATTGGCGTGTCTACCTATGAGGCAGTGACCCGTGATTACGGCTACTGTAGTGCTAATTATTTTGCGTCCGAGTAGGATGAGCCCTCTTGACCGCTTAGGGTCAAGCTTTGGCCATATCTGTCGGGAAATCAGGCAGGTGTGTTCCTCTTTCCAGTTAGTGTTAGCAATCTTGAGAGCCTCCTGTAAGAGTTCCAGTTTGCATGTACCTAGCGGTTTACCCGGCTGGTGGTTAATGTCCAAAAGAGGACGTGTGGTACCGTTTCTCGCTAGTTCGTCGGCTCTGCAATTGCCCGGAATATTAATATGTCCAGGCACCCAGATGAGCCGTACTTTCAGATGCTCAGCTATGTCATTTAGTGTTTAGCGACATGTTATAACCGTTTTGGAGGTTGTGTATACTCCCGAAAGGGATTTAATAGCGGCCTGACTATCTGTGAAAATACATACGCTATCTGTAGGTAGCGTTAGTTGATTCAGGCGGTCCGCAGCTACCTTTATAGCCATGATTTCTGCCTGAAACACGCTGTAGTAGTCAGGTAAGTGGAATGAGACATCGAGGTCCAAATGTTCCGAGAATATTTCTCCACCCACTTTGCCTTCCAATTTGGAGCCGTCAGTGTAGAGATGCACTGCGTTCCCCCATTGGGGAGGACCTTTCTCCCATTCCGATCTGGTGGGACAGAAGGAATCGAATTTTGTTCCAAAGACAGGCTTGGGCGAGGTGTAGTCGATATTGCCGGCAGTTGTACTGTGCAATATTTTGGAGTGACCGAAATCAGTTCGTTTCCAGGTCTGGATTGAGTTAAGCCTAATGGCGGCTGATGATGCGGTTTGCTTATCAAAGAGATCCAACGGTAGAAGGTGGAGAATAGTGTTCAGGGCTTTAGAAGGTGTGGTTCTCAGGGCACCTGTTATCAGCAGTGCTGCCATCCTCCGAAATTTGTCCATTGCTTTCAGATGGGTTGCTATATTTAGTGCCGGCCACCAGACAATCACCCCATACATAAGTATAGGCCGTATGACACTTGTATAGAGCCAATTAACAATGCGTGGTTCCATACCCCATCTTTTCCCTATAGCCTTCTTACACGAGTACAGCGCTACTGTAGCTTTCCGTACTCTTTCTTGGATGTTAGGCTTCCAGGTAAGTTTTCTATCTAGGACTACACCTAGATACTTAACCTGGTTACACAGTTCCAGCCTAACCCCGTCTAGTGTAGGGCAATTAATAGGAGGTGTTTTATGCCTGCGAGAGAAGAGTATTAACTCTGTTTTGTTTGGGTTTATACCCAGACCACAACCATTACTCCATGATAAAATCTTGGAGAGGGCGTGTTGTAGCACTTCAGCCAGTGTATTGGGGTGCTTATCTGAACATATCAGGACAATATCATCGGCGTAGGCAATAACCTTGTGACCGGATAACTCCAGGTCTATGAGTAACTCATTCAGAGTTAAGTTCCATAAGAGTGGTAAAGGATTCCTCCCTGAGGGGTACCTCTAGTTACCACTCTTTGGATATTGAATCCTCTTAAGCTGGAGATAATGACCCTGCTATTTAGCATGAGGTCAATAAGTTTGATGAGAGGATCGTCGATTTCAAGCCTCCTCAAGGATGCCATTATCGCCTCTGATCTAATATTGTTTATAGCACCCTCAATATCTCATATGGTATTAACATCGTGGAAGACTTTTTCGATCAAAACAGGTTAAGGAAGCTTCTATCCATTTGCACAAAAGTATTACAGTGAAGACTCCGATAATAATGTAAAATCCTTCTGACGACAACATTGATGTAAAATCTACGAAAACCAAGTTTTTTTTAAGAATAGTAAGAAAAGATCGAAAAATGGAAACAATTCATTGAGAACTAAAAAGGAAACTGCAGGAAGAATTAAAGTGATAGGGACTGCTGAACTGGTTGATTTATTTAATACAATACGAATCGAGCATTTCTCAGAACTGATGCCGATGACGGAATACCGAACAAAATAATAACAAGAAAATATTAGTCAATTTCTAAAAAAATATATTCTTAAATAAATCGTAAATGATTATGCGTTTTAAATCAAGTGCAAGGTTGCTTAAATGGGATAAAAATAGCAAACTCTAAAATAACACAAACAGAAAGTAAACAGGGAATACAACTCTAACTGCCCTTAATGGTATTATATTTCACTAATGTTTTGGGAAATTTTGATAACTATTTCATAAAATATACATATTTATGTATTTCAGACCAATTTTGAAGTTGGAAAGGCTACTAGCTTCTGCCATATTGAATTTATCCTGACTTATTACTATCTCTGAATTAATACGAATTTTACGATACTTTATAGACCCAAATCGGTAAAACAAAGTGCATGTATGCACACCTCCTTTTGGCGTTGCTGTAGGTGGGTAATTGAAGTGCTATTAAATAAATGACATAACATAATAAATCTTTTGCATATGTTACCTTAAAAAAATATAATCGAATTCAACAATAATACAGGAATTGCTTCCACTGAAGTTTTGAATTCATAATCTTGTTTCGGACCTGACCTTCCTTAGGGTCAACATTTTAACAATTTACGTGTAAATATCTGTAAAGTTCTATTTTAAGTTTTTATATTAATTGTACAATAAACCTGTGAATCCATTTTTAAATAAAAAGTATGACTTGAGATAACAATACAAAAAGATTGAGCCGCTTAAAATGCCAAAAAGCGTGTTTAACCAAATTACGATTAATTTAAAATGTATAGACAATTTTTTATTACATTAAAATTAATTTTATTAATCTAGGAAAAGGAACAATTATTTTCTTTGTATTTTTATGTAAAAAATTATAAGTACTATAATTTGTATTCCAAGAAAAATAGAAAAGGATAAATTTGTTAACGTTGGTACTGTTTGAGTAAGAAATGTATATATTGAGACCTGAAGTAAATTTAGTTAGGATAAGCAATTATTTTCATTATAATGGTGAAATGGTCACGAGCAGGAGGTTCGGTAAAGATTTTGAAATGTACAATTGCATCAAAATTTTTTAAAACAGGCTTCTTACCACGGCTTTTTAAGATATGAAATTTAATGTAATAGGATAATCAAGTTAAAGTAAAAAACCATTGTAATTTGCACTATTGCAAAATTGATTTTAATAATATTTTTGGATTTTATAGAATTTGGTCAATTTTATTTTGTAAAAAGAGGAGTTGTAGTATATAAAGTAAAATAAAGATAAACACAAAATGTTTGCTGCTTCTACGAGCATAAATAAAGTCAAGTGAAAAGAAAAGAATAAATTCTTGAATGACAGCAATAAATTATTAACTCAATTTATTTAAAAAAAAGCAGCTAAAATAAGGTACGCAAAATGAGAAGGATACATACAGAAGATAAAGAAATTTGGATTCACTAACAAAAAACATGGTAAGTGTATGAGTTTTGAAATTATCATATCTTGATACAGTATCCCATCAAATAACTTAATAATATAATAGCGCGACACGGGAAATAGTTGTGTGTGATAAGAATGGTACTACCTACATATATTAATAATTCTAGCGTGGAGCAATCTGCAGATAAGTGTAAAAACGCAGCCGATTGAATCGGAATTTTAATTGCTTTATCCTTCCCCCTCTACCGGCATGGAAGCATATAATGTAGTATTTGCAATACTTATACAATGCATATATACCTCGCCACACATTTGGATAATCTTGTTTTATATAAATTGAAAAAAATTTTTTTTTTTGTCGAATACGTGACAGCCAGTCCGGATTTTGGAAAACTTCGACTTTGGTTTTGACTACATATTTAGTATTTATTTCACAGATTATCTACGACTAGGCACTGATTACATCAATCCGGCACTCAGTAACTCAAAGAAATTCCATACGGAAATATTTAACAGGGCGAAAAAACAGCCGTGTTGTAATACCCGTAGAGGTATTCGTCTACATGAATGGGACAAAAATAAATGAGGGCATGAGACAATACTCTACTCAAATGGCTAAGGCTGCGGTAACGCTGCTAACCAATTAAAAGCAATATTTCTTATGTCGCGTTTACAGTGAATTAATTTCTAAATTATCGCATGGCGACTGTTAATTCCATCACTGCTATGCACGCAAAGTGCATAAGCGACGCCCATTTTGGGTAATGAAATATAGGAATTACAGTAATAGGACAATAATTTCAACACTTTGGGAAGAAGTGGCAAAGGAAATTGGAAAACCAATTAAATACTTTATTATAGTTCAGGACTTAATTAATTCACGTACCATCAGCGCACCATTGGGAACCGATTGCCACCCGTTCGTTGTATCTGTAGGCTTTTTATTAGATTCTAACGTATTTTGAACTTGCAATAATAATGCTTTGTCAACACCTTTCAGATCAGTTATTATATTATGAAGGAGACAGACAGATTTTATAATTGTTTGTGATATTTCAACGTCCGTCTCAATTACTCTTCCTAAAATTCGGCAATTCGGCAATCTATAGTATTCTGTAGTTTTGAAAGATTTTTGTAAAATAAATTGTTTTTATTGGTGAAATTATTTTGAGGGAATGGTCTCAGCAGATAGGTCCTTTGAGGATACGCTTTGTCTCCCACTAATACAAATTGGTATAATAGAAAATATCGGGCCGCCGGCATATTAAGTTTGGGACCTTCAATTACATTATGCAATTCCGATGATACAAAAATTGCTTTGTCACTTTGATTGTCAAAAGCTCCGAATTCAAAAATCTGTAGCTAACATTCTCTACTCCTTACAATACTAATGAAAATAGTGTTTGTATTTAAAATATTTTCTCTATGTGGAATGCGCTAACGCTAAATATTAAAAGGTCATACAACAGCAGCAGGTTCAAAGACATTTTGTTTTCTTATCTCTTAAATGAAGTTGAATAGATAAGTAAGCTCTTTTTACTTTTTATTTTTTATATTTTTTTCTCCTCAATGTATTCTACAACTTACTTCTTGTTAATTTTTATTTTTATACTAATGTTACTCTTATTTGCCTACACTTCGAAAAGACTTGTATCTTACTTGTGTAAGGTTTGAAATATAATAAATGAAAATGAAAGTATTTTTTCCGTCGCTGGAACCAACACAATTAGAAGATTCCAAATTTTTTCTAAAAATCATCTGCAACATACCGGGTATTTCACATAAGGTCTGCCAACCTAATTGTGGTGATATATCTCACACAACCAAATAAACATTCTATGACAGGGGTAGAGGCAGTCTTAACCGTTTTGGACTCACAAATTTGCAATTTTCAAGGTATTTGCATCATTATTCTCATTAATCTTCTCTCGGAATTTTCCAGTATAGTCCATTGATTGGGATATAATAATATGGACGTAATGCTCCTCTACAAATAACCCTCAAAACTTTAACTGAAGATACTTGTTGTCTCGTGCACAATTTAGGGTATATAGGTGAGTTTTTTAACTTGAAACTTTCAAATATTTCGAAATAATCAAAATTTAATCATTTCGCGGAGGAAATATTTGTCCACTGCCTCCTCCTTTTAGTGACGGCGGGGGAAACTTTGAAATCATAAATATATGAATCCTTATTTTTTATAGGTTTATAGCCTGCTGTTGCTGCTTTTCATCTCAAATTGTCTGTATGTACTTTTGATTAGTTTCTTGTTTTTGCGCATAACAAAGGACGGTAAAACACCGAAGAAATTCGCATTAAAAGATTTGGTTTGTAAAGATCATCTGGCATGCTTGGAACTTGTTTGCAGATCAGTATTGCTACATGGCCTTGTAAAAAGTACATAGAGAAACTTTTAAAGTACCAAAGACTATGTTGACATTTAAGGAAATACTGAAAATGATTAAGAATTCGGCATCCAAAACGTATACATTTTTGCTGGTAGACCATGTAGAAGTTGCTCGACTTTTGCTGGCATCCAATTGATCATTCTCGTTTGCTTGAAAAACGCTAATAAATATTTCTAATACCCTATATATTATTTACCGTTAATACAGGTTGTTGTAAAAGCAAGTGTTAAGCTGTCTTCGCTTAAGTTTCGCTGAGATAAATAATGGAAAATTTTTCGCAGATCTCACCAATAAGCACAATAACCAGCGGGACCATACTAATTCTACGCTTTCGTAAATAATACTAATTCTTGATTCACATCTGCGCTTTTTTTCATTCGGGGAAATTATGTCCTTGCAGTTTTGAAATGAGTCAAAATCAGCCCAAATAGCACAAAGCTACTCAAAGGTTACATTCGCCGACACATTTTAGAAAAATGTGCTACAAAGAGGAAAGAGAAGCAAATCTGATTGTAAACCGCGCCAAATCGCTGTTACTGTAACAATTTGGTAACTATTTTTCTTATAGTTTTAAAACAGGTTCTAAACAGCATTGGTTTTATCACGTTAGTTACACAATGCTAAACAGATACCCAAATCTGTTTAGTAACACACACTTAATATTAGATATCAAGGTTACTAAATTGAAACTATTTTGTGTAAATGTGGAATCAGAAGTTACATCACGTAAACACAGTTTAGCATAGGTTACTGGTAACAGAAAAAAAGTTTCAAACATTTTACTTTTTAGAAACTTTGTGTCACTTGTGAAACTTTGGCTGCTCGTAGTGTTTCGCGTGCATGAAATAAAAGAAAAATGTTTAATCACTCTTCTACATATTATAGAAAAAACTAATACTGCGACAGCTGCTTGTTCAAAATGTCAAACATTAAAGAAACATATCCGTAAAATGTTACCTAGAAGTTTCACGTCGTTTTTTGGTAACAATTTGAACCCGATTTGAATCAGATGTTGAAAAAGTGTTCAAAATGACACAATTTCAGTACATTGTGGAAGAAATCGTATATATTGTGCCTAATTTGTTATTTTGAGACTATTTCGAATTTTTTAGAATCATAAACGAAACTTTTTAGAAGAAGATTCTTAATAGTAACTTGTTGAAATTGTCGCGATCTTATGTTCAGTTTACATAATCTTTCTGAATGTTAGCAATTTTTTTATTGAATTATTTCGGTATTATGCAAGCCTTTTGAATGTTAAACCTTCTAAGAGAAGAGGAGGAGAGTTTTTGCAACACTTTTTGACGCCTTAGGATATATCTACGAATTTTTTTAACATACTAAAATTTCATCAATATAAAATTAATTCCTAAATTTAGATTATTTTGAAAGCGCGTTAAAATTTTTCAACTTTTCCCAAAAACTGTTCGGTTAAACAGCTGTTGTTTATATTTTTTCTGTTTTGAGACGAGATAAATCATAAATAATTGTCAATAGTAAAGACCTACATGATTATTATCATGAAACTTATAAAGTCTAAATTAATGAAATGTTTCTTTCAAGATACGTTTATGTTTCTATTATTTAACATTCTTAACGCTTTTTAGTTACATTTTATTTTATGTATATCTTTCTCTTTCTTCCCAATTTGTTCATGGCTTGGTATTTTGTTAGGCACATTTTAGGCTTATGTCTAAAAATGTTACGTTATTGTTTAGAAACACAATTGGAATGTGTAGTTACACTTTTAGCAACAGCGATAGTAACAGTTCGGTAACCTACTTAGTAACATTCATTCCCCAGATCCGGAAGCCGATTAGACACAAATACTAATCATTATATAGAAACCGTTGTTTCTATAGAGTCACATTCTTTGTAGCAGACTCGTAACCTTGCCTAAAATGATACTTTCTGTGCTATTTGGGTGAGCTTTTTAAGTTTTTGATATGTGATGTGCTTAGGTCGTTTCATCACTACGTACTCTGTCGAATGTGAGACATGTAAATTAAGTTGAATCTTAATGTAATTTATACCTGCCCTATCTGTTCTTCAGGGTCAATTCTGACGAAAGAGTATACGTAAATTATTTATGTATTTTACAATACATGAATGCATGAAGTCATGTGGCTTCTAAATGGCAAAGTTACAGATCGTAAAGTTAGCGTCCCAATTACGCTCAGCACAACTGGCGAAGATTACTTAACTTTTTATTATAGCCTATGTTTAAGCAACTGTATTAAGTTCTTAATGAAATTTTTGAAAAAAAAAACAACATTGGAAACATTGTTACTGCACAGTCTCTCTTGATTGTCTAGCGCATTATTATATTTATCCGAAAATCGTGCCCACGTTGTACTATAATTTCTAAATACCAAATATTCTACTTCTATAATTATTTAAAATATATATATATATATATATATATATATATATATATATATATATATATATATATATATATATATATATATATATATATATATATAAATATATATATATATTACTTTCCTTAGAATCCTTATTTTGGATGAATTCATCGACGGTCACGGCTTTTGTGTACGGTATTCTTCTCATAAAGTGCAATTTTAGACCTAAAACAAACCGAAGTATATATGAAACATTTTTATTTTGAGTTGCTATTTTTAATATGTTAAAAAGAAAATGTATTCCATAATGACAAATGGAAATTACAAAAAAAATTACCGGATCATTTTTGCAGGCCAATGAGTTATAACTGTAAAGCGACAAAAGTAAAGAGAGAATTATACGAGTTCAATGTTCCTTCCTTATAATAAGGTATGTCATATTTTTTAAGATAAAAGAGAAGGGAAAATAAAAACAGAAGAAACAAAATGTTTCCCAATAAAATGGAAAATAGATAAATTGTAAATCATGAAATCATTTAATAAATTTTAAATGTACGCAATTGTAACATAAGAGGACTTAATGAAATTTTTTAATATATGATAATTTTTAGATAGTTCAAAAATAAACAACACATCCAAAGAAAGATATCTGCTAAATAATTTATTGTAAATATTAGGAACATACACTTATAAATTACTTGTAAGTTCGTATTAAGTGTAAATTTCAAAACTAGTAAACAATGATAATGAACAAGCAATTTGAAATGTTTGATATACCTAATCAGTAATTGTGTAAGAAACAACTTCACAGTGAAAACTTCTCATTTTTCTGTAATAAATAAAATTAAGTGAAAGAAACACAATTTTCTTGAGTGATTTATATGATCTTATTGTGTAAAATATATGTTACATATATGACAAATTTTATATTGCGTTTTCATTTACCCTGAAGATGTGGGCCTAGCGGGTATATGCACGTTGGGCCGGTGCCGACCGTAGGTCGGGCTGGAGTATTTAAACAAAAGATGAAATAACGAATTGAGCAATGCTGAAGAATAAAAATATAATGAAACTATACAAAAAGGATTATTATTGACATTATTTGGCGCAGAAAAATGCTGTACTAATTGTTATAATTTTATTCAAAGTTGAATCCTGTATTGTAAAGTCCGTCAACGTCCAACAAAAGTATCGGTGTCGGTTTTCGTGGACGTTGCCGGCTAGTTCCGTTTCTGATATAGACAACGCGACAAGGATGGATGTAACCCGATTTCCGATTACAATGCATGTTGTGGCATTCAGACGACCCAATCAAAGACACACAACCAACTGGGTAAGTCAACTACTGTGCAGCAACTTACGTACCTTCTTTGATACTAACATACGGCCAGGAAAAGTTTTATTTCTTTCTCTACCTATCACGTTCGAATGAACACGAAGATTTGTTAGGTTGACATTGCTAAATTTCTTAAATATTGTAATCGTTTCTACATATTCCTCTATTTCAAAATCTCCGTATCACCTTAAGTTGCCGCGCTGCCTGCTTTTTGTGTAACGCCGACGAGACCAACCAACATGTAGGAAAAGTTAAAACTTTCAACCATGAAAACATACAGCGTTAGGAAATTAATCCACGAAATCTGTAGAGAGTCAGGATTCGGACAGTTTGCCCTATTCTGCTAATTTCAGAAATATACACTCCACTCTGTCTACAAATCAGTGACTGAAAATCATAGCTACCGTGAAAACCACTTTGCTAAAAAAAACCGTAGTCTGCAAACCCAGTGGCTATCGATCAGTGACAATTATGTGATATAGCCGCTGTGGCTATCCGAGCTTTACAGATTTTTCTGAAATGTATGTAATAAAAAGACACAATTTGTCGGAAAAGAATATTTGTACATAGTTTATATACAGGGTGTTTCGCATAAGCCGTGCCAAAATAAGTGGGGTGATTGATCTCACCTAGCCAAACAAGATATTGTAAGGCAATCTCAACCGTTTAAGTGTAACAGTGTGATTCAAATTCCAAATTTTTGTGGTATGCACATCACTCTTTTAGTTTTTTCTTCTGATCTATTCAGCACGGCAACATTAAACAAACGCCAAAAAAGTACTGGCCGAATGACATTTTCAAAATTTTCAACAATATTGATCTAACTTCAATTATTGCAGGTACAGTCAATTCCAAAAGAAAAAAATTAAAAACAAACAATTCAGCATTTAACCGAATTTCCTCCAAAATTCACGTAATTAGTACTCCTATTTTTAATTTTTATTAAATTGCCCATCACATTACCTTTCCAAAGAGGTACAATATGTGTAAGTAGAGAAAGGATTAGAAAAACCGCATCCTTCGAAATTCTTGACTACGTAATTATTTTATTGAATTTTATTATCCTTTAAATAAATAAAATTTTTAAGACAAAGGATTAGAAGTGTCTTTAGTTAAAGTTTGGAAGGTTATTCATCCAGCAGGGTGACGTTAATATTACCGTAAACCAGTCCAAGGAAGGAGATTTCTAGACAAGATTAAAATTTTGCATTTGATTTCTGGAATACGACATGGAGAACTGGGCGCTACTGGGCTGAATTATGTGAAGGGGGATCGCCGGTGAACTGCGATAGTATCACAAGCTTCCACAACCGTCATACCTTGTCGGATACCAACACACATAGGGCACCGCAGCCAAAATTCTTAGCCCTTTGTTAAGCGGAATGACCACCATGCCATGGTTCTCGGGTTCGAGACCAAGTCACCCCGTGGGTTTTTAAAATTGAATTAAAATCCGCTACGTCTCTGCGCTGTTGTCTAGCAATGCAAAAACAAGACTTTTCAGTTCCCTCACTCCCCTTACCCTATTTCCCATCCGGCCAATGCCATTCTAACTCACCAAAGGGTTGTCCCCTAGGCTTTGGTCACATCGAAAAAAAAAAAACAAAAAATGCATAATAGTCAAATTGTAAGACAATATTAAATAAAAAATTTCCTGACCTCTTGATTGGACGATGTGCGCCGATTCCTAGGCCTGCTAGAGCTTCAGATCTTACTCCATTGAACGTTTTTTTTATGGGAAACAATGAAGGATGACGTTTATACAAAGTCTGTTAACGGTAGAAACGAATTAGTTAGCAGAATTGGTACAACAGTGGTAGGAGAAACTTGTTGAATATTTTGGAAAGGTCATTAGGATAGTAGTTTTCTGTCGTTTGTTTGATCTCACTCCGTTTAAGGGGGGATCCTCCTACAGAAAACAGGTTTTTCAATAATTTTTTTTACAAAAAACTGAGAGTATTTATTGCTAAAAATGAAATTACATAATAATTTTGACGTTTACATGTATACATACACATTTTTTCATTAGTGAAAAAATCAAAATGGCGGCCATACAGCTGATCAAACTTGACTCCTCGAGTTTGCGCCGTGGAACGCCCAGGTCCTTGTGGTTAACTGAAATCACCGAACCAAATTATTTTCATTGAAATAAGTCTCTCCGCTTTGCATGAACCTACATTTAACAAAAAATAAAATTTTGAGGACAAAACGAAGAAAGAAATCTTTAAAAACAATATTTATTATAACAATTAATAAAAAATTTAAGGCTTTTGCAAAATTTCAAGTTGAATGCTTTATTAATTTTTAAGTTATATTCAAGGGCGCAGAAAAACAGAAAACCCCGATTAAAGTTTTCGTTCTTGTATAGCTGGGTTTAATTTGTTCTCGGTACTTTTGGAGCACATCATTTCGATTGCTATTGAGGGACTTTTTAGAATTTCTATTGAGTTTAAAACATTGCAAATATATTTTTTAGAAAGTAAATAGATTTTTAATGTAAAAACATAAAATGCAAAAAAATATATTTCTGGAGGAGGTTCTCTTAATAGATCAAAAAATAAAAGTGCATACCACGAAAATATGAAAGTAATGAATCATCCTGTCTATCACCCCACTTATAAGTATTCGATTTACATACCACAAGTTATGGTGAGGAAGAAACCAATTCTGTCTGCTACAAAAGAGTTGTTATCTCCTAGATTTATTCACTTACATATTTTTGTAACTTTATTTACATGATGGCTGGAAATTAGCAAATTAGCAAGGAACAAATTGTCATCTACTTGTTATCAGCAACGGTATCACCGGTAGAGTTCGAAATCTGTTGTTTTTTCTTCTGTATGATTAATGAAATGACCTTTAGTGATTGTGAAAGCATTCCAAAAATTTTAGTGCAATCTGATACGAGTAAAGTTATTTTCAATCAGTTTATTGATGTGATTAAACAACGTTTCGTACGCGAGTGTGCATGGGTCTCACAAAGCTGGTGAGCGAAAACATCAATTAAAATTATTGAATTATATATTTCAATTACTCCAACTCAAATTATAAAAATAAATTAATTTTAACACTTCGCCGTCTGAGTCCAGTTGAGTCTGAGGGTGTTGGTTTTGTGGTCAGATTTGACGGAGCTGTTAAATAGCGATGGGACCACTTCCGCACCGCTAAGGAATGGAAACATAAATACATTGATTACGTTGTATTTCTTTTTAAATTTTAACTATTTCAAACACTTGAATGGAAAGGTAAAACGAGATGCAAAATTCGTGCTATTCGGGATAAATTAATAACACGGGCCTGCGAGGTTTTTCCGCCTGGACAATGAATAGTTGTTTACGAGGTAATTTTTCCCTCTGAAACCGAATCCGGGCTCATAATTGCTCTATCACGTCAGGTTTTTGAGATATTCTAACCTAGACGTGCAAAAAAACAGTTTTTTGACATATTTGAGGTTATGTAGCACCGCCATTTTTTTCAATATGTGGTCACTTTATTCAAGTGACCATAAAGTTTTCGTAAACCGAGAAATTTATGAACACGAAAATTTGCCACACAGGCACCTAAAACCCAAAAACAAAACAAAAACACAACAGTTGTAACAACTCCACATAACGACTGCAGTTCAAGCTCTTTGGAGCATTAACTTCTTTAAATCGACCACTTTCCTCCGATTGTTTAACACGTTCACGACCAAGGGATCCCAGAAACCAAGCTTTTAAATTGCTCTTACGACATAAATTTCGTTGCAAAGAACATGGTTTGGTGCTCGCAATTGTGACTTCGCCGTTATCCTGTTTCCTAAGGACGTCTGTGGTAATAAAATTCTCCGCACAAACCACGTGTCGCAATCCAAACAAAATATTATAGAACCAAAAATATAAAATTAAACTGGGTAATTTATTTCTTTGGTATATATCAACAAAATATCAAATGTAGAAGATATTTCAGTTGCAAAATAGTATAGAAAACTTAAACGTTCTTTTCAGTTGTACAAAAAATCAGTTCATTGCGCATGAATATGTATATAAAAAGTCTCATATGGTTTTATGTAGAATGCCACATTTCAAAAAAGGGATCTATCTAAGAACGCTCCTATGTGACTGAAATAAAAAGTAGGATAACATACCTGTGCGTGTCGCTACCATCAAACCATTGCAAAATTTGTGCACTCAATAAACCTACTGGCAGACCATTAAAAATAGAGTCAATTCTACGAACTACAATTCCGACGATTCCCAAATACAGGGTGTTTCAGATCTGACGTGTTAAAATGAGTGGGGTGATAGATCCCACCTAGGCAAACAAATATTGTATGGCAGGTGGGGAGGAACTCTCAACCGTATGGGTTGATTCATAAATTTCAGTTTTTCATGGTATGCACATTACTCTTTTATTTTTATCTTTTGATCTACCCAACATAGCGTCATCAAACACACGCTAAAAACAACTATCCTAATTAACTTTCCAAAAATGTCAACAACGACGTACCAGTCCCTATCGTTACCTCTTTGTGTGACTTAGGAATAATCTGTGATAGTGAACTCAATTTCCGTTCCCACATTGACAGCATAATTAACATAGCTAACTCCGCGCTAGGATTTGTGAAGCGCTGGTCTAGAGAGTTCTCCAATCCTTATGTTTCCAAATGCCTCTACGTCTCCTTTGTTAGACCTCTCCTTGAATATGCCAGCCAGCACAAAAAATTCACATTAATAGGATTGAATCTGTCCAGCGTAGGTTTATTCGCTTCTCTCTACGTGATCTTCCGTGGGTTGACAGATTCAACCTTCCTCCCTATGAAAACCGTCTGAAACTGATCGACTTACAACCTCTAAGCAAACGTCGTGATGTTTCCGACATTCTCTTCATTTATCAATTATTAACTGGTGCCATAGACTGCCCTTCAATCCTGCAATCTTTACCCATCTATACCAATCCCCGTAACCTTAGGTCCACTCCCCTTTTCCGACTCGACCGCCATTGCACAAACTACGGTCAAAGCGAGCCAATTATCAGGATGTTACGAAAAGTCAACGATCTTTCCTCTTTTGACTTCCATCTGAGTAAATCATCACTTCACAAAGCCTTATATCTTGACCCCGCCCATCTTGATCCTGATCGCCTACTTTAATTCTTCTTCCTTACGCCTTCTGCCAGTAATAAATATATATAGCTCATATTGTAGCTTATACTTTTTATTTATTTATTAGTCTGTAGAATTAGTATAGAAGTTATAGCTTGTATTTTATTTATTTTTAATTTTTTTTATTTTTTATGCAATAGCTTGTATTAAGCTTATATAAATAAATGTTGATCTCACTACTACCACTGCAGGTACAGTCACGGCCAACATTGAAAAAAATGTTTTGAAATTACAAAAATTTCAGCATTTTCCCAAATTTGCTCCGAAATTTATGTAATTAGTATACCTCTTTTTTATTTTGATTGGATTGCCCGTCTTATTACCTTTCCAAAAAGGTGCAACATGTCCACGTAGGGAAAGTATTTAGCAATTTATACATAGAAATACTATCGGAGAATATTATAAACAACAACAAACAACAAATTAAAAAAATTAAACTAATATTAACTCAAAAATTCTTTTTATTGAATTTGAAAATAATTACAACCTTGATAAGTAACAAAAGCCGTTTAAAATTCCCTAAGTCCCTGTCTGAGGCGTATTGCAGCCAGCCTCACCCGCATTTTCGTCGCTGCATTCCCAATTCGGCCAACTAAATCCCATAAGAAAAAGTCCAATGGCGTATCTAGTAGGCCAAGAAATCTGTGCACCTTGTCCAATCCAGCGGTTTTCAAATTTTTCACTTAGTATTGCCTTCACAATGTTAGCCGTATGCACTGGTACTCCATCGTGTTGGTGAAAAATTCCCCTACGATTATCGATAGGGTTTTCCTCTATTAGATCTACCAGTGTATTATCCAAAAAGTCCGCATAAATTTCACTATTAAGCACTTGCGGCAAAATGAATGGTCCTACCAAATGGTTGCTGATGATACCAGCCCATGCATTGACACTGAATATCTGCTAGAATGAGGTCACCTTTGCCCTGTGTGAGTTAGCTTGCGACGGAAGTCTGTGATTACATCCCTGGTGAATTGAGATTCATCCGTCCACAGAAGTCGGTTCAGAAACGCCCGGTTGTCAATGTCGCGCTCGAGAAGCCAAGTGCTAAATTCCAGTCTTCTCCCGGAATCTCCTCTCTTGCTGCTCGACGTTTACAGAAGTTTCCGAAGTTTCGGGTTGTGTCTCCATGTCGTGTGGAGTTACACTTCCTGTTTCTATAAACCTTTGGAAAGTCCCTTGTAAATACCTCTCTTTGGGGTGTTCGCCGGTTAGGGAATCTCCTTTGATATTCCAGTACAGCCGCTCTATCTTTTCCGTCTACTACACCATACATGTAAATAATATCCGCGTATTCCTCAAATTTAAATGCTACAATTTTTTACTAATTTTTGATTAAAAACACCCGCACTTATTGATTTCCTTTTCAACTATGATAGGTATTCTTGATTACTGACCCTTTTTTATAGCAAAATTTCCATGAGGTACAAGTAAAAAAACGCCAGGATACAAGGATGTGAATTCCGGCTAATACATGCTTTATATCTGCAATAAAAGAAAATTCCACTAACATTTTTAAAACATTTTTGCAGCAATAATTAAAACTATTTACCTGTTAACCCAAGTGAAACAATTTCGACCCTTTATCATAAAAATTTTGTTTACTTAAAGAATTTGCTACCTAAAGTGCAATAAAATAATTAGGTAGTCAGAGATTTCTAAAATGCGGTAAAAATAAAAAAGAGGTATACTCATTACATAAATTTTGGAGAAAACGAGATCAACATTGTTGATATTTTTGGAAAGGTAATTAGGATAGTTGTTTTTTAGCGTTTGTTTCATGTGGCTGTGTTGGGTAGATGACGAGATAAGAATAAAAGATTAATGTGCATACCATGAAAAACTGAAATTTATGAATCACCCTGTAACTCCCAAACGGTTGAGTCCCCCCCCCCCCCAAACAATTTTTTGTTTATCTAGGTTAGATCTATTACCCCACTCATTTTGGCACGTCAGATCTGAAACACCCTGTATATTAGCATAGATCGATGTCGCATATATGCGACACTAGTTTTCAGGAAAACCGCATTTAGCATGTATGCCAGACGCGGTCGTGAACGTGTTAAATGAACGAATTCGCGGATCTTAAATTGAACAACTAGCACTACCTTAAGAAACCTTTTGTAGTTCTATTCGTTCCAACGAATCACCTGTAACTGTCACATTATTTCGTTTAATCACACTATTACGCGGCTCACATAGATATGACAGAATCTTTACTAGTTACGACGGTATTAGAAACGACGATACGTCAACTCTAAGGGCATTTGGGAAACACGGTAACAGGCTCCACCTTACCTTAATGAATCCATGCCATGCCGTAGAAAAAGCAACCGAAGAGCGATGATATCCCTCCCACCAGATATACCTACAGGCGGAAATCAAACGTCCTTTAACGCGGACACAATGTCAAAGGAATACTTCGCCCATCCGAACGACCACCGCAGCGTCGATTTCTCAAATGCTCCAAGAAAAGATTTTGATACAACTGTAATAATTATGTCGATTTCTTATGTGCCGACAATGAAGGTAAACTGGTAAACGTATCCGCTGCACCAACATGCATTCAGCTATTTCCCAGCGATAACGATGGCAAAAACATGATTATAGTAGTTTATAAATGTCAATGAAACAACTTCACGCTCCATGCATGGTCTTCAGAGCTAAAGGCGTTGTACCTGGCGCCATACCTCCGTGGACCAGCCTTAAACTTTTATACTATCGAGGAAAACAATCACAACGACTACTATTATTGAGCCGAGTTCTATCGGAAAGGTTTAGGGACGAGTATCGGAAATCTTTCGCCCACTGTCAGTTATAGGCGGCAAGGATTCAAAAATCTCAGAAAAACTTATCTGAATTTACCACGGACCTGCAAAGGGTGATATATCTAGCATTTAGCGACTGTCCGCAAAGGCAAGGAATAGAATTGCCCTAGGTCAATTTTTAGATGACATTGACTATTTGGATATACAACAAAGGCAAATAGACATAGAACCAGACACTCTAGAGGCTGCACTAGCTCAAGCCGCCCAAGTGGAAGCAAATCGAGATGACGCACGACTCAGCCGTCGACATATCAGGGATGCGGAAGCCACAGTCTCGGTGTCACCGCCGACATCGCAGCCCAAAAGAAAACCTAGGTCGTCGGGAAAAGGTTGTCGCCTGGTCTGAAGGATCACAGATCAGGCTAGAAACTCACACCAAAAAAGGAAAAAAAAATTCTTGGAATTAGGTGGAACATTTGAAATTTAGTGACTTTTTAAAAATGCCAAAAAAATCATTTTTTTTTAGATTTTTGATCGCCTGTAACTTCGTTAAATCTAATTCGAACGGCATAGCGATGGAAAGAGGACAAAGTTATGTTTGAAAACATATGTAATGTATGGAGATCATATAAAAATTGATGGATAGATGGCTAAATAATTGAGAACAGTGCCAAATACGGGTTTTTGAGAATTACTCGAAAACGATTCTTAAGAGAAAAAAATGTATGCCATTTTTGGAATCTACGCCCCAAAAAACAATTAAAAAAAGGTCTATGAGAAACCAGATCTCGATATGAGGTGCAAATTTGTAAACTAGTGTGTTAGACAGTGGAGCAACTGAAACCAAATGCCATCTAAGAATTGTGGCCAAGAGCAAGCATAATATCGAGTTGTTGCCCGCAAGGGCTGTTATTAGGATTGTTGGCGGAGAAACAGTCCCAGCCAGAAGTATCGCTTAGATAGCCATAGAAGTCGAAGACTTCGTTACTAAAAACAGTGTGTATCTTGCCGAAATTTTCGATGATTGCATTCTAGGGATGGACTTTCTTTTACGACATGGGTGGACCTAATGTGGACCTATGTGCTGGTGAAATTATCCAATTTCGAAACGTTCTCAAATTTAATCAGGAATCCTTTCCTTCATATACCACGCAAGCTACCAACAAATTATCCTTACCAGCACACAGCAAGTTTCTAACCCGACTATTAACCACACTGATAGGGGACTCCGACGTACTTCTTACACCGCTCTTCTAACTTCTGCATAATCTGCAGATCCTCCATACGCTCGAAAAATATGAAAGGAGACACGTCTACGTTAGGATCACCAACGCCAGCCAGGAAACCTCCATATTAGACGGAGATAATTTGATGCCAACAAGCCGAAATCAAGATACTTTCACCTGGTTTAATGTAAATATTTGACCAGCACACTACGGAGCTATCCAGACAGGAAAAAGATGAGTTAAGAGCACTTCTCCAACGACATACCAACGTTTTCTCTCACTCAGAAAATGACGTTGGACGCACACCACTGCTTAAACATCGCATCGACACCAATAAAACAACCACCTCGGCGAATCCCGATGGCCAGGGGAGAAAAAGCTAAACACGTCACGGTTAGCTCTAGGAGACTACACATGGTTCGCGACCTTGTATTTACAATTAGGCTTTTGGCAGGTTCCAATGCATCAGGCTTATGGGAAGGAGGAAGCTTTGATGAATTACTGGTCAATCTAGGCAGCGAACTACAACGACTCGGATTGAAACTTTCTCCATTTAAGTGCCGTTTATGTCAAAGTCACATTATGTTTTAAGTCACATTATGTCTGCTTCTGTTATTTCAGCGCACCCTGCCAAGGTTGAAGCTGTACGGAATTGGTCTACACCGTCTAACAAGAAAAGCGCTCAATCGTTTATCGGCTTGTGCGCGTACCATCGACAATTCATCCAACACTTTTTTAAAGTCGCCAAGCCTTTGACTGGATTGACCGAAAAGGCCGTACAGTTCGAATGGAGTGCTGCTTGCGAGACATCTTTTACGACTCTAAAAAATAAATTAAACTTGCAAGTGTCTCTTGTTGATGAGGGTGCTGCGGGTGGCCAGTTAAGCACTGAAATATGGGGGTGTGTGAAGATTAAGCTCTCGGAAATAGTGATGGATCACCTTTTAACTAACCAAGGGGGGTACGTGCCCTGCTTCGATTTCTTAAAAACCGTTACATATCCGGGTCATCAAATGTGATGACCAGTTTTGGAGGGACTTTTTACCAGCTTCGTCGCCCATATTGGTTACGCATGGGAGGGCCCCAAGATACGAGTAAGCTCAGCTGCGGATATTCCTAGAAGACCGAGGGCCCGCTTTTGGCTAATAAATAAAGCAACTCCGACTTCGCCCTTATCCAGAAACTTTGGGTCAGAGATATGGCAGTAATGGGATTGGATGACGCCACATTTTTTTTTCTATAGGCAGAACGTGATTTAAGGAGGTAAGCCTAGAGCCTGCGTTCTGACAAAAAGAATCTTAAAGTTTTTTATTGTCCCAATTACAGCTCAGCATACTTGACAGCTATCAAATTAGAGGGCAGCTGAAAGCCGGACATCTACATAGGCTCGATAACATGACGGGGGCCATTCCGCTGTCAGAAGTGGAAGTACTGACAGCCTCTCTCAAAACTAAAGGAGGAAACCTACAAAAGATATCGGCAATCTGCAACTCGACTACAAATTACATTACAATTACAAGTTGAAGCAGTACATCACCAGAGATAGAACTGTCTGGGCTATAAACAGCTTCACCCCATACAAACCCCTGGCTGGATGAAGTTATCCTTATCATGCTGCAGACGCTACTACACTTAGTAGAGAAGTGGCTCTTGGTTATCTTCTGGGGTTAGCAAGTCTTACTCCAGCGATGCAAGAAATATTCAACAAATTTTAACGCGATCGGAGTTTCTAATAAAAGAAACTAAATTCCCTTGGCTCTTCCTCAACAGCAGCAGCAAAGGGTTAGCTTTTATTTTGCTACTGGTCTTCCCAACAGAAAGAATATTTGTTTGTTTTTATCAGAAACTCCGATCGCGTTAAGAAATTTTAATACTTCTTACTCCGCTCGAGCTTTGATTTTTTTGCTCTAAATTTTTTCGTAAATTGCACTCCGGCGAGGTGTACTTTCGTACATACATACTTTGCACAATTCGTACCCCGGTACGCTTGTTGTACATTGGTAAAATGGTATTGGAGAACACCAAATGTTTACATTGGTAAAATGGTATTGGACAACACTTCTTTATATTGATATTACACCCTTTCTTTAGTTCCTTTAACTGTTTGTTGGGCATAGGTTGTCTGCTACACCGACTTTCTACATGGTCCGGTTCTGCGCCAACGCCCGTAACTGTGGCCACGATTTTTTCTGGATGCCTTCCTTCTCTGCGAATCTTCTCCATGTATTGCGCGGTCGTCCAATTCGTCGTATTCCATGTGTGGGTTTCAAACTAGAGCCTGTTGTGCGATGTTGTTTGGATTTTTTCTTAGTATGTTGTCTATTCACTGCCACTTTCGCCTACGAATACTGGTGTCTATCCTGCCTTGACCTGTAGTCTTTGAGGTCTTCTTTGATAATAACCTCCGGCAAATTGATGTTAAGGTTGAGCCCGGGACAACGGCAGACAAAGGCTTGTTGCTTAGATGATATTTGACGTGTTGAACATGTTTGACATATTGAACATGTTGAACAACCGTACAATAGAACCTATTTTACATTCGATTAGAAGATCTCAAGTTTGACTCGCGCCTTATTGATGCGAGGCCGTACATCAGCTGCAGCTCCGGCTCCTGCTTTAACTACGCTTCCGAGATAGCAAAATAGTTGCTCCTCTTCAAGATATATTTCATTTTGATCCTAAAGCCGAAGCTCATAATATATATTTTAGCAGCATCGATCTTAAGCCCTACAGACATACGTCGTCGGCAACGTCCAGGTGCATAGATAGTTAAAAACTTTTCATCTAATCCGTCGCGATGGGTGGTAGGGCGCGCCCAATACTTCATTAAAGGCGATCAGGAAAAGCAAAAGTCAAAGCACGAATCCTTGTCTCTCTTCACACTTGTAAGGGCTCCGATAGTTTTCCCTGGTATAGGATGTGACATTGGGGTCCTGGGTAGGACTCCCTTATGACGGTGATAATTTTTTTCTGGAATGCCTCTAATACGTAAAGCGGATCATATATACTCGCGCTCAAACTATCAGACGCTCACTCGAAATCGACGAACATTAGAAGTAAATGGTACTTCAAATTAGCGGATGATGATTCGCCTGCCTATTCATCATTTACAGTGCGGTCGATTGTTTGCTTTGTTCGCATTACGATGATTTCTGCCCCTAATTTAGTGACGGCAGTTAAAAAACACCGCGCCAGTTGCTACAACTCCTTAGGTCGCCGTTTTTGAGATCCTATTTATATACTATGCACATAAATTTTTTTTTAGTGTATGCTTTAAACCTTTATATAATTTCAGCCGGAAATATTTCATGTATGTTACCAATTCATTTATTTTTAAAGAACACTACCATTGATTATTGTGACTGTGATAGCAAAACACATTTTATTGTTATGTAATACATTTTATTTCCGCTGAGTATTTAAATTTTTTATAGAGAGAGTAGCACAAAGTAATTTTATTTGTATAATAGCACGAGACTTTAAAAGTTAGTAAAACACTCCCAGTAGTATAACGACAGCACTAGTATTAAGCAAAATGATAAGCTTATTGGTATGCGACACACGGACCGAAGGGCGTACAGACGGACGTAACGAAACTATAAGGCTTTTGTTCTATTTCTTATACATATCTGGAACTAGTAGTTATTTATAAAACGAGTAACACAAAAGTACCAGAACACGCTGAATGTGTTTGTTGATTTACTCTAGTTCAATGTTCATGAAAAAATGATTAAAAAACAATAGCTCTATAAGTAAAGATCATATTTGTACTCAATTGTGTGTTGTCCATAAAATTAAAATTTAATTAGAAATGAATGAAGTTCAAACATATCCACATACCAAATCTGCAGAAATCGATTTAATTTGCTGATTGCTTTTCACGTTTTACCTGAAATTGCAGAATGGCAATCAGTTATGGCCTATCGAGGTCCTGTACAAAGCATAATGAACTTTTAATATATACATGTGTATGATCTATTTAATACATATACTACTTCAATGAATAATATGTATTATAAAAAGAAGTAATAAAAAATGTACAGTTTTCCATGAATTTCTTACTACGAAAATTAAATGTTTAAAATTTCCTTCGTCCAAGGATTATATGCCGTCACTATCAATCTTAAAATCTATCAAATCACAATAATCCACTTCACGTACCTTTCAAATCCCTCTTCGCCTGTTTAAGGTGGAAAATGTCGGTCTTACCTTTCTTGTCCAGATGAAAGGCAAAAGGTTACCAAAAAGGGTAGATGGAAAAAAGAAAGAAATTGTAGCCAACACAATTTTATATCCGGTTGTAATCGGTCTCTCTTCAAAATCCCTTGAAATAAATCAGTTTGAAAATTTATATCCTCTCTACCCCAGCAAAAGGATCAAGTCGTAAAGTTTTGCTTTGCAGGTTCATATATATTCTCATTCAGCCCAATAAAGCTCTAGTGCTTGTAAGCTTCTCCCTTGAAGTTATAGATATTTGGACTAAGGTAGTCGTATGCAGATAGCAACCTCAAATTCGGACAGTATTAAGATTATATCGGAATAACAATTTCACCATGTTAAATCCTGTAAAAAATCCATTCACTTGCGGTTAGGGGTCCAGGAATATAATGAGATTTCTCTCCTATGGGAAAGAAAAGGAATAATGTAATGTGTTTTTAATAAAATCAGCAGAACACCATTTGAAAATCGTTTTATTAATGATTTGTTTTGCTAAAGGGCACCTAGATGAACCTCAACTGATTTACGCAAACGACTTTTATTACACTTAATCCTTTAGTAAGAAGAAATTTATTTGATCGTTGAAAATAATATTATGTTACTTTGAATAAATTCTACATTTTATTTATTTCAGTAGGATTTCCAACCAATCTATTACCATAAAGATATATAAGATAAACGCAGTTTGCGTGCAAACGAAAACACTTCATGTGTAAGAACTTTCCGTCGACATCTACCGGTCACGTAGTAAAGAAAAAATCACAAAAAAAATTGAAGATTTTTTCATGTATTATAAAATTTAAAAAATTTAAGATTTTATTTTATACGACTACAATCTTGACGATTTTTTAAACTTTAACCAGAACTACGTCCCCTTAAAATATATTCCCATTCGAAAGATGCAAAAAAAGGAAGTTTGATAACGTTTAAGAAAAAATACGTCTAAGTGTGTCAACATGAAAGCAATGTAGATTCAATGTTTTTTCAACATTTTCCCAACGTTGTACCAACATTAGATGAAAGCTGTTCTTGTGTGGACGTTATTTTATTTGTTTTTAAATGTGGAAAGTTGTCCATTACATATGGGTAACATTTAGTGTTGGTTGGTTTGAGGGAACAAAATTTTTGGATTACAAGCAATAATCAAAGTTCACCCTTTCCAAAGTACAAGTTAATTTTAATTCTAGAAAAGTTTTGCGATTATATTTAATTGCAGATATGATATTTCATTACAGCGTTTTTGGTTGCAGATAATAAAAGTGGAAACGCAATGTGCATAGATTTTAGCTAAAATTTCCTTTTTGACCTCCGATTGGAGAAAGACATTAAAGTAGCGGTGCGGATGAAGAAAATATTAATAAGTTCCTGGCTCCAGTAAACACGAGAACACCTAAAAGAAGAACTTCGAAAACAAAGCTCTCGAAAGAATTGTTTTGTGAAATACAAAACAGAAAGCCTTCTGTTTGTTTTGTAATGAAAGAGATTGACTCTCTTGGTTCTGGTTCTAGAACAGTGATGGCCAAACTCACACTACTTAATTTGAGGAATGCTTAAAAGCTTCAGAAGCATTTTGTACTCTTTGTTTAATTTAGAACCTTAAATTGTTTGCAAAAGGTTGTATATCTTAAGATATTGTATTTAAAAGCTCAAAAGCTCACTTGCCCGCGGGCATAGGTTTGGACATCACTGTTCTAGAAGCATGAAGTTGTTAGGTGATATAGAGCTCCTAATTGATATGGGGCGTAGTCTCAGAGCCCTAAATCCTAGAACTGGAATCCTTGAGATACATTATATTTTAAATTAAAGAAAAGTATTTCTTAATTTTATTTATTTGAAACTTTTTATTTTTATTTTAGTTATTTCCAGTTTGGTTGTTCTGGCTAGACTACAAATCTATTTACAATTGTTTGTATCCTACTTTACAATTAATACATAGATAGTTTGTTCAAGATTTTCTCTATATAGATTACAGTATTTTATTGTGAATGAATAAATGATTATTATATATTTCAAAGTGTTTGTGTTTCACACTATTCAAAATTTATCGAAGTGTACAGGTTGACTAAAATATATTTGGCAGTTATTTATTTGTATAGTCTGATTGGATATTATTAAAGTGGATTTTATTAAAAATATTTTATTAATAATATAATCAAACTTATGATATTTTAATTAAAAGTTAAATTTGTAGCTACTGCTACAAAGCACAACTATCATCTATGTATATATTTTTTACAGCCAATGCAAAGCTCCTAATATTCATCATATTGTTATAAAACGCACGGGGTATTCTTTTTAAGAAAAATGAATTAAAAACCATTTCAATTAAGTTCAAGGTAAGTTTCTAATAATTGGTTTAGTAGTTAGCACAATTTTAAAAATTTCTTTGGTTAACTCAAAAATTACTCCACATAAAATGGCACTCTCGAAATTCCTTCCTTGATCAGAGTGAAGCTGTAAAGGAGCCCCGAGTCGGCAGAAGACTGTGTTTATAAAAGCTTCCGCAGATTGATCCCGTATAGGTATTGCCTCCGCCCACTTTGTAAAATAGTGAACACATACAAGTAGGTAGCAGTTATTCTATTCAGTTCTTGGTAGAGGCCCTAGAATATCCACAGCGAGTCTTGTCCTTCTGCTGGTGAGTTGTGAATTTGTTGGAGAATAACTTTTCTCGACCATTTCGCGACTACATTTCGACGACAGGCGCCTCCATTATCCAGACGTAGAGTAGACTACATAGACCAATATGCCTTTATTGTTGAGCTAATTTGACGAATAGATTCTTTCTCTGGGTGCTCTGCTTTCTGTAACTACTCACGTACTAATTTAAGCTCCGGGTCTTAATCTTGAATGCTCCCGATGCCTTCGTGCATCGACATTAATGTATTAGAAATACAATCCCGCTCCTCTAGGCGGTGACAGTAATGACAATTCGAATCAGGGTATGGACGTCGAGAAAGAGCATCAGCGTTGTTACGCTTACTACTGGGTCTATGAACAATTTCAAAATCGAAGGGTTGCTCAATCCATCGAGCTACCTGTCCTTCGGGTGATCTAAAGTTTGTGAGCCATTTAAGACATGCGTGATCAGTTCTAATCGTAAACTTTCTTCCCAGTAGGTAGTGCCGAAAATGTGCGCACGCCTTGACTATAGCTACAAGTTCTTTTCGAGTGACGCAATAATTTTGTTCCGGGCGGCTAAAAGTTTTGCTGTAAAATTCAATTACTGCTTCAACTCCATTGTTATCTTGTGCCACTGCGCCTCAAGCATGTTCACTTGCACCTCTGTTCAGGACAAATAGTAGAGTTTCGTTGGGTTAATTACAATCGGGGCCGTGTTAAGTTTATTTTTCAGTCACTTGAAATGCTTACTCACATTCATCTGACCATTGGAATGATCTATGTTTCTAAGGAGCTGTATAAGTGGTCTTGTTATTATAGAAAAGTCCTTTACGAATCGTCGATAGTAGGAACAAAGGCCTAGGAAGGATTGCACTTGTGTCTTGCTTTTAGGTCTTGGCCAGTTTCGTACGTTTTCTGTTTTTTCAGGGTCAGTTGATATTTCGTCGCTGCTGATGATATGCCTGAAGAACTTCGCTTGCCGTTTACAAAGTTGGCACTTACTAGGAAAAATTTTAAGGCCAGATAATCCTATTCGTTTTAACACCAGCCTAAGATTTTCTAGCATCTCTTCGAAGGTTCGGCCATGAACAATTAGGTCATCTAGGAAAGTCAGGCACGACTGAGGAGTTATACCTTGTAATACGACTTCCATTAGCCTTTGGAAAGTTGCTGGCGCATTGGTTAATCCGAGTGGCATCACATTTAATTCCCAAAGACCACTACCAAGTGAAAAGGCAGATCTTCGGAACACATCTCCACCTGCCAATACCCCGACTGTCAATCTAGGGTAAAAAAAAGAAAACCACTGGGGTCCTCCTAAAGCATCTAGTGTGGAGTCGATTAAGGGCAGCGGATATGAATCTCTCTTAGTCACGGCATTCAGACCGCGATAGTTGATGCAAAAACGTAACGTGTAATCTTTCTTTCACCAACATCTATGCGATGTTTAAGCAGTGAGACACGACCTAACTCTTCTTTCCAAGATGCAGAAGAATGTGCATTTTTAATCAAAACATTTCTTTACATCCGGCTCTAACTTTCCGTAAGTTCAGTGGTACTTTGACAAAACAGGTCTACAAGATGTGTTGAGAGCTCTGAGTCACACATTGGGTCTTCAAAGATAATTGGTCTAGGCTCGATGTCGGCGAGATACGTTCCGACCTTCAACTCCACTGAATTTTCTCTTATGTTAAAACCTCCATTTTTAGCATTACTAATCGTAGGTGGGATCAGTCCTTCCGGAAGATTATTAATCGGTTGCACCAAAACTTCACCAAGTTCGTTAAAGCTGGCATTCTAACAGACTTCACATTTGAATGCGGTCGGAGGAATATGGTTTTGCTTCCAATTCGAAATCGATGTGTACGAAAGTCGATGAAGCACTTGCGCCAAGCCCAAAAGTTCATTCCAACGATACATGCATTAAAGATTACGTACATATAGACGTACGGTGTACTAAATTGTCCAGTCTGGATAGAAAGGGTCGGATGTCCTTCCACTGGATTGTACACTCCGGTGACACTTCATAGCTATGTCAAGCATTTTTCGAGGGTTGGTTTTGGAGATATCTTCTCGAATACATATATGTGTACTTAATATGGAGTGTGTTGCTCCTGTGCCCTTTACTACTTTACAAGGAGTACTGTTTCGGTAGGCGTCGAGGTCGATGGTATCATAGAAAATGCCTTTCAGTGATGATCGAATTTTGAATTTTGTGATGTATGAGGTTGGTTTAGTGAATGTGAAAGTTTGGATGGTTTGGATATGACTTTATGGTTGGTACTGTCAGTTAACTGGTGATGACAAGGTATTTGGGAACGACCTGATTGAAATTAGATTACTTGCAAGCTGGAGGGATGTAAGGTTGCCGAGAATATTTCTGCAGAACTGGTGGTATTCTGCTAAGTGAATTCGTCCTGTCTCTGAGTCCGAGGATGATGAGAAGAGCAGATTGATGCTGATCGCCTTCATCGTTGGCAGGCTTAGAGCAATTTGAAAGACACGCGAGCATCCTGTTGAATGTTTTTCATGCTTTCAAAATGACTAAGCTGACATATATATAGGAACATATCATCGACATTATCATCACTAGTGGTGCCGGTAAAACATTTTTCTGATGCTGGAGACTCGTGACTTTGATGAACTAGCTGAGGATCCTCTAAGCTAGTTCGGTTACGTTTCACAGTTGCTGAGATGACTGCGAGGATTGCGATACCTGGTTGGCCCTAGCTTGTTGATCGTTCCGGTGTCTTGTCTGCCTCCGATAGGTGGGTGTAGATGTTTGCAGAGTTACCCTAATATAACGTTGACTAGCTTGTGGCTCGATAACCAGCCCCCACACGAACAGCTGACTGAAGTGTGGTATGAAGCGACTTCGGATCTGAGTCTCGTACGCGTTCCTGTATACCTAAGTGTACGATTCCATCAAGGAATTGCTGCAACGCAATCCTGTCCCTCGCTCCTTCAGGACAAAGTTAAATGTGTTAGCCTCTGCGCATCCGTTGCAAATTCAGCAAAACTTTCATTAGGTTTTTGTAGTCTGGATTTGTATGTGGGATGCCGAACCTTGCCTGATTGGTTAAAGATCTCAAGGCTATCCTTAAGCTCGACTAACTGCCTCAAATTGCAGAGCATAACGTTTCCATGGCGTCTTTCCGTCGTATTCGGCGGGTGTCACTGCAGGTCGGGCTACAAGCCAAGGAGGAGAACTAGCTGGGAAGGGATTTCGGACAGAGTCTGATATGCCATGGGGTTTTGGAACAGAAATTTGCACTGGAGGAGTCGATTCAGCCCGTGGTTGAGACAAAATGCTCCCACTGGGGAGAACTAGAGTATGTGGGTTGGAGATAATTGAGAAGTTAGAGAAGCAGACTGGGCGTTACATGTGTTAATTCCTCTGTACTTTGTCTTCTTCCCGAAAATTATGTATGGTCGCTAATAGGCTATCTAAGGTAAATGCCTGCTGTGGTGTTTCTTCTGTCAGTTTGTTAAAGTACTTGAAAACTAAGGTAAAATTAGCAATGGTCTATTGGTTTTCATTGCCTTCACACCGGTTTTTTCTGAAGTTCAAGGTCAACAGAACTCGCACCAGTTCTCTTTTAGTCTGAAAAGAGGAATTAATAAATAAAGATGTCACACTATGGTATACTATTGCTTTTGTGGTTTAGGCCGAGCTTAATTAAAGCTTTTTTTTATTTGAATCAAGCTGTAAATTCTTCTTAACAATATAGTGAGTTCCCAAGACGTTATCACTGAAATTTTGTTTTGGTTCTGTTCTTCTAGTCACTTTAGTTTTCACAAATTTAGTCAAAATCGTGAGGAAAACTTCGATTAAAAAGTGATAGAAACATTAGTTATAACCCACACCTGATACCAAATGTTATAAAACGCACGTCTCGAAGTTTCTTTCCCAAAATTGGGAAATTTTGGTTGTTTTCCGTGCGCTGGCAAATATAGTGACCTCTCGCGTAAATTAGAGCCGAAAATTTGTGTTAAAATAGTGGAAAATTTTGTGTTGCATTGGTGTGGAAAATTATGTGCTTCGTATTGTATATTTCTTACATATGAAGAATTTGTGTTTTATGTTAAATTTCGGCAAAAATGTGGTTGAGGTTAGTTATGATTTTTAAATATGTAATTTGTTCGCCAATACTTTACTTAGTCAAATTTTCTTTTGTTTTAGGTAAAACGGAGAACGGGGTTTCCTCTTAGTTTGGGGGATCATCGGGAAAATTAAGTTCAGTGCAGGAACGTCGGATGACAGGATCACCAGCATGGCAGGATCATCAAGTTTTTAGGCGAGCTAAAACGGAAGGTATTGTTGTTGTACATTAGTTAACCCTTTTATTTTTAACTTATTTTGTTTCATTGGATCGAACTATCAAATATTAATCTGTGAAATCAAGTAAAAAAATCTTGTATATGCTCTGATTGCATTATGCATCTTTTGGGCTATCAAAATAAAGGCGGATATTAAAATTACTATTCTCATTGCTCCACTTTGCCGGAACAACTTTACCAAAATTTAAGTTTTCTTCATCACATAAATATTTACCTTTCGACATTTTGTGGATTTTGTAAAAATTGTGCAAATATACATGCGCGTGCAAATTTATTAGTTGGGATAAGGTAACATAGGTTTCTTTAAACGTGGAACTAGCACTAAGGAGACTCAATGCATTTTTTGCGACTCTTCATGCTCGGCTTAGTTTGTAATTAAATATTCGTTTAATTCGCCATGTTGTCGGTAGAGTAAGTAATAATGTGTCGGTGTACCAATCCGGAAGTAAAAGTTTCGAATTCCACTGGCGGCGACACATTATTGTTTTCTGCTGACAATAGATTACGATAAGAAAAGGACATGATGGTTCTGAATCTACTTTAAACTGTAGGTCCACTTGTTCCTCTGTCCCATGCACAAAAAGATAATACGGGAAGAAGAGAGAGAGAGAGAGAGACGAGAGAGAGGAGAGAGAGAGTGTTGATATTGTAATGTGCACGAGGTAGGCTACGAAAAGGGAAATACTGAACCGTATAATGCGCATGCCCCAAGTGGCCAGAAATCTAAATAAAGGTATGTCAATTGTAGAAAGTCAAGGACTTCTCGAAGCTATGGAGAATATGTGAGGTGAAAATCTATAACGGAAACATTTAGAACTACGTGACTTAAGTTTCTATAACTAAGCTAAGTAGTATAAATAGGGCTGAGTAGCAGCCTGGTTAGTTCAGTAAGGATTTAGGCTGCGATGTGTTTATATGGGACATTGCAAATAGTTAGTTGTATTTAAACCCGTGAAGTGATAAGTGTAAATAAGTGAAGTGAAACGGTATGTTGTGAAAAAAAGTTGTTAAGAAAATTGAGAAATCAATTTATTTGTAAAGTGATTAAAAATTGTGATAATTTGTGACTGTAAATAAATGTATTAATTAATCCGTCGAGCCCGAAGTGGCCCATTTATGTTACAATATCATTCCACAACCCTCTGTTCTGAAAATTATCCCATATGTTATCCGCCCATTGCCTCCACCATTTACATAGCCAGTAAGACAATGTTGAGGTTGCTGGACAATGAACGGAAGAGTTGAAGCCTTCTAGGATACGGCGATCCCTATCTGAATATTCTCATGTGTTAGTTACACCGCCAAGTGGGGAAAATTGGGCAATGCATACTAGCGTAGCCAAGTAACTAATGCGGGAGGAGATTACCTCTTGAAAAATCCCCCTAAGTCCAAGATTGTAGTAGGTCATGCCAAGGGAGTCTGAAGTGGTGTCCTCCCCTCTGCAGTACCCAGGGGTAATTAGATCGCGAATGGCATCTCCTTAGAGACAGTGGAACAACATGTGACCCAAGAAACCGAGGTTAGCGTCGGTAGTGGGATAACTGGATTCTCAGCTGCCCCCGCTAAGGGATACTAGGAGGGGTCGAAAAGGGACCCGCTTCTATGTAGTCTGCTTCGGCTAATCCCCACAGAGGTGTTTTTAGTGAGTAAGAAACTCACACTGTCGGAGAGAACAGGCTGTCCTTTGTATCTTTTGAAAGATTGTCTTCTTTCCCGCTAAAAAAAAAACAATGCTGAAGGTGCCTACGTAATTAAAATAATCACTTCCTGTTTTTACTGGAGCCTGTAGAGCATTATGCTTTGCATCCATTGCCGCTGTATAATGCGGTAACTACCAGTTTGGTTCAAAACCCTTTTCAATTTAGCCAAGTATCTTATGCAAACTTAAGTGTTTTAACAACAAAAAACCTTGTTTATTGATATAGTTAAAACTCAAACACCTGAATTAAGAGTAATACTAATCACTTGATGCCAGAAAGCGTAATATTATAGCTAATCTTTCATCCTCAAATCTAAATTAATTAGGTTAGTTTTTACATTGCGGTAGGTAAAAGAATTTAGTACATGACGGTGATCAAGGTTTTCCAGCTCCTCTTCGTGTATACTTTAAAACTAAAATTTGTTTAGAAAGGCTCCCGCTGCAGCGCAGACAAGAATTATTAAAGTTAAGCTACAAAAAAATATTACTATGACGAAGTAACAACAAACAAATTCGACGAACGTTTTATCGGGTAAAATAATAGTAAAATGGAATGAGGCGTTTCGTCTATCAAATGTCAAAATTCAGATTATAAATAAAATGTGCTCTAGTTCAATCAGATTGGTTTATTTGGTTTCGAGATACATATGTAGTTTAAAAATAGTTTAAGATACGTAGTTTTGATGAACATGTGATGAAATTTCGTTTTAAATTAGTTCGACCGCCACAATCTTCATAAGCTATATTTTTAAATATTTAGAAAAAATTCTTTCACTAAGAGGACGTAGACAAATAAAATATAAAACAATAAAAATTGATTTTTAAAACAGAACATGATATTGATCCCATTAAAATTTCATGTTTAGTATATGTTGATGTTATTTATTCAACCAAATAGCATTAAACCACACCCTTTTACGCTTAAAGAACAAATGGATAATGTAAAACACCTGAAATAAAACAATGTCTTTGCTTGACAACACTCACGAATACCTGAGCTGAAAAGTGGCACTTTATTTAAATTCAACTGAGTAAATCAACCGCGGAATACTTCAACACAATAAAATATATTTTAACGAATTTAAATAAAAAATTAACAAAAAATGCGAAAAACCTTAATTTACAGCCCGAAATTTAACGAAAATCACATTAAACCATATACAGATGGAATACAAAGTTTGTAAAGGTTTTTGTTTTTTCCGGAAATTTCATAGTGTTTTTTCCTGGTATTTATCTCTGCCTTAAATCGATAATTAATTTATCTCATGAATTTAAATTAAAGTGTAATCGAGACCACAAATTCAGAAAATGATTTTTTGTGGGTATCTGAGTTCTTTTCGTTTATTTTCTCTTTTAGGTGATAATGATTTAATAACTATGGAAATAATTGGTACATGGTTACAATTATTTGGTAGATTTACGTTATTGTAGTGGAAAAATAATTGAACTGTGCAAATATTATGGTTTCATTACATCATCTTTGTTACAAGCAATTATGTTCAATTGAAGAGCGGTTTTATAAAAAATTTCGAATTTTAATTGAATCGAATAAATTATCTAAACTGTTGTACGTGACACGGTTATACTAAAACTTCTACTGAGTTAATATATGGTGTAGTTAGTGAGAAATTCGTACACTTACCTCTTGTAGTGTCGTAAGTAATCGAAAAGACTTATTAATTGCTAATGCTTTATTCTACAACTGATTTTTGCTTTAAAAGCTACTGGAATTTATATATTGAAAAATTAAAGAACAGTAATATTAAACCATTAACAAATTACTAAAAGTTATTTAGCTAGCTGGACTATTGCAGAGCGGTCTTACGTTCTATTCTCGTTCGGACAACACCAAAGGATTGCAATTTTCCTGACAAAGCGTTAGGTGGTAGCCATACCATTCAGGATGACTACTGCAGACTAATCACCTCGCACAGTGGAAAGAAATGATAAGCGAAATTGTATCAAATCCTCGGAGAAGGCAACATCGAACAAACCAGGGTAAACCAGGGTACCTAAATAGTCAAAATGAAGAGAGAGCTGAAGAATTATGATGTTCCAAGTTAGCAAAACGAGATGGCCTGGCCCTGTCGAAATCACCACCACATAAGGCCAGACGCTAACATTTTCAGACGCGAGGGGCATTGGCATAATAATAGCACGAAAGCTAAAAAGAAGTCTAATGAGAACCACTATTGAACACAAACATCATGACCAGATTCTACAAAAGTATTCGAAGAATCGCCACGCTTCAATGATACGATTTCACGGAAGACAAACAACAAAAGCATTGGTGAATTCACTACAATAACGTGGGACATCCATAGAATGGACAATGTAATACTAATGAGAGGCGTCAACGATAAAGTAGGATCGTTAAACATCAACAACGTAGGAAGTGCTATAAGGTAACATGGTCTGGGTACTTTGAGTAGCAATAGAGAACCTCTCATATACATACCTATTTCAGAGCACAACTTGAAAATAGAGGGAAAACTGTTTCGAAAAATAATATTTACAAATACAATATGGACATTGCCGTGTAGTCATACGAAAAATCAAACAGATCGCAACTGCATAAGCCATAGCTGAAAACAATCGCTTCTCGATTTAAGTTGCCCATTAAAGAACCCAACAAAAGTCAGCGCAAAACCATTGTATCGAGTGGGGCCCATTGTAGTTACGAGGGCTGCCGCAAGCTCTGTTGTAACGGTGATTATTAGACTTGCAACGAATAGTATATTCGGCAGTATACCGAATACCGAATATTCGGCGAGGCCCCTGACCAAATAGCCGAATATTAGGCAAAAGTATTCGGCTGGATTTTAGCGTCAAAAACTTGTACAGACGTGATTGTTTCGCGCTCCTTTGTTTTGTTCTAATGTACTCATCGCCCGCGCGCCCGCTGTTGCTCTGCGCGGTATATTGCTAACGCACTGCATGTTTCGACAAGTTCATTTCGTGGATATCGTATTACGTTAAGTACAGTTTATTGTGCTCTCTTAGTTTTGATCTGTTTGTAAGTGTGATAGTGTGAAATTTAACAAATAAACAATTAAATAATAAAAAAATCGATTATGGCCTTTAAAAAAAAATCGCCTATATGGGCATACTTCGAGGATGATGTAAATGACCCAAAAAGTGCCGTGTGTAAACTGTGCGAAATAAAAATTTCTCGTGGTGGCGTTGGAAGAAAGGCGACAACATCGGGAATGTTAAATCATTTAAAAAATAAACACAATGAAGAATATCATAAGTTGGTACCCACGTTCCCTAAGGGGCAAGAAACTAAAAATCAAGATACGAATGTAAGTAATAAACCTTCAACGTCAAAAAAACAATTAACTCTTGAAAAATGTGCAGAAATTAATAAACTATGGGATATTAATGACCCCAAGGCAAAAAAGTACCATGTGTTAATTGCTGAAATGATCGCACTTGATAATGAGGCAGTAAATATAGTAGAAAGGGCTGGTTTTAGAAGACTGATTAATAGCGCTTTGCCGCGGTACAATATACCAAGTCGTCCTTACTTTTCAGACAATGTGATTCCAGAAATTTATCGTGAAGTGGTTGAGAAAATTAAAAGTTTACTTTCAGAGACAGATTATATTTCCGTAACAACCGACATGTGGACGTGCTTGCATAATCATAACAGTTTTTTAAGTTTTACTGCACATTTTATTGACCGCCAATTCAACCTCAAACATGTAGTATTGAGCATCAAGCATTTTGAGGGACAACACACAGCAACGAATATAGCTATGAGTTTACAAGAAATTGCAAATTTGTGGGACATCCGTGAAAAAATTCATATTGTTATTCATGATAATGGACGAAACATAGTAAAAGCTGTTAGTGATGCAGAGTTGGCCTCAGCACGTTGTTTCATTCATACTATTCAATTGATTGTCAATGATTGTCTAAAGGTTCAGTTAGATGTGACTCAAATGATAGCTACAGGTAGAAAAATCGTAACTCATTTTAATCATTCTGGTACTGCACAAGAAAAACTGCATTCTGTCCAAAAAGATTTGGGTCTCCCTCAACATGAATTAGTCCAAGATGTTAGCACGCGTTGGAACTCTACATATTATATGCTCGAAAGGCTAATGCAACAAAAACGAGCCATTTCTGTCTATCTGACGGACTGTCATATTGCCAATTTGACTGCTGCACAATGGGAGCTTTTGGAGCATCTTTTAAAATTATTGCAACCATTTGAGGAGATAACAAAACTAACAAGTTCCGGCTACGCTTGCATTTCTGAAATTATTCCGTATGTTGCTACCTTAATGCGATATTACAATAAAATGAGCACGTCAAAAGAGCTAACACCCAAATTAAGCCAGGCAATACTCGTCATACAACAAGGGTTACAAGAACGATTTGAAGACATTACAACGAGTAAAAATCATTTGGTTGCTACCTTTCTCGATCCAAGATTTAAAATGAATGTTTTCACCAATCAACTGCAAAAAGAAAAAGTGAAGCAGTATGTATTAATCGATAGCATAAAAATGAGCTGTGAAGAAACAAGCGACGATAGCGCGAGTTCGTCCCCTACTTTGGCCAAGAGGATGAGAACTGAAGAGCAAAGTCTAAATCAGACTATTCACTCAACTTTTATGGATTGCTTCGAAGAGCTGATAGCAGAAAAAATCACAGCTTCTGGAAACACATCAACAGAAAAAAATTCAGTTTCAACAGAAATGGATCTTTTCTTAAATATTAGTAATATATCACGTCATGACAACCCGTATACATGGTGGCAAGCAAGGAAATTTGAATTTCCGTGTTTGATTAAGATTGCAGCAAAATATTTGTCGGCGCCAGGAAGTAGTGTTTATTCAGAGCGCCTTTTCTCTGAAGTTGGGATGGTCTACGAGAAAAAAAGAAGTAAACTACTTCCTAAAAATGCAGAAAAGTTAGTCTTTCTGCACCATAACCTTCCCCTTCTAAATTTTGATTATGAAAATAATTCATATGCATAGAAAAATTCTTAACATGTTTAATACAGAAAATGATTAAATTATGTACCTGTTTTATGTACCAATGACTACTTAATAAATGATTATAAAAGAAATGAGAACCTTACCCTTCTAAATTTTGATTACCACAATAATTCAAATACATAGAATCCTCCATTTTTCCAATTCAGAAGATGATCATGTACCTGTGTTATGCACCAATGACTACTTAAATGATTATAACAGAAATGAAAATATGAATACATACGTAATCAATCGATTTTAATTTTTCATTTTACCAATTATTTCTCTATGACAAAATATATTATTTAAGTATTCGGTATTCGGCCGAATGATATTCGGTATTCGGCCGAATATAATAAAAGCAGCCGAATAGGCCGAATACCGAATAGTAACCGAATATTCGTTGCAAGTCTAAATTTAAGTTCTCCAACAACGTCTAATTAATCTTACTCTTTGTTAATTGTATTTGATTATACAAAGAGAACAAAGGACTGCTTGCCAAGGTTGTGCTGCGGCAAATTGTCTCGTGGATGGGATTGTGATGTGCCCACTGGATGTATTAAAATGGAGTGACTTATAAGCTATCTCATATGGCTACAATTTAACTTTCAGTGGAGGAAAACCATTTTTAATTTCCAAAGTTTACTGTGAATTTCCAACTGTTCCAAGCAGAATAAAAGAACCAAATATATACGAAACGACATATTTAATTTTAATCTTTAATATGTTTGTAAGGAAAATGTAAAAATCATTGGAATTACTGATGTAAAATTTACATAAAAAAGGTTATTTTAATCTGCAAAATGCTTACCCAGAAAGAGATATAAAATTATTGTGAATGTTGTCATCTATTTCTATCGCCAGCATTTAATAGGCGACATGACGATGGCAATTAAGAAAACCATATTGAAAAAAAGATGCTTACACAGAAAGGGACATCTAGCGAAAAGTAATACCATTTTCTTGAAGAAATTTCAGAGCACCAATCACTCCAGTATTATACATTGTGTTTCAGATCTGACGTGCCAAAATGAGTGGGGTGATATATCTCACCTTGAAAAACAAAAAATTGTATGGCAGGGGGGAGGAACTCTCAACCGTTTGGGAGTTACAGGGTGATTCATAAATTTCAGTTCTTCATGGTATGCACATTACTCTTTTATTTTTATCTCTTTATCTACCCACACCAGCCACATGAAGCAAACGCTAAAAAACAACTATCCTAATTACCTTTCCAAAAATGTCAACAATGTTGATCTCACTACTACTACTGCAGATACAGTCACGGCCAAAATTGAAAAAAATGTTTTGAAATTACCGAAATTTCAACATTTTCTGAAATTTTCTCCGTAATTTATGTAATTAGTATACCTCTTTTTTATTTTTATTATAT
This sequence comes from Leptarthrus brevirostris, assembly GCA_964036015.1. Classification (NCBI taxonomy): domain Eukaryota; kingdom Metazoa; phylum Arthropoda; class Insecta; order Diptera; family Asilidae; genus Leptarthrus; species Leptarthrus brevirostris. The sequence goes on from OZ038371.1 coordinate 48,385,532, forward strand.
TGTTCGTCTTATTACCTTTCCATAAAGGTGCAATATGCCAAAGTAGTCAAAGAATTAGAAAAACCGCATTTTTAGAAATCTCTGACTACCTAATTATTATATTGCACTTTAGGTAGCAAATTCTTTAAATAAACAAAATTCTTATGATAAAGGGTCGTAAATGTTTCTTTCGGGTTAACAGGTAATTAATTTTAATTATTGCTGCAAAAAAGTTTTAAAAATGTTAGTGCAATTTTGTTTTATTGCCTATATTAGCATGTGTTAGCCAGAATTAACATCCTTGTATCCTGCCGTTTTTTTACTCGTACCTGATGGAAATTTTGCTATAAAAAGGGTCAGTAAACAAGAATACCTATCATAGTTGAAAAAAAATCAATAAGTACCGGTGTTTTTGAGCAAAAAGTAGTAAAAAATGGTAAAATTTACATTTGAGGAATACGCGGATATTATTTACATTTATGGTGCAGTAGACGGAAAAGAGAAAGCGGCTGTATGGTAATAGCAAAGGAGATTTCCCAACCGGCAAGCAACCCAAAGTGGGGTATTTACACGGACTTTCCAAAGGTTAAGAGAAAGAGGAAGGGTAGCTTCAAACGACATGGAGACACGACCCGAAACTTCGGGAACTTCTGCCCACGTCGAGCAGCAAGTATCACCGTCGTGAGGCAGGACCCTGATCTTCATCTAAGGTTTGGAGAGTTATTCATCGAGCGGGATTACCGCCATATCATTATGACCCAGTCCGAGGACTACTGGAAGGAAATTCTGAGAGAAAACTGAAATTTAGCACTTATATTCTGGAACGCGACATTGACGATAGGGCGTTTCCGGACCGAATTCTGTGGACAGATGAATGCCAATTCACCAGGAATAATATTAGGAACTTCCATAACCTCCATAGCTGGTCGAATACTAACCCACAGAGGGCACAGGTTACCTAATTCCAGCAGAGATTTGATGTCAATCTTTGGGCTGGTATCATCGGCAACCATTTGGTAGGACCATTCATTTCGCCGCAAGTGCTTAATAGTGAATTTTATGCGGACTTTTTGGACAATACACTGCCAGATCTAATAGAGGAGAACCCTATGGATAATCTTAGGTGAATTCTTCACCAACGCGATGGAGTACCAGCGCATATGGCTAACATTGTGAAGGTAATACTAAGTGAAAAATTTTGTAACCGCTGGATTGGACGAGGTGCACCGATTCCTTGGCCTACTGGATCTCCATATTACCCCATTGGAATTTTTCTTATGGGGAACAATGAAGTATGAAGTTTATTCAAGCCCAGTTAACAATAGGGAGGATTTAGTTGGCCGAATTGGGAATGCAGCGACGAAAGTTAGAGAGAGGCTAGCTGCAATACGCCTTAGACAGGGACTTAGAAGGTGGTTGTTGAAATGCACCGAAAGTTGCGGTGGACATTTTTAACGGCTTTTGTTACTTATCAAGATTAATTGTAATTATTTTTAAATTCAATAAAAAGAATTTTTGAGTAAATATTAGTAAAATTTTTTGATTTGTTGATTTTAATAATATTCTCCGATAGGATTTCTACGTATAAATTTCTAAATACTTTCCCTACGTGGACATGTTGCACCTTTTTGGAAAGGTAATAAGACGGGCCATCCAATAAAAAAAGAGGTATAATAATTACATAAATTTCGGAGAAAATTTGGAAAAATGCTGAAATTTTGGTAATTTCAAATCATTTTTTTTAAACTATGGGCGTGACTGTACCTGCAGTGGTAGTAGTGAGATAAATATTGTTGATATTTTTGGAAAGGTTATAAGAATAGTTGTTTTTTAGCGTTTGTTTCATGTGGCTGTGTTGGGTAGATGAAGAGATAAAAATAAAAGAGTGATGTGCATACCATGTAAAACTGAAATTCACGAATCACCCTGTAACTACCAAACGGTTGAGAGTTCCTCCCCCCCCCACCCTGCCATACAATGTTTTGTTTTTCCAGGTGAGATCTATCACCCCACTCATTTTGGCTCGTAAGATCTGCAACACCCTGTATATCTCAGTGGGTGTACCCTATTTCCAATTCAAAGATAAACATAAACAAATGTAATGTAAGCAAAAGGAGCTCAAAGTGCTCGTCGAGCCGAGTCGCCCCAAGCCAAAGATGTAAATCGCTGACAAAGTGATTTACGCTATGTAGAACGTATAATTAATTAAAATTAATTAATAATAATTAATAACATTCAAGAGGGTATCAAAAGAGCCAACGTTGAAATTCGACGGTAAATAAAGCCGGAAGAACGTACTAAGGAGTCTGAATCTATAATGGAGCATAAAGTCAAAGCTACCAGTATTAGCGCTAGACTGACTCAAAGTGCAGTATATTTTTAACCAACTTCTCAAAAACAACAAATTTCCAAGTTCGACATGTATTTTTTTATGTATGACCGGGCATAATTTCGTAACGCGTGGAACGATTTTAATAACTGCGTTCCATTGGACCTGGCAAAGTACTCGCAAGTACTCACGAGTAGACGTTCAATGGAACGCTATTTTGTCTGTTTTGGCTGAGGGTATTGTGACATTTTCTTAATTTTCAATAAAAAATTTTTAAAATTTTGTAATAAAAGCTAAAAATGATTTATTTAAATTTGTGTCCGATAAGAAATTTCTTAAAATTCTCCGTATTCATATCCATTTTACAAATTTCTCCTCGTTCTTATACTTGTTCAAATGAAAATTAACGTCATTTACACCCAAATACATTTGAATCCATCTAATGAGCGTTAGAAAAATCAAAGTCATCTAGCGGCAAAAAATTGCGTAACTACTTGGGAAATTTTTGATTAACTACTTGGATCTAGAAGCATGTGTAGTTCCCGGCAGCCAGAAGTACTTGCGAGTACTTTGCCAGGTCCAATGGCACGCAGCTAATGATTCTTTTTTTGTTGGGCAGAGTATTTTCCCCGATCGGGTCTATGTAAAAAAGAATTTCGGTGAGGTTGGGGTCAAACCTAACTTAGTAATACATGGACCAATGAAGGTAATTCTTTTTCTGTTGTATCAGGTATGATTTTCTATTGATAATAATAAAAAAATTGGGCCTATGCATCGAGTATGTGTCTCAGGTTTGGTCTCCTTGCTTAGCGGTTCCTTCCAGACGCATTGAGTTGGTGCAGTTTGTTAGGTTCGCACTAAGAGACCTTTCATGGACCTTTTATTCCACTTATGTGAATCGCCTTCGATTGCTTAATATGCACTCGTTGGAAGAACGACGTAGACTTGCTGACCTTGTCTTTATTCACCAGCTCTTGAACTCGAACATAGATTCTTGGAGTCTCGCAGGTATGGTTTCTTATAGGCATACCCCGTATAGCTTAAGAAGACTGCCTTTACTGCATGTTGTTCACTCTCGGTCTAACTATGGTATGAATGAGTCTATAAATCGCAAATGTAGAGCCTTAAATATGTGTCCTGTTTTTGACCCGACTCTTACTAAGGATTTGCTGAAACGATCTCTGTTGTATGTGCACCCCTGATTGTTTCTTTTGGCGTGTTTTGGATTTTCTATTACTGATGTTTTTTTTGCATGCTGGTGTGGGAGCCTTATTTGCCTCAATATATTGTTATATTCTGGCGAATAGGTCAATTGATTCTAGGCTTCTGCCTGAGAAGTGTGGCTTCTGAGTTAATTCTATATCTTACTTCCTAACTCGTGGACCACTTTGGATGATTACTTCTTTGTCGGATAGGCACGATGTCAAAAAATGTTTGCTGGGGTGGGGTGGGGTATGGGTGAAACCTAGCTTCGTAAAGCGTGGATCGATTTGGATGATTTTTTTTGTTGTTGTACAGAGTATGATCCCCATTTCTAATAATGACAAATATGTTCTTAGAGTGGCATGGGAAGACGGAGGAGTAGTCTTACTTCGTAACGCGTGGACGGAGTTGGATGATTTTTTTTTCAGATATACATATATGTAGAGTATGTTTCCCCAATAGTACCGCGAAAAAATTTTAACCGGTGGGGTTGTAGTAGGAGAGAAGTTGGATGTCAGCTTGTTAACACGTTGACCGATTTGGATGATTCTCTTTATGTTATATAGAGTATAAACCCCCATTGTTAATATGGGGATACATTTTTCACTATATATTGCAAAATTAAAGCATAATCATAATAATCCATGAAAAATTTATTAAAAATTATTTACGAACAAAAATAAATAAACATATAACAATGTTGTCTACCACACTTACTTTTTTATAAACGAACACGGAGTGTGGAAAAATGTTGACACGGAGTGTTCGTTTATAAAAAAGTAAGTGTGGTAGACAACATTGTTATATGTTTATTTATTTTTGTTCGTTATGGCTTACCACAGAATTCCTATTATAAAGATTGAGTCAAAAGTTATTTAGCCAGCAAGATAAGTTTTATTAGGTATGCGGGGGGTAAGATAACTTCGTAGCGTGTAGACCGATTTGGATGATTCTTCTTTTGATCTGTAGAATATGTTGCCCTACTGGTACGACGGTAACAATGTATGGGGTGGGGTGGTGTATGGAGGGGGCGTTACCCAATTTCTTAATTCACACACCTTTGTTGTATACAGTATGATCCCCCATCGCTACAATATGAAAAATGTTGGGGTGGGGGGAGGGGTAACCTAACTTTGTAAGGCGTGGACTGATTTAGATGATTCTGAATGCATAGAGTATCTATTTGTATTCTGACAAAAACTGTGGCTTCTGGTGAAAGTTGTTGGAGGGGTGGCGCATAGCTTTAATAGGCTTGGACTGATTTTGATTCTTTTTTACAGAATACATTTCATGATTAAAAAATGAGAAAAACCTAGAGTGACTACGGTGATTCTCGGACTACGGTAATTCTCTCTTATTCCATAGAGTACTGTGGTGCTCTAGGGCCACCTAGAATTTTTGAAATTACTTTGTTCGTACGAGCAGTATTCTTAGATTATTATGCATTCTTCTAGTAGTGTACTCGTGTTGTCAAGTCTGTCACCACAGGAATCTCCTCCTTAATTTCACGTACTATTTTGATTCTGTAGTATATTAAAGGAATCCTAAGCTTTATCCTTAAATGTATCCTATGTTAAAATAAACTTAGGCTACTTTCAACCCACCAATGTAACATTTTGACGGACCATGAAATTTGGAAAAACTTCCCGAAACAGAACAATTCGAACTTGGAAAAGTTTACAACCTTTTGTTTTCCTTCGTCTTATGAGCCTTAAATTTTAAAGCTAAGCATACATTGCCATCCCCTAAATCTATTCCCCTTAGCTTGAAGTTACAATATAAAATTGCCAACAACAAATAGGAAGGAAATTTTAAACAAATGTGTTATTATTTCATATTTGTACGAGGACAACTTATGACAGATAGTAGCTAATATGAAGAAAGGGGGAAGGTTGCGGAACCCGCTGAGCGCCATTATATTTTATGTTGTATCAAACTACGAGTTCGTAAAACACACTTATTTTAAAAATTTGAAAACTACTTACAAAATTAGAAAATACTATGTGGATAAGCATCCCTAGGGGTGGGGTGGAAAGGCAGGATCATGTAAAAATTATCGAACATGCTCGATATTAGTGTTAAATTGGAGTCGATTAAATGAAAAAGACACTCCCGATGCCATTAGATAGTGACCTTTTAAAATAATTGAAAACGACCGATATTAATTACAGTCGACGCCAGAACTTTTGGCTGCCGATGCCCTTAGATTCTGTGGGGGTGAGACAGTTTTTAGGGTGGGGGTGAGAAAGAAAATTATAAATAATCAAAAAAGACGCACATTCGTCAAAAGTCCGAGAAACGCCGGGCACACACAGCTAGTAAAAATAGCGCTACTTATCGATGACACTTTATTGCATACAGTTTAGCCGAGTTAGTTAAATTTATTCAGGAATTCATGTAAGAATAGATAATAAATTGTTTAAATTATTAGTTCGAAGGCAGATGTTAATAAATCTAAGTTAAAGGTAATAAATGGTGTAGACAATAAAGCGTTAAACATGAATTTAAATTATAGGGATTATAACAAGCCTCTACTTCTTTTCGAATCAATCGACGCCACTGATGTAAAGTGCACCTACATTTGGGCGGACTCGGAACCACTGACATTACTCTGCAATCCCTAATGGCTTTTAAGAGTACCTGGGAGGGGTTCGTTCCTGCGAACCTCAGGATTCAAACTCCAACACGTTATCCAATACTCCACCGACGACTTATTTAAACAAGTAAAAGAAATAAGATATCTTGATGTAGTAGCGAACAACAAGATAGAGTTCAAAGTCTTAAGAGAATTCGTAAACAAGTGGTAATGCAGATTTATAATGTGATTTTGCGATCCCACTTGGAATATTTGTTGTAGATTTTTTTCCTATTAAAAGGAGAAATGTATAAATTTTGGTTACCGGGAAAATTTTTTCGTACCGGAATAGGTTTCCTCTAGTGAAAGTAATGATTAAAAATTAGAAAAATTGTACTAAATGTGTTATTCGTAATTTTTTAAATGAATAAATGATTATTACTACAATTTATATACAAGTGAAGAACAATCATGTATTTTAGGAAATATTAATGAATTTGAACTAGCAAACCATACAATTGCAGGAGCACAAAAGGTGTTGCTTTCTTTGCAATAAAGATCTCTAAAGTCGTTATATATTTAAGTTACTCGAAAAGATATCTATATGTAATCTAAATGTAAACTGAGCGATTATTATTTGTAAAATTTCCACAAAACGTAAAGCGAACGTTCATTTATGCCCTAGTATTATAATCTATTCGGATGGTTTATCAGATGAACCGATTTCGACCTCAAGTAACCCCAGGGTGCTTTGTACAATGTCAATTTTCTCGTTTGCTGAATTATGAATTACCAATTTGCAACTAATGGCCGACTGTTTAGCAAGGTAAGGAATTCTGCCTCGCTTAGGAACTCTTACATAATTGCAAATGCGAACCATACCAGCGGAAATGACAACATCCGCCTTTTCGCAAATGCAGGTTTGCATGGCGTGCAAGTATTTAGCAATTCACATCGTCATGCTGAATGTATGCAGAAGCATTCGGGCATGCATTTGGTGCATGTTGGTAAGATAAAAAGTCCGTTTGAATATGTATTGGAAGCTTCAAATTCATTAAAAGTTTACCAATGTATAATTGGAGGATTTACTTTACTTCATAAAATATTTGTAAATCTTCTATTGTTAGTATTTCCTAAAACTTTACGTAATTTTTTCTTTTTATTTTCATTTACAAAGCTTTTCTTAACCTCTCTAAATCGATGCACATATTTGTAATTTTGTTGAACTTCATTGAAATTGATGTTTCAGACAACTTATTTCATGAACTACTTGAATTATTAAAGCATCAAAGCCTAAGTAGCTTCTTAAACTGATAACTTAGTTCTCCTCACTGTAATTAAGCATATAATAATTGAGTGATTCTAGTGATATTCGGCCGAAGGTTTTGAGTGGACAAACTCAAATTGCTATGAAATTTGACATGGAGGTAGAACTTTGAAGTAATTTTTAATAACGGTTTTTTACTTCAAATAGTTGACGATAGAAATTTATAACTTACGTTCTTAACATCCCCGAATAATGAAATAAATTGCGATAACATCATCCGTTTATCATTATGTCCCTACGAAAAATCATCAGGCAACATAAATTAGCACGCGAAAGACAGCGAAAGAACGCTGACTATGGGATTTTTGTGAAAAAAATCTATAAATAGAGCTTAGAGTTTTTAATAAAGATTATATTAATTTGTTTTGATTAATAATGAAAACAATGCCTAACCTAACTCCACTGAGGGCTCTTCACTCAAAGGAAAACTAAAACGAAATTTGCCAAAGTTCGATAAAAAAAACTATAAAACAAGAAGTGCATGACATTATCTGTAATCATTGCGGTAACTATGGCCACACGATCGATAACTGTCGACACCTAATTAGGTAAAACGGTAAAACCTCAAGATATTGGCAAAATAGAATGCCAAATCGATTTCAAAATAATTATTTTTGAAAATATCCACACGAAGCCCAAGCTAATGCCAATATTATACACACCAGGGGACCTAAAATATATATAGCGAAATGATAGTCAAAATACTACAGATCAGCAGAGGATGAAGAAACCAGCCTACTAGAAGCGGACACCGGGAAACGAAGCCCCACGGGAGAGAAGATCGGCACTATTTCCCGGATAATTTGTGTGGCCGCAGACCATCAAAATTAAATCACTCTTGCTTCTCTATATTCTTCTGGTTCTATTAGGAAGCAATTGCCTGAGTACCATTTCTCACTACCGAAAGGAAATATCTTACATTCCTTATCGATTCGAACGCAGATATAATTCTACTCAAAACAAATAATAAACAAAACTTCCGAGAATATCGAAATGATGAACTATCAAATATTATTATATCAACTACATATAACCGGAGTAAGTATTTAAACAACCAAAGTAATAAATGGTATCCTTGACCTCTCAACTGAAAGTCATAAATTATATCATACGAGGGGTGATCAAAAAGTAATGATAATAGCATTAAAAACACCTGTTATTTTTTAAAAATATTTTTATTTTTTTACGTAATCTCCTAACACGTCAATACATTTAGCCCATTTTAATTTTAAACTTTGAATACCTTGCATTTTCTAGATGAGACAAAAATCCTGCTCGCATTTTCGTGTTATCACTTTGAATGCTAGTATTTAAATGAAGGAATCTTCCAGAAATAACGACATATTTAAATGATTTTTTAACACATAACTATATAATACGGAATCAGTATCCCATAAGTAGTATCAATACAGAGATCCCCTACAGGTTCTGGATAGGAAAGGCGCCTCTAGTAAATCATTTTAAGGTATTCATTTGGAGTAAGAACAAATTTGAAGCTAAGTCTAAGCAATTTACATTTGTGGGGTACTGCGAAAATGCTAAAGCAGATACATAGGTTGTTTTGCCAATCAACTAGGAAGAGAGAGAGTTGAGAGATTGAGAAAAAGAGAGTAGACTTTGAAGACAATGTTAGAGTTAGAGTTAATGAAAATGAAACCAAAAACTATGATTCCCATATGGATAGTCACAACGGTATTGCAGTAATTAGAGTAGAAAATGAAGACAGAATAGCAATGGAAGCGCAGTTAAGAACAAAAGAAAAATACCGGGTTCGAGATTAGAGGAAAGGAGCATATAAATGCGGTGGATGAAGTTGACTCGAAGGAATCAGATGCTTTTATCGACGCTGCCTAAATTTTATCTTCAGATCCTCAAAGTATAAGCGATGTTGTTGAATGGTAGAAAGCCATGAAAGTGTGTAGTGCGTTGGTAGCATTTATAGCTAAGTATTTTCACTGGAGTGCATTTCTTTAGTAGATTTAACGAATTTTTTGGTGAAGATGGAAGCTTTGATTGATGCAGTGCAAACAAAACCAGCTATTTGGAATAAATTTGACAAAAATCTTCACAACAACTATGTGTTAAGCAAATTATGGGAGGAAGTTTCAAAGGAAAGCGGCTTACTACGTAAGTATTTTATTTTTATTAAAAAAGGCGCCCAAGTTTTCTTTATTGAAAAAGTATTTTTTCAGTCAGTCATATAATAACTTCTATTTTAAATTTATGTGATAGGATTTTGACATAGGTATATTTTAAATGCTTCTCGTATATTTTGCGCCTCCGTTGATGTTCTTCCCCTTGGAATGATCCCCTTACTTCCTTTCCTTGGATGGATTTTAATGTATTGTAGGTTATGTTTCATACCTTAAAGATCTATTACTGCATTGTAAATAATGCAAAGACATTGTACTATTTCTATCGCAAATTCAACATCAGTCGCTATAGGCTTTTCCAGAATTCGCCATTTATTGGTAATAATACCAAAACAACATTCAACTGTTCTTCTTGCACGTTATAGACGTCTGTTGAAATTCTCTTTGTCAGAATCTAAATGTTGTCTGTTATACGGCTTTAGAAGATTCTTCATAAGTGGATAAGCTTCATCTGCTATTATAACGTAAAGCAGTTTTATGAAAGAATTTGGTAATTCGTCTTCCTCAGGTAAATGCAGAGTTTCAGTTGAGATTTTTATGAATAACTCAGATGCTTTAAAAGTTCCACCGTCACTTTGTTTGCCAAATGAGCCAAAATTTATGTTTACAAATTTGTAGTTGGCATCTACTAGTCCTTGAAGGACTATTGAATAAAAACGTTTATAATTGCAATACATTGATCCGGAATGTGCAGGCCGATGTAAACGAATATGTTTGCCATCCAGAGATCCCACACAATGCGGAAAGTTCCAAATATTCAAATAATCTTCTGCGATGTCTTTGGTGTAAAGTCTTGTTGTGACGGTTTTGTTATATGTATTGACTGTAAGTTAATGCGATGGCTCGAATTGTTTCTTTAATGATTTTTGCAACTGTTGTCTTCCCCATGCGAAAAGAAAAGGCTAAACCTCTGAAAGATGTACCACATGCTAAAAACCTAGAAAAATAAGTTTTGGAATTTTACTGTAGTCATTTCATTATTGGTATAAGTTTATTACAGAATCGGAGGCAAAAGGAAAGTGGAAGCGTCTTCGTGAAACTTTCAGTAAAAATTTCACAGCAGTCTCTTCTAAAAAATCTGAGATGCTGGAGGAAAAATGGAGGATGTTCCTGAAAGACCAATTTACGCCCCGCAAGACTACAGATAGCTTTATGGAAGAATGGAGTCTAGAAATGTTAAACGATAAAAACATTAGTGAAGATGCAGCAGAACTTGATGCTGAAATTCAGTTTGTGATATCGCCGTCGACAGGACCTTCAAGCACTCCATCTTGCTCGGATGTGTCAAGAACATCTGTAGGCAGAAAGCGATCTAAATATATGGATCCACTTGGACTTTCTGGATGCAAAAGAGGCAAAAATTCAGTACCTGAAGCGAAAAGAAAAAAATAAAAAGCTTGCTGCCTCATGTTAGATCTTTAACTCCTCGGCAAAAGATGAGATTTCGCATTAAAGTTATGTCCAGGAAGATTTTCAAGATGTGGAGGGTAGTAACGTTAACCAGCTATATATTTTACCGAATGCATTTTCAGTAATAACGCTTTCCAAACAGCACTTTAGCACTAATGCGTCCTCTTCAGAATCAGTATTAACTGACAATAATTTTTTCGTGCAGGATGCGAAAAACTTTGAAGATGCATTCGAACCTCCAACACAATAATTTTGTTATTTTTATTTTTGTTCTAGCATTACTAAACGCATAAGGTTAACAATACATGGAATATAGTTGATCGACCAAAAGAAGAAAATATAATAGGATTATAGGACAAAAACGGATATAAAAGGTGAAGTAAGTAAGTAAGTAAAGGGATGTTCTCAGAGTGTAGGACTTTATTTTAAGAAGACATTTGCTCCTGTAGCTCGACAAAGTTCGATTTGCACGTTGGAAAAGCTGATGAAACAATTTACATGGAAGTACCCGAAATGTATTATACGCTTACTGGCACGAGCATTGAAAAAAACAAAGTGTGTCGTGTACAAAGGGCTATTTACGGACTTGAGAAATCCGGTAGACAGTCGAAGAAGGAACCAAAGTTCATGGTACGACACAGAAATTGTCCTCAGAGATTCATAATAAAGTAATATTAGATGCTCGCAGTGAGTGAGTAGTTAACATCAGGGTTCCGAATCGATGCAAAATATCGCTCCGCTTCACGTATCGATTCGGGTTAGAGCGTTCTGAAAATAACGATCCGCTTCGGAGCGCTTCGATATTTACATAACGGTCCAAACTGAATCGATTCAGACATCGCACCGATCCGATTTGTAGCGAAATTTCGTATCGATTGGGGACAGGCGAAAATTTCGCGGCGAAGTTAGTTAAGCTTACCAATGTTTATGAAAAGAAATAAGCGAGATATCGAATTAAAAATACACGACCATTGCAAGCAGTAAGTATAATGATCGGTTTTACTTAGAGAGTGTTGAAAATTTATTAGTACCTATTGAATTGCATTAATAGTATTGAATTTGAAGTACTTTTATTTAAATTACATTAACTGTATTATTTCTCTTATAATCTCTCTCTGTCTCTTAAAATTTGTTCATTAAAATTTCAAATACTTCCTAAATATTCAGTTAGTCAGCATCGAACTCTGTAACGTGACATTCCGCTGCTAAATAAAGTTGATTATATTTCCAAGTCTCGGGCTTTTATTTCTAGAACGAACCCCCTTTACAGAATTTCAGCATTCTTTTTTACAGACAGCATCACTTGCTCTACAGAGTGTTTCAGATCTTGTGTGCCAAAAAACTGTCGTCACACCAAGCCAAATAAAATAATTTATGGCAGGAGAAGGGCACTTTCAACCATTTGGGAGTTACAGACTGATTCATAAATTTGTAATTTTCACGAAGTGCACATAATTTTTTAATTTTTACTACTGATCTGCTCAACGCAGCGACATAAAAAATAATTGCAAAAACCACTACCCCAATGGCCTTTCAAAAATTGTCAACAATGTTAATCTAACTTCTATAATTGTACGTACAGTCCATTCCAAAATTGAAAAAAATATTTTGCGCGATTTCCTAAAATTCAGAATTTTCCAAATTTGCTCTGAAATTCCTTTAATTAATACCTGTTTTTATTTTTATTAAATTGCCCATCTTATTACATTCCAAAAAAGTACAACATGGCAAGGTAGAGAAAGGATTCCAAAATCCGCATCCATAGATATCCCTGACTACCTTATTATTTTATTGCACTTTAGACAGTAAGTTCTTTAAACAAACAAAGTTCTTAAGACAAAGGGGCTAAAATGCTTGTTTAGTGTACACAGCTAATTAACTTTAAGTAATGCTGCAAAAACGTGGTAAAAAAAAAAATTGCCAGAATATACTTTTGAGGAGTAAGTTGATATAATTTATATTTATTGAGTAGCGGTCTGAAACGAAAACACGACTGTACTGGAATGTGCAAACAGATTCCCATATCGATGTGTACCCTAAAGAAGGGTATCTTTGCTAGAAAAGAGAACAGGACAGAATCAAGAGTTGAAACATCGAAAGGTGCTGCCGACGTCGAGCAGGACCCTCGTCTGAAAAGACTCTGAAACTAGCCCGAGACAAGTCGAAAGACGATTAGGAGTACCTTCAGTTAAAGCTTGGAGGGTTATTTATCTAACAGGTTGACGTTCATATCATCAGTCCAAGGACAACTGGAAGGATATTCTGAGAGAAAAGTAGAATTTTTCATTTGGTTTTTGGAATGCGACATGGAGAGCGGAGCGTTTCTGGGCCGTTTTCTGTGGACGGATGAATCGCAGTTCAACGGAGATGGCATCACTAACTTCCACAACATCCATACTTGGTGAGATTCTAACCCACATAGGAGAAGAGAACCTCCTTCTAGCCCACATTCCGTGCCAATATTTGAGCTGATATCATCGAAACCCATTTAATAGGACAATTCATTTTGCCATAGTGCTTAATAGCCAAATTTATGCGAACTTTTTGGAGAATACACTGCCATTTCTACTAGGGTACATCCCTATGGATAATCTTAGGGCAAATTTTTGCCAACACGATGGAACACCAGCGCATTCTGGTATCATTTTATATGTTATACTAAATTATAAATTTCCTAACCGCTGGTTTGGGGAGGTGCGCGGATTCCTTGGCATGCTAGATCTCCAGATTTTACTGCATTGGACTTTTATTATTATGGGAACAATGAAGGATGAAGTTTACTCAAGGCGAATATGTTAGCAGAGTTCGGTCTGCAGCGATGAAAGTACGGAATAGGCTGGCTACAATACACATTAAAAAGGGAATTGCAGTGGGTTTTTGGCATGCATCGAAACTGCCGGAGTATATTTCGAACAACTTTTGCAACATACTAAGATTAATTGTAAGTATCCAATTCAAAAAAGCATTTTAGGATTTGTATGAGCTTAATTTCTTTAAATTTCAGATTTTTATACGTAAATTTCTACATCGTTTCCCTACCTAGACATGTTACAGCCATTTAAAAAGGTAATAAGATAAGTAATTTAATTATAATACAAAAGAGGTAAATTGGTTACGTGTCCTCTTAGGCTTCCAGCCTCACAAAAGGAAGAAATCCTTAGACAAATATAGGAAATGTTGGAATATGAAGTCGTCATACCGTGTTTTAGCTCCTAACGAGAAACGAGAAACAGCGTCTAAACGACAGAACCATTGTAGATACGTTTCTACTCCCCAATATAATTGACATATGACATGGGAAACATAATTTCTGAATGAATTAGAATTAAATTTTAAATGCAATGCATTACTTTATAACATTAACTTTTTACGCCACTAGTACCAGCATATTTGGATTTTATTAATACGTCAGGGCTACTACCAGAGCTCAGGCCTTAGCAACGGAGAAACAAAACACCGCAGACACGACAGGAATCGATTGTCGTCATTCAGGCAATACTTTTGACAAAAAGAGAGCTCTTGGGAGTTTCAGAGGGAATGGAGGATTGTTTACGCTTCCTTCTCATCTTGGCAACTCCTACAGAGGTCATTGAAGGCCCACCGAGTCTGTCGGCATGTCTACCTATGGAAAAATGATGACAACCGTCCGAGCAAGATGAGTAGCGTGAATGTGGAAAGCGGTTTGCCAAGCTGGTTAGTTTTGTCCGAATTGATAAGATTAGTACTGATTTTCGCTAGTTCGTCGGCTCTACAGTTACCAGGAATGACTGTGTTTAGTGGATCAAAAGATAATAATAATAAAATATAATAACCCAGTAACTCCCAAACATTTGAGATTGCTATGTCGTGTAGTTTCATCTTTGAAAAATGCTAAGTTACATATAATCATCTTCAATATTATATTTTGCTTTACTTGAATTTTATTAAATTGTTATTTAGCACATTTAAGAAATACTGGAGATACAATTGATTTTCTTTGCTCATATGGAGACGGAGTTGGATCAATTCGTTGAGAGGCACGAACACCATGCCATGGGTTCCGGGTTCGAGACCCCGTGAGATTTTATTAAGAAATTAAAATAATCCACTCCGTCTCTGGGCTGTTGTCTAGCCCGCAGCAATGCCTTGTAGGGCATAGGGCGTCTTTACAACGACTTTCCACCTTCTCCGGTTCTGCGCCAACGCTATCGTCATAGTCCTGGTCCGTAAGGTGGTTAAAGAGTTCCCATCTAACCCCTTGAAATGGGCGGTCGCCTAGGGCGCCGCACAATACATTAATAGTGAAGACCAGAAAAAGCAAAGGTGACAGTATGCATCCTTGTCACACTGCATTCAGCACTTGGCAGGGTTCCGACAGTTTTCCCTTGTGTAGGATGTGACATTGAACTCCTGCGTAGGACACCTTTATGATGGTGATAATTTTTTCTGGGATGACTCTCCTACATAAAGCTGGCCATATATACGAATATTAGGTGTAAAGGGGATCTCCATTCGGTGGAGGTGGAGGATTCGAATTAAGATGATTTTAGCCAATTGTAGTTGGGTAGTTGTTTTATTTGGGTAATTTGAAAAAAAATTAAAAATTATTTTATGCTTTTTGCGCTTTCTGTGAAGTCGGTTCAAATTCTTTTGTAAAAAAAAACTATTTCGCTTTTCATTTTTTGTTAGTGTCTTCAATTGATTGACTTTACATATCTTCTTATTTCTCCTTCTTATTACGTCTTACATCACTTTGTAAGAAAACTTCATCATCTTAAGGTTTCAAAGCAATCTTAATATTAATATGCTTACACTATTATCCTATTAAAATAACTCTGAGTTCATTTATATATATGTATACATATACATAACAATAAAAGGAAGCGGAACACTGGACGACACATTAAAACTCGTGTGTTAGGTAAATAATTACCTTTGTACAAAAAAAAAACAAATATGAGAATTTAAAACACTACAATCTATAATTAAATTAACATATAATTGTCTCGTTGTTGTAATCCGTTTTGCTCGGTAAAAGTCCATAAACTTGCAACCATAAACCCATGCAACTAAACTTTCTTAAAACAACAACACAACTAAATTTTTACTCAGAATATTAATACACAAGTATATTCAATATTAACTTGTTTTAACCAACTCACCAGTAATTTCTCTTCTGCCTGTAAGTTTGATGAAAACTCATCAGAGTAGTCACTTTTACTGACTAAAATGTCCTTTACCATATGAGAATACAAATTAGTATCGATTCCAATTTCGTTTTGCTATTAAAACTTCAAATAATTTAATGTTTCTATAACAAAAACTTGTGTTATATGTATGTCCTTACCACTAACTGATGATGATCACGCACATATGAAGAGGTACTCAGCGTCTCTGCAGGTGGTACTATGTTTAAAACATTTTTCGTATTTTCCTTACCCTAAAAGTAAATTTGTTAGTTTATCATTTCACTGTGTTTATAGGATAAACAATTGATACCAGTCGTAAAGATGGCACAGCATTAGCAATTAGACACTGGCTATCCTTTGTAAATAAATATAAATCATTTTCCTTGGAATGATTTGAGCATATCGCAATATTTGAATCGGGCACCAAATCCAGCTTGCAAAGAATCTCCAACTACTACCTACATTGTTTTGCACTCTTTGGGAATCTAAAATTTATACACATTTACAGATCATATTGAATTTAATTGTTTATTTAATTCTTCTCTAAACCAATTTCATAATTTTACATTGACCCCATAGATATTTAGAATTTCTTTTCAATAGACTACTACAGTGGATGGGGTTAAACGTCAAAACAGAAATGCAAACAAAAATCTTTCATCGTAATTATTTAATTAAAATAATTTAAAGTTGCGTTTAATGCAATTGATTTTAAATAAACGAGTGATCAGAAATATTTTTGATTGTTCTAGCTACCTATGGAAAGAAATCCCTGGAACTCGCCGGTACCTCGTATTTCCGCAAATTGATTAAATTGTCCTTTATAGTCTATATACAGGGTGCTTCAGATCTGACGTGCCTAAATGAGTGGAGTGATAGATCTCACCTAGCCGAACAAAAAATTATATGGCAGAGGATGGGCCAATTTCAACCGCTTAGGAGTTACAGGGTGATTCACAAATTTCAGTTTTTCATGGTATGCAGATTACTCTTTTATTTTTATCTTTTGATCTGCTTAACATAGCGATATCAAACAAACGCTTAAAAACTACTATCCCAACTACCTTTTCACAATTGTCAACAACGTTGGTCTAACACATAACATTGCAGGTACAGTCACCTCGAAAAGTGTAAAAAAAAATGGTTAGCGATTACCTAAAAGTCAGTATTTTTCCCAAATACATGTAATTAGTACAGGTTTTTTTTTATTTTTATTAGATTTTTTATCTTATTACCTTTCCAAAAGCTCCAACATATGTCCACGTAGCGAAAGTATATAGAAATTTAAGGAAATTAAACGAAAATTAATTCTAAAATGCTTTTTATTGAATTTGAAAATAATTTCAATTAATCTTGATAAGTTACAAAAGCTGTCCCAAATGTCCACCGATACTTTGTATGCATGCCAACAATCTCCTTGTAAGTCTCTCTTTAAGGCGTATTGCAGCCAGCATCTACCGTATTTTCGTCGCTGCATTCCCAATTTTTCTAACTAAATCCTTCCTAGTGTTAACAGGCTTGCATAAACTTCATCCTTCACTGTTCCCCAGAATAAAAGGTCCAATAGGGTAATGTCTGGAGATCTAGCAGGCCAAGGAATCAATGCACCGCGTCCAATCCAGCGGTTAAGAAATTTTTCACTTAGGATTGCCTTCACAATACACTGCTGCTCCATCGTGTGGGTAAAATATGTCCGTTCAATTATTCACAGGGATCTCCTCTATTAGATCTGGCAGTGCATTGTCCAAAAAGTCTACATAAATGTCACTATTAAGCACTTGCGACAAAATGAATGGTCCTACTAAACGGTTGCCGATAATACCAGCCCAAACATTGACATTGAATCTCTGCTGAAATGAGGTTACCTTTTTCCTGAGTGGGTTCGTTTCCGACCGGGTATGGAAGTTATGGAAATTCGTGATATCATCCCTGGTGAACTGATATTCATCCGTCCACAGAATTCGGTCCAGATGCGCCAGGTTGTAAATGTCGCAATCCAGAAGCCAAGTGCTAAATTCCAGTCTTCTCTCAGAATCAACTTCTAGTAGTCCTTGGACTGGGTGATGGTGATATGGACGTAATCCTCCTCGATGAATAACCCTCCAAAACATACATGAAAACACTCCTAATCGTCTCATGACTCGTCTCGTGCTCGTTCCAAGGTCTTGCCTCACGATGGTGATTATTTATTTTTATTACTATTTATTTTATTTACCATGAAAAACTGAAATTTATGAATCACCCTGTAACTCCTAAGCGGTTAAGAATTGCTTCACTTAAACATATTACATGGACACGTTCCATTCCTTAGTTATTAGATCTTTGGGACTGACGGATTCCTAATTAACTTTTTATTAGCAGAGGTAAAAAAGTCCGCCAACTGACAAATCATTTTAAATCTCTCGGCATAAATTGATCGCAAGCAAATTAGGTATACTTGTCAACTCTGTTTTGGCAATAAGCGAAAATAAAAATGTGACTAAGCAATTTTAATTGTCTCTAAGTACACAATTTTATTACTAGAAACGTGAGGGTATGGGCATGTGCAACAAGACATGAAAAGGAAATACGGGAACAAAATTGGTAACGCAACCTAAATGTATCTTTCAGTAGTTTCTGTGTACATTTTCTTTCAGATCTGGTGAGTCAAAAAAAATAGTTTTTAAAAAAAAAGTTTAACCGACTTCACAAAAAGCGCTAAAAAGCATAACATAATTTTCAATTTTATATCTATTACGAGATTTTGAAGTCGGTGCAAATCAAACAAACCAAACAACTACAACAAAAGTATTTAATCGTCGTTTCTTATGATCTCGTGAGCTGAATCGTTCAGGTAGTATTATGTATTATTTTCAATTGTGGTACTGTAGTTGTTTTATTTGTTTAATTTGCAACGACTTAAAAATGTCGTAATAGATATAAAATTAAAAATTATTTTATGTTTTTAAGCGCTTTTTATGAAGTCGGTTCATCTTTTTTTTTTAATAACTATTGTATTTTTTACTCTTTAGTGTATTCTACTCTATACAACGAAGAAAGAACCATCCAAATTGGTCCACGCGTTAAAAGTTAGTTTTTAACCCCCTACCCTTCCCCCATTCAACTAAACTTTTTTTCTCATGGTATCAAGATACTCTACCGAACAGAAAAGAATTCATCGAAATCGGTCCACGCGTTACGAAGTTACTACCCCTCCTCCTCCCCCACCACCACCACAGGACCAAATTATTCTCCTATTAGCAATGTGGGATCACACTCTATACACCAAATCGGTCCACGCGTTACAAAGTTAGGTTCCACCCCCCTTCTCCCACCCCAACCACACCAACAACTTCTCGTGGTATCAACCAGGGAGCATACTCTACCCAAAAGAAGAGGAATTATCCAAATCAGTCCACGCGTTGCGAAGTTAGACTACTCCTTCCCCCACCATGGGCCAAATTATTCTTCTATTAGCAATGGGTGATCACACTCTATACAACAGCAAAAGAACCATCCAAGTCGGTCCACGTGTTACAAAGGTAGGTTCCACCCCCCCCCCCCCCACACCCCACCAACATTTGTTTTCTAGTAGTATCAACCAAGAATCATATTCTACCCAATAGAAAAATAATTATCCAAATCGGTTCAAGCCTTACGAAGTTAGACTACCCCTCCCCCCAACCACACCTTTCACCATAGGACCAAATTATTCTCCTATTAGCAATGGGGGATCATACTCTATACAACAGAAAAAGAACCATCGAAATCGGACCACGCGTTACAAAGTTAGGTTCCACCCACACCCACATCCCACCAAAGATTTTTCTCGTGGTATCAACCACGGAATATACTCTACCCAACAGAAAAAGAATTATCCAAATCGGTCGACGCGTTACAAAGTGAGACTACCCCCCCCCCCCCCCTCCCCACCCTATTCAACATTTTTTCTCCTATTAGTAATGGGGGATCATACTCTGTACAACAAAAAAAGAATTATCCGAATCGGACAACGCGTTACAAAGTTAGGTTTCACCCACAACCCCCACCCCCACCCTACCAAAAATTTTTTTTACGTGGTACCAATCGGTGAACATACTCTACCGAACAAAAAAAGAATCATCAAAATCGGTCAACGCGTTACGAAGTTATGCCCGGTCAGACATTAAAAAAAATTTAAATTAAAAAAAAAAATACGCGTCGAACTTAGAGCCTCTTTGTTTTTGGGAAATCGGTTAATAAGTGGAGTGATGGATCTCACCTAGGCGAATAAAAAATTATGTGGCAAGTAGTGGGGTAATATCAACCGTTTGGGAGTTTCAGGGTGATCCAGTAAATTTGCAATTTTCATGGTATGCAGATGATTATTTTGTTTTCAGCTTTTGACATACTCAACGCAGCGACATTAAAAAAAGGACTACCTCAATGACCTTTCCAAAATTTCAACATTGTTAATCTAACTAGTACCGTACAGGTACAGTCAGGTACAGTCACTTGCGGAAGTGAAAAAAAAAGTTTTGAAACTACCTACATTTCAGCAATATCCCAAATTTTCCTTTTCAAAAAGGCACAAAATTGCAAGGTAGGTTTTAGAAAAACCGCATCCTTAGAAATTCAGTTTCAAATTTTATTCAAGAAACACAATTAAACTTACACTTATAAATATGTGCAGGAAATTTATATTGATATTATAACAATAAATAATGCTATGTATTACAAATTACTTAAGCTAGTATGTGTGTATCAATAAAACAATTCAATGTGTGAAAGTATCATTAGATAACTACTGATTTATATAAAGAAATAGCTTACACTTAAATTTACTACAGCGACCATCTCTCCTGAGATTAACAGGAAAGCAGTTCCACATTCTAGCAGCCTGAAGAAGTCAAGAAGTTAGCTCGGTACATGAAAAACGAAACTGTGGTGTGGATAAAGTATAATTTCTTTGCGATTGAGTAAAATTAACTTAATTATAAAGGTACCTCGGATTTTGTTTCAAAATAACATTGCGTAAAAATAAAATAGTTTGAAAACAAATGTCGGGTATCAAGGAGCATCCGAGTACTGGTTACATATGTATCTATCGCACAGCTGAGTTAAATGCAACATTAAGTTTTCCCTGAGACGCACAATCCATTCAACAGAAGATCTCACAACCATAAGCAATTAAGGACACCAGTAACATTTTGAGAAGCAGTATTCTAGTGCCCTGAGGTGTATAAGCAGCGCATAGCCAAAGCTCGCGGAGGGTTCCATATATGCGTGACACAACATTATTTATTTGACCAGACCAAGATACCGTTTTATTAAATATTAACATTTTATTATATTATTATTATATGGAATTTTAACTTTGTAGTATCTCTAGGAAATAGCTTGTATCCATTTTATGCCTATAAATTTCAAGCGCATTTACATAAAAGTAATTTATTGTTTTCTCCGCAACGGTAAATAGATGTAATATCATCATTCCACTGACAGACCGAATCTTCCGTTAATACAATAAGGCTTGAGATGTATAATTGCACATCATCAGCGTACATGTGGAAATGAAAATTTTTAATACCAGAAGGAAAATCGTTGAGTAAGATTGAAAACAATAATGGGTCCGAAATGGATCCTTGTGAAACACCAGTACAACATCGCAGATAATTGGAGTACACTTCATTGCAACAGACTTTTTGAACGCATCCCTGGAGGTATATTGGAATTAATTCGCATGTATTCCTTGTAAAATAGAATTGCGTTGACAACTTATTCAGTAAGACTTTGCGATCAACCTTGTCAACACCTTGGAGAAGTCAATCAAAACCCAAAAGAAGAGCATCTCACAATCGATTGCTTCCCGAAAATCATCGCCCAGTAAAATATTCGTTAAGCTAACTTTGATCTCCAGATATGACACTATGTTTGGATCGTCCTATTCCGATTTTCGCACACTTTGCTCGTAGGCAGCCTGAAATCAAGCTTAGTGCTATAAAGACTTGATTTTGAGCGTCGTATTTCCCTGTTAACAAAATTTCTGAGATTACGATAACTTTCAAGTAGAACATAATTAAAGAGGAAATTATTTATTAAGAACTCTATGTGACTCCATCGCTCGTCTGAAGATGGTATACAATAAATTTGGTCCCAATTAAGTGAAGCAGCTTAACTGCGCTCCAAATTTATTTCTTTAAAGTCATAGAAAGAGAAAACCTGTATGTATCGGTCTATAAGCCCTCCATGATAAGACAGGAAAACTAGTTCATGATTTAAGAAACTAGGAAAATTGTTTACCTTTGAAAAATTACTCGATCCGAGTTGGCGATCAGAAAAAAATAAAGTAGAGACGCTGAATGATCTGTAAAGTTGGAAGAAGAATTCATAACAGTTACATTTAATGATTTGATTAAGTCCACGAAACATTTAATACTTGAATTAAAGACCCAACGATACATACATTAAAGTACCCAGCGATGACGATAAGGCTGTGCAAGGGAAAGATAACATCGAATGAATCCAAGGAGAATATGTTAGGCGGTTTATGGAAGCTGCTAACCAGGCATTTGATAACACAATGATTTCTACAAAAATGTACTCAACTTCAGCACCTGGCGGGAACTAAGAAACAATACGGCCATGCAAGGAGTTTTTAAGATAAATTGACACCGACCACCGACCCGTTCCCGTCTATCGTTTCGAAAACATTCATAATCCGCAACAGACACCAACTCATCCCAAATATGGCGCTTAAAACAAGTCTTCGATATACAAACAACATCGATAAGAGAGGAATTAACAATTTCTTTGAACTCATCAATTTGCGGAAGCAAACTTTGGGTTTTAAAATGGCCCACCCTTAATCGTTCGTATTGCCTGCATACAATTTTAATCAATGTTTTTAAGTTATTTAGGCTGCTATAAGTAGTAATATTACTTCTATTTACAACAACAGAAATATAAATTACTCATCCGCGGAGATTGGCATGTCCTCTGATAAAGTGACCGTTGCTTCCCTTGGGTCTCCTTGTCAATCTAGCTTCGAAGAGCTTATTCATGACCTTCCCCTAAAACTTTCAGGTAGTTATACACTTTAGCGGTCACCCGGTTTTTTGGCGATAGTAAAATAGTTTTAAAAAAAAAAGTTGAACCGACTACACAAAAGGCGCTAAAAAGCATAAAATAATTTTTAATTTTATATCTATTACGACATTTTGTAGCCGGTGCAAATCAAACAAACCAAACAACTACAACAAAAATATTTAATCGTCATTTCTTATGATCCCGTAAGCTGAAACGTTCAGGTAGTATTATGTATTATTTTCAATTGTGGTTCTGTAGTTGTCTTATTTGTTTAATTTGCACCGACTTCAAAATGTTGTAATAGATATAAAATTAAAAATTATTTTATGCTTTTTAGCGCCTTATGTGAAGTCGGTTTAACTTTTTTTTTAAAAACTATTTTATTTTTCACTTTTTAGTGTCTCCGACTCTATACAATGAAGAAAGAACCATCCAAATCGGTCCACGCTTTAAAAGTTAGTTGTAACCCCCTACCCCACTCCCACTCCACTTAACTTTTTTTCTCATGGTATCAATCAAGGAACATACTCTACCGAACAGAAAAGGAATCATCGAAATCGGTCCACGCGTTACGAAGTTAGACTACTCCTCCCCTCGCCCAACCCACCACCATGGGCCGAATTATTCTTCTGTTAGCAATGGGTGATCACACTCTATACAACAGCAAAAGAACCATCCAAATCGGTCCACGTGTTACAAAGTTAGGTTCCACCCCCCCTCCCTCCCCCCCCCCCCCATCCAAGCAACATTTGTTTTCTCGTAGTATCAACCAAAGATCATATTCTACCTAATAGAAAAAGAATTATCCAAATAGGTCCACGCGTTAAGAAGTTAGACTACTCCTCCCCCACCCACACCTTTCACCATAGGACCAAATTATTCTCCTATTAGCAATGGGGGATCATACTCTATGCAACAGAAAAAGAACCATCGAAATCGGAAGACGCCTTACAAACATAGGTTCCACCCCCATCCCATCAGCCCAAAATTTTTTTCTTCTGGTATCAACCACGGAACATACTCTACCCAACAGAAAAAGAATTATCCAAATCGGACCACGCGTTACAAAGTTAGGTTTCACCCCCCACCCCCCCCTACAAAAATTTTTTAGACATGGTGCCAATCGCTGAACATACTCTACCCAATAAAAAACGAATCATCAAAATCGGTCGATTCATTAGAAGCTGTACCCGTTCAGACATACATAAAAAAAAACATACGCGTCGAACTTAGAACCGCTTTCTTTTTGTGAAGTCGGTTAAAAAATACAAAACTAGACAGATCTTCATGATTTTTTTTTAAATGTTTGTTTTTACGGCGAATTTATTTAAAATACGAAAATTAATTAAATGCGATATTTCTAATAGTTTCAGAGCTTTAAATATTAAAAAGAATCGACTTTTTACAAATAAATCTGTATAATTTTCTTTTATGACATCTCAACTTTTTAATTTTTTTTTCGTAATCTAATCGACAAAACGACTAAATTAAGCGAAAAAAACATTTTTTTAACGATTATTTGCAAAAAGTAGATCTTTTAAGGCATTTAAACCTGGCGGGGGGAGGGTGCGGCAGTCCTCCCACCCAACAGTTTATAAAGCAACTAAAATCCTGATTAATACACCTCTTTCTCCCAGAAAGTGTAATAAAAATTTTACAGAACATGTTGAGTACAAGGATCCGTGTACTCCATATACTCCGCGATACGAATAGACTCTGCTTAAAAAACATAAATTTTTTTAACGAACGAATTGATTATTTTGTAGGCAGAATTTCTGGTTATTTACCATGATGTATGATAAATTAAGATACTTGTTAATTCTACAATATTTTTATTATATTTATAAAAATTGTAGCGACGCGTTTCGCCCTACTTGGGCATCTTCAAGCTACTACGACTAATAATTTAATAATTTTTTTTTAATTTTTGAGATTTTTGAAATAAATCCGACGTAAAAACCAACATATTAAAAAAATCATGAAGAACGGTCTATTTTTGGATTCATTATCGCCAAAAAACCAGGTGACCGCGAAAGTGTATAATTACCAACTTTCAAAATAACTATTAGTTGCCACCCGGACTAGCATTGCCCCATCACCACGCAGGAAAGACAACACGAAACAACACATACACTACCACCACCAAACCTGAAAGTACTTCAAAAATGGGCCCCAGGAAATTTTGAGTTGACGGCTACCGGAGACTGCTTCCAGGCTCCCGAGATCCAGCTGTTCTTCACAGCACAGAAACGACATCATCTTCCACTCGCATGAACTAGTAAAAAGCATGAAAAAGGCAAAGTAACAACATTAAATGACAAGAAGGATGTAAACAACAGAAGTCCTGAACCTAACATTGAATTAAAATTAAATACAAACATGTAAATTGATTCCTCATTTATTTTTAATGCATTTTGTGAAATAAAATAAAATTGTAAATTACGAAAACAGAAAACTTACGCAAGAGATCGCTCAAAAATTTAAGTACAGAAATTATTACCATTTTCGAATTTGAAATTCCAGAAATAGGATCGCCGCCATTTTGTGATCAACTTCTTCCGCCAAGTAAAATCTAGAGACGACACTGGGATTGTAAATTCTGAGGTAGGTAATACTCGCACTTTTTTTAACCTACCAAAGCCTCGTTCTATTAATTTTTCAGCTCCACCGAAGAAGACTTCTGTAGAGCCATTTTTAAAATCCGATCCAAAAAGACGCTTAGGTCAGGAGAGCTGATCAAAAACAATCGCAGAACATAAAACATTCACCAAGCATTAAGTAGCAAAATACACAAAATCATCGCGACACATAACACCTCCCGAAATACACGCTACACAAGACACAACAAGAACACGAAACACCGTTAAACACAAATCGCAGTGTCAGATCGCACATAAACTTACACCAGGAGAACATTCACTCCAGGCACATCCACTTGAACAAACCACCACCGATCAAGGCACTTTTACCCCGTATACATGCAAGGTTGAACCTAGGTTGAACCTAAGTTCAACTTCATGTACCCGCCTTAGAACAGAAAACGAAAGGAAGTGCAATACCGTCTATAAACCGTGTACGTGTTTTCCGATTTTTTGTTCATGGGAAAGGTGTGGGAAGGGAACCCAGAGCACGCCTTCCGAAATGTCCATTTTACGTGGACTATCTGAAGAGTGCACATTCAAAGTGTTTATAGAGTGTTTATTGAATAATTTTCACTGTTCTATTATTAAAAGTGGTGTAATTTTACAAATAAAGACAATTAACATTTAAGAGACTGTTTTGGTTTAGTTTACTAAGAATCTGAGGTGCTTAATTTGAACATTTTTCGTGATGAAGTGTGCGGTATTTTGTTGTAAAAATAATCGGCGCAATTGGTGTGGAAAATCATTTTTCAGGAAAGGTAAATAATGTAATAAGCAATTTTACAGCATTTTCTTTGAAATATGTGCAAAAGCTGTATAAATAAAAGCTAAATTACCAAAGAATATAAACATTTCTCTTGATGGTGCTCGTTTGTTTACATTTGAGCTTCATCAGAGTTTTGGATCGCCTTGGTGTTTCAGCGACAGCTGACGGAAGTTTTTGCCTAGGGGCTCTAATAAAACTTGAAAAATATTAAAATATTCTTCTACTTTTTGGTATTTTAGGTTTCCAAAAGATAAAGACTTCAGAGAACTCTGGTTAAAATCCATCGGTAGAACTGATTATATACCATCCGATGGTAGTAATATTTGCGAGGACCACTTCGAATGAGTCAAAAATTTACTACTTCCATGGTGAAAACTAACACATTTACACCTTTCAAACACATAAGGAAAATTCGGACACTTTTTAAGCATGGTGCACTTCCTTTCGTTTTCTGTTCTAAGGTACACGCGGATCGAGTAGGGTTGACTCAACTCAACTCCGCAGGCTGGGTCGAGTTCAAATGACAGCTGTGATTGCCGTATGGACGCGGGTTGAGTAGTCGAGTTTGGGACGGAATTTTGCTTGCTATATTTTTAGGTTAAACAATTTTTTATTTTTTTTTTGTATTCTGTTTTTCGTGCTGCGATTTAAGAAATGGCCAGAGAAACATTTGGGATATTACATTATTTTGCGATATTAATTGTCTTTGGATTAAATTTAAATAACTCGCCCAAGCATTTACAATAATATCGTAATCATCACTGATGATTTTTACATAAAATATTTCAATAAAATCACACAAAAATCAACTCAAACTTTTGAAGGTTACTTTCGTCTGTCACTTCAACTATATTTCAACTAGAACTCAACTCGATCTTTCAACCCTGTGTTGCCATATACGCGGGTCGAAAACTCAACCCAATCTCGACTCAATCTTTCAACCCTGTGTTGCCATATACGCGGGTCGAAAACTCAACCCAATCTCAACTCAATCTTTCAACCATGCATGTATACGTGGTATTAGTCACCACACAAAGGCCTCGCAAACACATCGGACGATTCTGTCTACGTCGATCACCAAATTAGCACTCTCGTCGGGCAACACCCTGAAACTAACTCGAGATGCGTCGCAACACGATTAATGATGCCTTCAGTTAAAGCTTAGAGGATTCTTCATCGACAGGGCTTACGTTCATATCAGCATATTCCCATCCAAGGACTACTGGAAGAAGATTCCGAGAGAAAATTAGAATTTTGCAGCATTTAGTTTCTGGTATCATCGGCACCCATCTAATAGAACCATTCATTTTGCCGCAAGTGCTTAATAAAAAAATGTATGCGCACTTTTTGGAGATTGCACTGCCAGATCTACTAGAGGACATTTCTCTGAATAATCCTTTCAATATTTTATCAACACGATTAAGCCCCAGTGCATACTCCCAACATTTTAAGGCAGTATTAAATGAAAAATTTCATGACCGCTGGATTGGACGAAGTTCACCGATTGCTTGGCCTGCTAGAGCTTCAGATCTTACTCCATAAAACTTTTTTGTATGGGGAACAATATAAGATAAAGTTTATTCAATGTCTATTAACGATAGTTATGAATTAGTTAGCAAAATTGGGACCACAACGACGAAAACAAAAGATAGGTTGGCTACAATACACCTTAGGGAGTTAGAAGGAGGTTACATTGAAATTGAAAAGGACATTTCGAACAGCTTCTGAAACAGAATAACATTAATTGTAATAAGTTTTGAATTTAATAAAAAGCATTTTAGTTTTGGTATGAATTTAGTTTATTTAAATTGCAGATTTTATAATATTCCCCAAAAGGTTATCTATATATAAATATCTTCATCCTTTCTTCACCTGGAAATATTGTGTCTTTTTGGAAAGATAATAAGATTGGCAATTTAATAAAAATAAAAAACACATGCATTATGTGCATGAATTTCGGAGAAAATTCGGCAAAATTCTGAATTTTAGATAATTTCAAGAAATTTTTTCACTTTCGTAAGTGACTGCACTTGTAACGGTCCCAGTTAGATCAACAAAGTTGAAAATTTTGAGAAGGTTATTGGGATAGGAGTTGCGATATGGTTGTCCCCCCCCCCCCTGAATTTCTTGAATTTTTTGTTTGGTTAGGTGACATCTATCGCCATACATATTTTAACACACCAGGTCTGAGACAATCTGCATTTCAAAAATATGTTACCGCAAGCTTGGTAGACTATCTAGCTTTAGGTTTTATCTAGGGGCATCCAGTAGCTACACAAAATCCAACCCTTCGAGGCTAATATTGCAGAAGAGCAAAAGGAATCGAAGTAGAATCTTTTGTACGCTGACACCTAAACATGGGAATAATTATGCTAGCTACATGAGAAAGGAGTAGCTTACAATGACGAAATAAGTGTGGGTGCCACTTAAGAGTCCAAGAACTTAAAGTTGCCAAGCTGTAATTAAAATGTCCGCAAAAGAAGAAACTGTAATTAAAGCATTATATTTAGATATAATTATTTCTTATTCACTTACAAAGAGAACATTTAACTATGCCCAACTAAGTTTAATAAACAGCAGCTATCGCCATATTTTCCTCTTAAATTTGAAGTTAATGGTTGACTGATTCCTCTTTAAAATTGTTAATTAAAACTTTAACTTCACTTAACCTTTACTCAGGAAAAATACCAAGTTGAGTGCCTTCTTCGCCCCCAAAAGAAGTTTTAATGGAAAAACATTCTCTGAAAAATTTCATACCTCTCTTGAGTATCCAATAATTATTCAACGTCGGAAAGGTATATAAATATGGCTTAATAGCTATCTCCCCGTGCTAATTATGTGATTATGAAGTTATTTTCGGTATTATAAATAATTGTAAACCTTTTATTTTGGTTTCGCGCAACTTGCATTTGTTCCTTATTTTATTCGATAAAAGTACCCATGCAAATTGCCGCGATAGATTTGCGATGAGTTTAGATTACGTATTTTATGTCACTTCAAATGTTATTAGGCATCTTATAGAGAATATTTTGGAGCTGACTTATAACCATTTGTTTAACTTGCGGTATTTCGAGCTGTTCTAATTTAAGTATTATTTTATTAATTATTATCAATAATTGACTAGACTGTTTTGAATTCATAAAAATGTTTAAAAGTAGGTTGCCTAATAAAATTATTTTCCCCACCATTATTTGACATTTGAGTATTAAAACTATACGGTTAACGCAAATAGAATGATACACATTACCATATCGCATTGAAATTGTAAAAATGAACTTTAAAAATTTTACCAAGACAATTCGGTAATTCCGTACTGCATTCATTATTGAAACGCTTTATCGTTAAGCAATTGAACGTCCGAATTCACCCGGACGACTGGAAACAGTCTCCTGAAGTGTTCACCTCTAGGCTTGCTGGCTAATGATTGTTCGGCCTAGAGCAATTCTCTTTAATAAAACTCTCCCCATGTTATGCGTGTCCGTCCTCCGCGGTGGCTTATCGTGAGATACGGGTTGTCTACAGGCTACAGAATAAGCTCGGCGGCGTCCCACTGGAGGAGGAGACGAAGAAGGTTATATCAGTTAATGCAGTAGTATTTTTATTGATTTTATTAAAAATTATTTCTATTTCTCACCAATTGCCCAAATAAATTTACAGCACCCGTCACGGACTGCGATCTTTCATCAGATCACTTACCGGTTCTCACAACTCTTATGACCAACGCGTCACTGACAGACAAATTGACCTATAACTTTAGCAACGCCAACTCTTTAGAAGAGTTTTAAACTCAAAGCTGAATCTTACAGATGTAAGTCTATCATCAATAAACCAGAATCAACAAATAGACAGTTTGATTGAAAATCTTTATTGTGGAATACAGGAAGCAATAGAAAAAGCGGTTCCAAAATATAACTTAAATCGCGAAAGGTTCCAAAAACTACCTTTTCATATCAAAGAATTAATAAAAATTAAAAATTAAATTCGCAAACAATGGCACAATTATAGAACTGTTCCCTTAAAACGAATGCTTAATAAACTAACTCGAGACATAAAGTTGCAAATCTTTACTTTTAGAAACCAATCCTGGAGTAAAAAACTATCCACCCTTACAAAAGGGAGTAAGACTTTTTGGAATCTCACCAGAACACTAAAGAAAAAGAAATTGCAACTACCACCCCTAATCTACAATAATCAAACGCTAACTCTAAGTCAAGATAAAGCCAATGCCTTCGCTAGCACTTTCGCCAAAGCACACGAAGTAACATCTAATTATAGCGATAATCAAACAATACAGCTTGTAGAAAACGAGATCTTGACCCTAAATTCAAACAGAAATATTCAGAACAAAGTACACTTTACTCCAGGATTGGTCAAATCTGCAATTGCTACGCTCAATAATCGCAAAGCCCCAGGGAAAGACAATATCAATAGTTTAGTTAACAACCAACTCCCAAAGCAAGGAATTGTGTATATTATGTTTATTTTTAATGCCTGCATGCATATTTCATACTTCCCTAAGAGCTGGAAAATCGCTAAAGTAATCCCCATTCTAAAACCGGGAAAAGAAGTAAACAATGTTTCTAGTTACAGACCCATCAGCATACTTCATACTATCTGCAAATTATTCGAAAAACTCATACAGCAAATGATAAAACAGCTCCTTGAAAAAAATAACATCCTCCCTCCCCAACAACTAGGATTTCGAACCAAATATACAACTACTCATCAACTAAAGATATTAACAAATCACATTAAAAATCACATGGAATTGTCAATGTCAACTGGAGTAGTTCTCCTAGACATAGAGAAAGCCTTCGACTCTGTTTGGCACCAAGGTTTTGTTTATAAAATGATAAAACTAAAGTTTCCTACTCATCTAATAAAAATCATCCAATCCTTCCTGAGTGGCAGGCATTTTTTCATATCAATAGGTGGAACTACCACCAACAACGTAAAAATTACCGCTGGAGTCCCCTGTATGTTTTTCACTAGAAGAAGAAGTCCTAAATACCTTCCACAAAAGCCACTCACCTTTAACAATGAAAACATTACCTGGACAAACGAAATAAAATACCTAGGAATGCACTTAGATAAAACCCTAACTTATAGTCTCCACATAAATAAAACAATAGATAAATGCCAAAAGCTCATAAGGGCGCTGTACCCCCTCATAAATCTAAAGTCATCTCTAAACACTGAGAATAAGCTCTTAATATTCAAAATGATATTCCAACCGATCCTTACATATGCATGTCCAGTCTGGGCTAATTGTGCTAAATCTCACATGAATAAATTGCAGACACAACAAAATAAAATACTTAAAATGATAATGAACCTCCCCTGGCATTTTTCAACCAAACTCCTACATAAAAATACTAATGTAAAAACAATTAGCAACATCTGTCAGTATTATACAAACAAATTCCAAATTACATAACTGTACGTACACACATTAACTCATACATGTTTATAGTTAATGAAAAATACATGTCAAACAAAATCGTAATATTTTCCAGTCAGAAACTATTTACATTTGTTAAAATAACATACATAGTTCTTAAGTTTAGTGATTATTTAGATTTCTAAGTTTTAGTAACCTAGTGTTCAATAGGGTTTTTAAAAATTTTCTTTAAAATATTACGTAAATTATTAAAAATACAAACAAATAGCTCAGACTAATTAATAATAAGGTAATTAGAGTGGTAAGATAAACTGACATATATCATCTCCCTCAAATAAATATTTATTACGTAGTACAGCAAACAAATGTAAATAATTTAACATTCGTACAAATAAATAATCTTGAATCTATTAAAAATTATTTTGATTTAATTTTTCTTTTTCTTTGTATTTTTGGTTCAGGCTGTACTGACAAATAATTTTTTAATCTCCTCAGTCAATTTGTGTACTTTGATTGATTTTAAGTAATATACTTTAAAAATATTTTGGGAGCTCAAAAAGCTTTCATTCCCGCACAAATTGATTTTACAATCTCAGACTTTAATGTATTAACTATTCTCACAGACTATTAAATTCAGGGATTTATGATTAGTCTTAAGTCAGAACTTGTATGAACAAGAGAAAACAATAAAAATAAAATAAATATTGTAAGATGCACTGTACTGGTTATAGACTAATGATGAAAACGTGTGTACGCATGTTCCAGATTTCGAAAATCCGAAAGACGTCAGATACTCTATGAAGTCAAGGCCGGTTCGAATCTATGGTAACTTCGTTGTGAAAATGGATGACAGAAATATTTAGACCTAAGTGGCAAAACTTTCTAGAAATACTACTTATTTATATTATGAATAGGGCTGAGTAGCCCTGGTGAGTTATTATTGATTTAACCAGTGAAGTGATAAGTTTTAAACATTAAAGTTATACGTTGTAATACAATTCCAAAAAGAAATTGAAGAAGGAATTGAATAACTAAAGTGAATAAAAACTATAAACATTCTTGATTGTAAACCAGTGCCTTAACCAATGCGCCGAGAATGAATAGCCCCAATTACGTTATAATTGGTGTCAGTAGTGGGAATATTTAAGAAAGACTTACAAAGCACAACCAAAAAATAAATTGTGATTGTGAAAACCAATTGCCCCAACCCCCTCCAAACCAAATGGTAGCTCTCCTGACGAGATATTCATGTGCGTAGTTCAACATACTTTGATCTTAAAATAACCTCTGAAGGACATTTGAAAAAAAAATATCAAGTACCCATCTGAACGTAAAATGTTGCGTTCTTTTCAAATTTGGCGTTTCCATATAAGAAATTTGATTTAATCTTCAAATGACCTTGAAGGTAAATATTTTCAATATAATGAGGTTCAATCAATATACTTTATTGCCTCAAGTTAAAAGATTCACCCTGGACCCTCCCAAGCTATAGGGGTTTGACAGTTTTTTACGATGACATTAATCAGTCTTACATTTTAACGCATATTTTCTACAGTTATTAATATCTCAAGTGGTAGATAACACACATTTTTTTTTCTTGCTGCTAATAAATTTAACAAAAAAATAGATTGTAAAATTTAAACTTCTGGAAAAAAATAATTTTTTTCATTTAAAACGGAACTAATTTGAAAATTTTCCCTTTATTTTTTTTATTTGCTATTTTAAAATAGTGGCCAATATGTCCTCTTTCTAAAGGAATTTAAATCCCATACAATTTTTTTATCGTTCTCAAGTTACATCACCAAACGTTCAGCTAATAACTGCCTAAGAAAAAATTCTACCTGCCTCCGAATTATTTTTTGGTAATAACACTAATTTAAATGGATTTGTAGTATGTCGCGTAGTAAAACATTTATTGTAGGTCACAAAATATTTGTTTTGCCAAGATATTCACAGAAGGAAATGATTATTGTTGCCCCTGGAATGAAAATCCCATGATTAACAGCTATAAAATGAGATCCAACTGAAGTGCCAAGTCCTTTTGATAGTTTGAGAAGTCCTGTTGATAGCTTGCAGTTAATAGCTGAAAATAGTGCAATTTATAAATGAAGAATATGCGGACATAATTTTCCTTAACGGATTTAGCAACCGAAATCCCCTTACAGCAGAGCGTTTCAAAGTTTACAGAAGCTGGAAGCGTTCACTCACGTCAATTTGCACGTCAATTTCAGGGGAAATGGAGGAGAAAAAAGGAGATAAGCAGAATTGATCCCACTATAAATACAAGTCGCATAGCATGTGGCGTAGAGGTCGATAGGTCCATCGATAGTATGGCAGTAAATATTCCGATGTATCCTTTCCATGTACAACCTGTACAGGAACAACCCTCCGCAACATGACGGAGTGTCATTGCGGAAGGAACGTACTCCACTGGTTGAATGAAAATTGAGTGGTTGCGACGGCGTGGTGATTTTTCTTGCCTATCGTGTTCTCTCGACCTCATTCCACTTGATTTTTATTTGTGGGGGACCATGAAATGGTAGAAGTTGCTAGAAGAGATTAACTCATTAAAGTTTGTGTTAGAATTGGTATGATAACCAATATCGGAAAAAAGTTTGATATTCAAACTAATGAGAATTCCGCATGACGAAAAGTACTGCTTACTCCTCCCGTGCAACGAATAATTTTACAGCAATTCAAAACAGGTGCTTGCGACAGTGCTGTACAGGTCAACTCTAACCTAAACATTTAGCAATGTAGAGCTAATACTCGAAACCGTTCGAAAAGTCCTTCAGAGCAATGGACTACGTGGCCGTTGGAACGTCAAAAAACCAGCATTTACCAGACAAAGTTATCGAACTTTTTGTTTGGCGTTCGATGATTGGACGCATATGATTTGGTCAGATGAAACAAAGGTTAACAAATGGGTATCGGACGGGCGACAATGAATCTGGGAAAAAAGGGAGGAAATATCCAGGATTGCCTCTAAACTATCATTGGGTTTAGCATCGGAAATCTAATTTTTTAGACATGTGAGGAGAGTTGGGAGGTAGCTGTTGGGAGGATTGGGCCCCACAGTCTTCTGATCTCAAACTCATGGAAGCCTGCGGATTGAGTTAAAAAGAGAAATAGTGGCATTCGAGAGAATGCCGAACGTTGCACGAACTACGAAATCGGGTGGAACTGGCAAAGACGAACATCCCAGCATTTATATGCAAACATTTTAGTAGAACCCATGTCACGGAGGATAAAAGAGGACACCCGCGGAAAGGAGGCCACAGAAGATATAAAAAAGTAGAAAAATTTTACTTTAAAAGTAAAGTCAACTAATTCTTCAAATATAATTTTTCATTTTTCAGCTTCTTACTTTTGTACTTTGTAACTAATAAAACAGGCCTTATTCTTTCGTTAACCTCTCACATTCTTCCAATTTGAATACTATAAGCAGGAAAGAACAAATTAAATGAGAAATTCCCCAACATTTAGAATATAGAAGGCAAGAAGTCAACGATTCGCTTCAAGATTATCAACAGTCCGCTTTTCCGTACTCATACTTGTTTTAACCTAGAATAAGTACCATAGTTGAGAAATACCTACCTCTATTATGCGGCTCTTAGTTTTAAAATATCAATACTCAGCAGCTTAGTGCGACATTAAAATAAAAAGAAGAAAAAAAAACAGTTGAGAACATTAAAAGATTCAATACATTGTTTCCTTATAGAATAGGATGAAACCTACTTAACAGAAAATTTGCTGAAAAATAGGCTGTTATAATAGTTTTGAAGACTTCACTTAGTGAATTATTTTTCTAATTACCTTTTGAGTATTGCTAAAAATTGCGCACAGTCAAATTTTTTTAGTCTATTGCATAACTTATTTGTATGTATGATGTAAAATAGTTTTAAAAAAAAGTTAAACCGACTTCACAAAAAGCGCTCAAAAGCATAAAATAATTTTTAATTTTATATCTAGTACGACATTTTTAATTCGGTACAAAATAAACAAAACAAACAACTACAAAAAAGTATTTAATCGTCCTTACTTATGATTCCTGAGCTGAAACGTTCAGGTTTTATATATTATCTTTAATTACGGTTGGATAGTTGTTTTGTTTATTTAATTTGCACCGACTTAGAAACGTCCTAATAGATATAAAATTAGAAATTATTTTATGCTTTGTAGCGCTTTTTGTGAAGTCGGTTCAACTTTCTTTTTAAAAACTATTTTATTTTTAACTTTTTAGTGTCTTCATGGATACGACTCGAAGAATGCTGCTCGTAGGAACAAAGCAATTTCAAAAGTTGCAGAGGTAGTGCACTCTAAAGAATGGAAACAGAATTATCCAAATCCGACAACATATTACGACATTAGTCACGGTCATCCTTACCTTACCTTACCTTAGAAAATTCTTAACATGGCCCGGGTGCGCCGCCGTGCTCTATATAGCAAGTTTCAGTTGAACTAC
The DNA here is from genome assembly GCA_964036015.1 of Leptarthrus brevirostris. NCBI lineage: Eukaryota > Metazoa > Arthropoda > Insecta > Diptera > Asilidae > Leptarthrus > Leptarthrus brevirostris. Next base: position 48,421,997 of record OZ038371.1, read on the forward strand.
TACGGACGGACGTGCCGCCGTGTCTCGCTCCCAAAAAAATGTTTAATTCGGTTGCGAAAGCGAACTAAGTTAAAATATTCAAAGTGCTAGTGCCATCTTCGCCGAAGGGAAGGGCTTTTATGCTCTATTTAAAAGCACATTCTGGTGAGTCCGTTCCGATTTATATCTATTTTCTTCCATCCAACATTCAATGTAGTACAATCGTGCTTCATTGAATGCATTTAACGGGTCTCCACTGCTGAGCATTTGGCTGCCTTCGTTGAGATCAAAATTCAGCACAGCAGGCATAACATTGCTGCTGGCGGCTTTGCTTTGAATTTGTGGATCCCTTTCGTCAGGCCTTGTGTCGGTGTATGTTTTCGTTTTGTTTTGATTTGGGCAAATTAAAACCAGGACTATGCAAAACTTTTTATTTAATTTTTGCAACATTCGTGGCTTCAAAAGTAACCATTTTTCGGTTTACTGCCACTTGATCGCGGAAAATCCGGCAGTTTTTGCACTAAGCGAAACAAAGGTTGTTTCCGATTCTCCTCAGAGAAGAAGCGCGGTTTATATTAGAAATGATGTGCCATTCTCCCATTTTTCTCAATTCGCTTCTACTATTCCAGAATTTAATTATGTCTGGATTAGAAATTAAACTCTATTGGCGCATTATTCACTTCTGCTTTTTATACCGCAGCCCGAATATGTCTGACACTGACACTGTGTGCTCCTTCGATAAACTGACTTCCGATATCGATAAGATTTTGGAAATATCCCCCTCTTCTGAAATCGTTCTTGCTGAAAATTTCAACGTCCACAACACACAGTGGCTCAGGCATTCTTCTATCACAAGCCACTCTGTAAGACACTTCGAGTTATTTAGTGAGTCTTTTCATTTACAACAACTGGCTGAGTGTCCGACTCGTGTTCCTGATTGGGGAACAACGCGCATCTTTTGGATCTATTTCTAACATCGCATCCACAAAAGTACTCGGCTTCGGTAACTGCTCCCTTGGGTAATTCGGACCATTGTCTTATCTCCGCCCAATTCTCCATCTCCTCTCTGACAACCACTAACCTAAACTCCACCAGAAGATTAGTGTGGCATTATAAAAATGCTGATTGGGCGGGACTTATCTCAGAGAGCTGGATTGGTCTGATTGCTTTTCCATGAAAGACGTTAACAGAAGCACCGATTACATCTTGAACATCCTATGGTTTTGAATGCATCGCTTTATTCCTAATAGCTTCAAGAACATCAAACCAACTAACACCAATTGGTTCAATATTGACTGTTTCGCAGCCATTACAAATAAGCAAACAGCCTTCCAGTCATATAAATTGAGCCCTTCAGAGGAATTAAGACGTATCTATACAGATGCGCGGAATATTTGCAATTCAGCAATTAGTCGGGCAAAGTTCAATTTCGACCAGAGCATCAGACGGAAGATATTTTCTACTCAAAAGTGTAGTAAGGGCGTCTGGTCTCTACTACAAACCGCAAAGAAGAATTTTACCTATTCTTCAACACCTGACTCATTGGACAAAGCCAACCTGTTTGATGCTAATTTTGCTGCTAATTCGTACTTGCCACCTTCATCGCAGCCACTTCCATCTCCACCACAGTGCACTGGTAGGCAAAAGCCGCTACACTTTCGCACTCGGGAAGTTTTTGGAGTACTTTCGAAACTCGGCCTCTGCTTTGGCTAAACCTCTGCGCAAACTTTTTCACCTGTGATATTCAACAGAAATGTTTCCAAGTGTATGGAAACTTCCTCATCTCCAGCCGATACTGAAAAAAGGAGAGACATGCGACCTCTCTAACTACAGACCAATTGCACTTACCTCGATCATATCTAAAGTTTTTGAATCACTCATCAACTCCCAGTTGTTGAAATATCTAGAAAATAACAGTCCGAAATCGTCGCTCTTGATATTTCAAAGGCTTTTGATAGAGTCTGGCATGCTGCCCTTTTAGCCAAACTTCAAACATTTGGTCTGCACAATACCCTAGTATGGATAGAGAGTTTTTTGTCCGGCCGTTCAATCCATATAGTATTTGACGGAGTTGCGTCTGATTCCTATGAAATAAATGCCGGTGTACCTCAGCGTTCAGTTCTTTCACCAACCTTATTTCTTCTTTTTATTAATGATCTCTTATCCCTTACTCTCAATCCTATTCATAGTTTCGCTGGCGACAGCACCCTTGATTTCGCGTACTAATCTGATTCTGTAATGAATTCACGTGGAAATGCTACAGAAGTCAATCGGGAATGCATGTTTTGATCATTAAACAACGATATTTCTATGGTCCTTGCTTGGGGCAGAGCAAATCGTGTTACGTTTAATGCATCCAAAATGCAATGCTGTTTAAAGTCCCTTAAAAAACGCCCAGCTCACCCATAAACCATTTCAGTCGACTGAATGACCCTCCCTAAACATCTTGGGTATTCAGATATCCAGCAATCTTAGTTGGACTTATCATATATTTGCAATCGCTAAAAGTGCGATGAAATATTTGGATTTTCTACAGAGATGTAAGAAATATTTCACCCCACCTGACTTAGCGCTGATCTACAAGTCCCAAGTTAGGCCTAGATTTGAATATAATTCCTATATTTGGGCTGGGGCAGGACACACAACATTTTCCTCAATCTCTGAGGGCCTTGACTGTCTGGAGCATCGACGGAATGTCGGTTGTCTCTCACTCTTCTATCGCTATTTCCATGGCCATTGTTCTAACGAAATTGCTAGCCTGATTCTTTGTAGACAACACGAATGTGGAACAGTTTACCATCTTCTGTTTTGCCCTCGTTTTATGAGCCTGAAACTTTCAAACGGGGCGTACATTGACACCTCCTTCACTCAACGTCCTAACCCATTTCCCTCATCCTTAATTCCTTTCCTGCCAAATCTGTGCTTCAGCATCTGCTGAGCTTTGACAACATCATACATATATATATAAAAAAAAAAAATTATCGTAGTCAGAGAATCATCCTAGTCACTCTAGGTACAAAATTCTTATCATTTATCAATCAGAAAACGTATTCTGTGCATAGGACCAACCCAAACCCTAGGTCAAAATTTTCCATACACATAGTTGCAATGGGAGATTATACTGAAATTGGGTAACGGACCCCCTACGCACACCACCCGGTTCACACATTTTTGTTGTCAACACCTTGAGCGAAAAATTTGTACCGAACAGTAGGATTTTATGAATGCTGCGGTTCTTCGAAATTTTCATTCATTTCGATTCACAAATTCGCTACAATTGTTCTCTTAGGCTAGCAGCCCGTGGTATTATCCCAATAGCTTCCTTGCGTCTCCTGGTTATAATTTCTCCTGGTTAATAATTTATATAATAACGATTTAGATTTTGTATGGGGCAGTTGCAAATCTTTACACAAATTAAGGTACACCGAACATTGGGAGATGCCTAACTCTTGTTCCCATCTAAAAGATGATCCAGGCGCAGCTGTTCCATCTTCTCTAAGCCGAGCAGATTTTCATTGGATTATGTCTGCCTGCACGGCTTAAGTCGACCACTGTACCAGTACGCCGAAATATTCCACTATTGCCTTTATGGTCGAAGTTAAAAACGAAAAAAAAATCTGCGATACTTCCATTACTTTCGTTGTTAAAATAATTTACCTCTTGTTTTCCAATTAAAGGAAAATATGTAATTTCTTTGCATTAAGAGACTGTTAATTTATCCATGCCGAACGGCAAAATTAAGAGAAGAGTTAAAAAATCTTTATTAACAAAAAATTTATTTATAAAACAAATGCGTTAGTGACTTTTGGGACACCTTGTATAAATAATCACACATAATAATCATATAAATCATCACATGGAAGATTTTGCAAGACCAATACTACTTGAGATACGTGTATAAAGATGTTTACACATCAGAAAGTTACATTCCAGATTTAAAAAAAAGTCTTTAACTGGTATACAAAGGAACCTTTTATTATTTCATTATGACACTTCACTTATATTGTATATTCAAAAGAGATAATTATAACCGTATGCATTGCGCGATTAAAGGTAAAATTATAAGTACAAGAGATAAGAGTAGTAAAAATCAATCTATAAAATAATATTGAAAAAATACAATAGGAACAATCTGTTTGCCATCTTCATTAGTCCTCTTTTCGATATAAAATCCCTTAAGTATATTTAAAATGTATAAATTTACTTTTTACTACAAGTTTTATAATTGCATTAGCAGCAACTTGTTGAGATGTAAAGCTTGACCATTTTGATAAGTCTATATCGGAGAAAACAAACTTTTAGGAAATGACCTTTCTGGGTAAAGGAGAAAATTTAGGTAATATACTTTGGTCGACTCAATCACATTTTCAGTAGAATAGAAAAGAACATTTTCCGGATTGAGAAGCACAATTATACACATTATCTAGATAGTTGGTGGCTGGATGAAAATAGAAGGCCACCACAAAATCTCTTGGTCCTCGTATCTTATGACATGATCTCATTAAGCCCAAGAAGAGCTAGATACCTAGAGATAAGTAGAGTCATGCTTTTGGAGCGAAATGGGTCTTTCGGATAAGGAGATCTAAATAAATCAACGCCCCTTAACTTTTCTCCGATATCGTGGTCTTATTGTACAATCTTTCAAGGAATTTCTTCCTGCTTTTCGCTTCTGGTCAAGTGTATGCAGTCCAGCTGGCCATAAGGCAATGAGGCTGAAACTTTTCGGCTTAGGAGCAGAAGAAAACTTTTAAAGCCCATCGAATGTAATTACCAAACTGGAAACTTTTATCTCATAAAATGAAATCAGAAACCTTTGAGAGGGTGGCGTTCACTCTCGGTTTATGGTAGATTCCCACCTCAAAGGTTGGTATCCTTCCAGTCCAAAATTTTAAGAAGCAAAATCGTGAACGGTGGAGAAAAGTTATCGCCCTAGTATTGAGAAAAAAGGATTCAATGGACGGTAGCATAGCCGAACGTATCTAAGCTATCATTGAGATATATGCAAACAGAAGATACATCAGAAAAGTACACATGAAACGTACCGAGCACACAAAGTCCGCTGCACAAAGTTCTGCAAATAAACTTCCACAAAGGACAGGAACGTCAATATGTAAATTAAACTTTGAAATGGCAACTAGCCAAGAAGCCAGAATAGTGTCGATAGGACGAGAAACCATGGAAGACGATATAAAGGATGCGAACTGAGAATTTACGTATATAAGTATCTGTTCATTTTATCTCTCTCGTGAATATTATTCGTTTTATATGATAAAGGATTAACCATATGTAGAAAAGTCGCAAGGACGTTGAGGGGGACAAAGTTGCCATCTGCTCAAAAACTCGATCGGAACGTATGGTGTGTGGTTTTCAGCTCAGCGGGAGTGCTCCAATATTGAATTCACTTTAGCTTCGCATCTGGAATTATAATCACATCCGACTAGTTCAGACTTTCACAGCTTTCCATCCCATTCCTTCTCTTGACACATTCTGGATTCATTCTTTTCAAAGAATCGCAAAGAGGCGATATCTGGAACGGATTTTTCGCTTCTATCGATCGTATTGTTCTTTCAACGAGTTTATGGAATATATGAGTTTATTGGCATCAATTCTATCTGACTTTATCTTTTTGTGTTACTGTATTTGTTAAATTCTCTTTTATTCTGTTCACGAATAAATATTTGATTGAAATTGTGAATCCGCAAAGCAATGGTGAGAATTTCAACTAATTACATTTTTGAAGGTCCTTTTAAAAGTTCAATTAAGGGGTTCAACAATTTCAGATAAATGGGAAGAAAATAGTACTTTCTTATTACTTCCTTTATAATATTACCAAATGTTTATTTAGATTAAAGTCAGTGCTAACTTGGAAATTACAGCACTTAAGTATGTAGTTGGGAAATTCTAAGAAAGAAAATTCCTTTATCAGAAAGTTTCCTTTCAAAACACTCTTGGTGGAAGTTATTTAATTTTGAAAAAAGTAAAAACACTTGTTTTACTTCCACATAATAGGAGTAGGAAAAATTTTTGGATGGTGATCGCTCAAAAATATGAACGCTTTTCGGGTCGAAACATCCATCAACAAATTTTGAGCGTTCATATTTTTGAGCGATCACCATTCCAAAAAAAGTAAAATAAGTGTTTTTACTTTTTTCAAAAAAAAAAATCCATTTGGTGCAGAAACCCACAATCAAACAATTTGCAAACTGCCCAGAAAAGAACATTTCTTTGGTCGGTCAAAAGCGGTCAACCGGCGTGTTGGATGTATGCAACGTTGGTCGTCGCCCTGCTGACAAATAAAAAACTTTAGCTGTGTAATAAAAAAGTACTGAACTCCTTTTTAAGGTTCCGTATGTAAAATATAAAAAGAAACACTTTTAGTTACACTTCAGTGTCAGTCTGTCTGTCTCTCTGTATGGCACTGCCGTTTTTCTCAGTACCGGGTTTTCTATCTCTTCGTACTCTTTGACTTGGTTGGCAACTTCTTATCGTCTCGACAACTCCTATCGGTTGGCAACTCCTTATCGTGTTGTATCTATGCCAATGTCATCTTCGAATCAGTCCATACGGAAACCTCTACCTCTCCTGGATTTAAGTGAGCGCCGGAGAGGCCATGCTTGCCATCAGGCAGAACACTTTATTGCGGATTTCCCTAAGAGACCCAGGTAGGTGGTTGAGGTCACTGCGGAGGAAACACTTGCCTAAGCAAAATGTTCCAAATCAACGACTTTGCTCGGTGATGCACCTGTTCTCTTGGTGCGACCTCCCACTAAGGTGTCTGAAGAACCACTCCCTAAGTAACTCTGACGCCGGCTATAAACGGTGCCACTTCTAAACGGGAAAAGGTCGACTCTTCGGCCGGAGAAGTCAATAGTAGTAGTCAGAAGAACAAGAAAAAGAGGAGATGAAGACTAAGGGAAAGCCTGACCAGGAAGTTATGCTGCACCCGAAGGAGGCAGTGAGCACTGGGAGGGTCTGGGGGAAAAGGGTATACCCTGCTCTCCGAGTGCACCATCACTGACATCAATGGATGTCACTGATGTTCTCTCGGACGTAAATGTTGTTTCTGCTCTCGAGACGCATGGTCCAACTCAGAGCAGTTATGAATCGTGTCGAAGTTCAACATTTACTTGTGTCCGCATTTAGGTGGACCCTATTTTGGTGGTGGTACCGAGGGAGAAGCCCCGTTCGGTCCTCGGCAGCCCTCACGAAAAGCAGAGCAGAGACAGGATCCGAACCCTTTTTAGAAAAGAGCTAGGGGATTCAGCCGGGATTTGAAGCTCTTTATGGTAGATGCCAAGAAGAGGATAAAATATAATGAGATGTCGAGGTGCGAGTGCCTCTTCAATAAACTCTCGGGAATCCTTGAGGATTTCCGTATTGACAGGACTCTTCATTATTACAGTCGTACTATAATTGTCTAAGTTCTTGCGATTTCACAAAATGCGCAGAATGTGCAGCAGATATTCACATGACCCGAGTGAATTTTTCAAAATAAAAACCAAAACAAACTGTTTTTTAAACTCGAGGAACGTAAGAAATATAAAAATTTCTTAACACGATCGGCGTTTTTAATGAAGAAAAGTTAAACTCCTTTGGCTCGTTCTCAACAGCAGCACCAAATGGTTAACTTTTCTTCAGCTGCACAAAAATTCAAAACCGATCTAGACAGCGGTATCAAATTAAGATCACTTGCACTGTCCCACTAACCTTGCGGTAAAAATATTTTCACAAAATGCACAAAAGTGGGACAGTGCAAGTGATCTTAATTTAATACAGCTGTCTAGATCGGTTTTGAATTTTTGTGTTGAAGTTTTATCTAGTTTTTGTTTTTCGCGAAGGCGTCCAGCAGCTGAAGAAAAGTTAACCCTTTGGATCTTACTCTTTTAACGGCAATCACTTTCTACATGGATGCCTTAGTGCTATTTCAAATACCATACCCATCGAAGTTTCTACCAGTGATACGTAAAATTAATGAAATTCACCTCTATGCTTTGGAAACGGTGGCGAATATTTGCAGCTTTTGCGATCCTCTCGCCACAGCAATAACAAAAGTTCTACAGATTTAAGCCAAAATGACGTCGTTCTTGTATTTGATTCTGCTACACCCCGAATCTATTGCAAATTAGAGGTGATCGAACCAATTTTTCCAGGAAGAGATGGCGAGATTCGCTACGCCAATGGTTAACAGACGCGAAGATCAATTGAGATGTCAAAACACTGCCTGGCCGGAGAATGCTAACAATTTATTTGTATTGAATTTGCATTAATAAAAAATTTTTAAATATTTCCTAAAAAGTTAGTTAGTCGAACTCTGTAACGTGTTAAAAGATAAGCTCCTGCATTAGATACTCAATGGAGAGAAAATTTGTATGCAGAGGAATATCAGTGGGTTGGGGTGGGGAGGAGGGAGGGAGGATACAATAATTTCGGTTATGATTATGGGCGAAATCATGTATAAACTAGAGCTCGAGGTTTCGTGGTTTCTGCATATGCGAATGACTTGGTGATATTGGTATTCGTTCGATTTTTTAAGGAAGAGGTTCGATTATCCGCTTGAAAGGCTGGAAAACTGGTACTCTAATAGTAAACTAAGCGTTAAGGCGTCAAGGACGGGGCCTGTGCTTTCACAAGGAAGAGGAAAATACTAATATTTAGATAGTGCTGGAAGGTAAAGTTTATCTCTTTCTGGTGAAGCCAGGTATCTCGGTTTAATATTAGACTCCAAATGTAACTGAAGGAGAAATATATAAGTGCTTAGCGAAAGCAAATCTACATTAGTATGGTGAATAGCTCTGGAGCCGAAGTGCAACCTAGAGACGCTATCGAGAGTACAGAGAGCGGCCGGTATGGTAGTAACTGGGTGTCTGAATACTACGCCCACCGCGGCTTTGGATTTCATACCAGACCTGTTGCCGCTGGACGTATGTTGCACATGTATGAAAGCGACTTGTGTTCTTAGCCCGAAAGCTGTAGGGGCTGTAAGAAGAGATTCAGCGGGCATTCTAGTAAATTTCTGAATACAGACCGAAGAGAAACCTACACGAACTTCCGAATCATTGGCACCCATTTAATAAGACCATTCATTTTGCTCCAAATGTCAAAGCGAAAGCGACAAGTGATATTAGCTCGAAAGCTGTAGGGGCTGTAAGAAGTGATTCAGCGGGCATTCTAGTAAACTTCTAAAGACAGACCGAAGAAAAATCGGCAGGAACTTCCGAATCATCGGCACCCATTTAATAAGACCATACATTTTGCACCAAATATCAAATTTATGCGGACTTTTTGGAGAATGGACCGCCAAGGACACTCCTTTGAATAATCCTAAATTAATTTTTTACCAACACGATGGGGCCCCAGCACATGCTGCCAACATTGTGAGGGCAATATATAATAAAAAATTTCCTGACCGCTGCATTAGACGAGCTGCACCAATTCCTTACCCTACTAAATGTCCAGATCTTTTTCCATTAAACTTTTTTTTATCGAAAACAATTAATAATGAAATATGTTCAAGGCCTTTTAACAATAGAGACGAATAATATATCAGAATTAGGACGGTGGCAAGGAAAAAACGGGAGAGGCTTAAACTGGGAATTAGAGGGAGGTTATTGGAATATTGGTAATTTTAATAAGTTTTGAATTCAATAATTCATTTTAGGTTTAGTATGAGTTTAGCTTCTTTAAATTGCAGACTTTAATAATATTCCCCAAAAGGTTTTCTAGGTATACCTTTTCAAATCTTTCCTTCATCCAGTTAAGATCTGGTCTTTTAATTACACATATTTCCTAAAAAAATTGGGAAAATGCCGAATTTAAGGTAATTATAAAACATTTTTTTTATTTTCCCAAGTGACTGTACCTGAAATGATAGGAGTTAGATCAACATATTGACAATTTGAAAAGGACAGGATCAGGTAAATCAAAAAATAAAAATAAACTAATGATTTGCACATCTTGAATATTGCAAATTTATTAATTACCCTGTAACTCCCAAATGGTTGAGATTTAAGATCCCCCTGCCATACAATATTTTGTTTGCGTATGTGCGATCTATCACTCCAATTTTTTCTTCGAACACCTTATATGAAACATCCTGTGAACTGACAGTCGGGCGGCCATTAAGGCGCTGGAAGCTGTGGTGACAAAATCAAGCACAGTGCCACTGTGCAAGAACAGCCTAGATGAGATTTGCAGACGTCGAAGCATGACCCTATGCTGGAAGCCTGGAAATAGGAATGTCAGGAATCACAGACCGGATCGAGATGCAAACCATTTTTTGTCTTAGCTGTAGGGGTTCTGAGGAAATCGATTCACTTTGCGATGTGCTCTGTAAGTACCCTGCCCTAGCGACAAAAAGAGATAGGCTACTAGTTAGTTACTTCTTCTCGCGGCTTGCAGTATTGCAAAACAAAGAGCTCAAAGCTGTGCTGAGATTCCAGAGGAAAGATAGATGGCTATGTGAGTAGGGTAAATTGACTGGACTTCCATAAGTCTACTGGGCACAATGGTCCCATTTTGTTGGCTAAGTGGAGCAGGCTGATGGAAGTTCAACAGCACACCTCTAATATAACCTAACTCAAAAAAATAAATTTTTAGTATTTCTATCGGTGATGATAGATTTATATGCAATATTTATCGAAAAGGTACTTATAGTTTCGCGAACATTTCAAATGATTCAAATCATCCTTGGGGTGCCAAAAAAGCAGCCTTTTATTTAATGATTAGTCATGTTCTCTTTGCATCACTGTCACACCACACCTACAAAAAGAATTTAGAGTAATTCTTACTATCGCCACAAACAATGGTTATAAGAAAAATCGGATTTATGGTATTATAAAAAAAAAGAAAAACCAAAGCTTTGTTACATTCCAAAGATGAAGAAAAGAACTGGCAAAAAAATCCCTTACATCGGGGGTTTTTCGGAAAGGTTACGACGGAAAGGTACAGACTGAGTTTTTTAAGAACTATAATTTAATGAAAATGTTGGTAGATAACAGGATTTGCGAAAGAATTGCGGAAAATTTTAACAAAGGGGATTATAAACAGAATTGCCAAGTCGGGCGATTTCTCGCCGATTGGGCTACTTGAGCCGTCAGTTGGGCGAGAAAATTGTCCTCTCTGCGACTAGGCACTTTTTGGGCGATTTTTTAATTCTTTCTGGGCGCTTTTAGGCGATTTTTTAATGCTTGCTGGGCGCTCTTGGGCTATAAGCTGGATCAGAATGCACGGCAGCCTACAGCAACAGTTCATATTGGCTTATCGAAATCACATAACCCGACGTGACAGTAGACAAATTTTTGCTCTCGACTCATCTCAAATTCTAATTTTGCGCGAATAACTTTTCACTAAACTCCGAACGAGTCCAAACTGACGTTTAGCGCAATGGAATTTTTTCGCTCAAACATAAAAGTATGCCCAATGCCGTCGTCACGTCGTGGATATCTGATTCTTGTACTGCCGACATCAAAATGTCCCTGCGGTTGCTTTTGTTATCCTTTGTATATATATTAATTTCTAAAAGATTAAAATGTGCGTAATAAATAGTTGGAAGCGTCTGGGTATTTCCTTGTACTTACGTGTATTTATGTACGTCAAAAATTTACTAGACTTTCTGGTAGGAAGAGGTGTATTAATCAGGCTTTTAATTGCTTCATATATTTGTAAAGCATATATACATATATAAATATACAGGGTGTTTCAGATCTAACGTGCCCAAATGAGAGGGGTGATATATTTTGGAAGTGACTGTACGTGCAATGGTAGGTGCTAGATCAGTATTGTTGACATTTTCGGAAAGGTCATTAGGATAGTTGTTTTATAGCGTTTGTTTGATGTGGCTGTGTTGGGTAAATCAAGAGATAAAAATAAAAGAGTAAGGTGCATACTATGAAAAACTAAAATTTATGAATCACCCTGTAACTTCCAAATGCTTGAGATTGCCCTCCCCCCTGCTATACAATTTTTTGTTTGTCTAGTTGAGATCTATTACCCTATAAACACCCTGTATATAATATATTTGTAAAGTAATACATAAAAGTACCTACTTAAAAGGGTATTTTTTGTTTTTAACGACGCCTCTACCACAATTTTAAATTTGTGTTACTTGTATCTGTTATTGTGATTACTGTAATAAATATTACATTAAACTTGTACAAACAACAATTTGAAAGACTTGATTGATTATAAAATCAAATGGTGATTTTTGGGCGATTTCAAATAATGGCGCGGCGTTTTTGGGCGACTTCAGCGCCATGGCTCGGCGACTTTTACACCGTACCGTCTGGCATCTCTAATTATAAAATACAAAGAATGTGAAGATGGCTCAGTGGAAGACATTGGAAAAATCAAAAGATCTCTGAAAGATGGGTTTAAAAAACATATCTCATCCAGTCAAAAAATAACCCTCTCCCAGCATTCTCTAAACATCTAAAAGAAATCAATCATAATTGCAGCTTAGACAATATAAAATTAATGAAAGGTCTACAAGAGTAAAGTCTTAGACAAATTTGAGATATTTGAAATCATGAAAGGGAAAAGAAAGCGGGAACATTTCGTAAATGACCCCCTACCGCTAGCCCGCTACTTGATCCAGTTTTATTGATATGTTAGTTTTCAATTTTATTTTCGTATATTTCAGTTAGCAGTGAGAGTTTAATTTTGTCTTGATTATGTTTTTTGACTTTCTGTGGAAATTGTTTTCTGTCTTGCATATCTATATTGGGGGGATACACCATAATGAATGGTTAAGCCTAACTTGTATTATATGCTTTGTATCTACTGCATTATATTGGCTTCTTTTGACGAGAATGTCTCAATTGTGTAATTAGTTCCTTTTCTTTGAATCTTGAAGGGTTTCTAGCGACTGAAATCGCATTTCTCAGAATTGAAATATGCTTTCGTGTGTCAGTAATTCTCGTTCCTAGAGTTTGTGACTCTCTAAGTCCAACTTTTGAATGTTGATATGCGGGATAATAGGTGACCAATTATTAGTATCAATACCTAGATTTGAGAGTTGTTATATCATGAATCTTTCTAATGCTACTTCCTGATTCCTGGCTCTTAAAATCCCTGTACTTTATCATTAGGTAATCATATTTCTTTTCATAATTTTCTCACAAATGCCGCACGCAACCCGAAATGGCGCAGGGCACTTGTGCGTGGGAACGAGCTTGCAGGGCACTTTGTGTGATAATCTTCAAAGAAAGTGTTGTCCTTAGCACTTTAACGTATGATCCGAAGAATCTTTTTTTGCCTACCTCGTTTAAATATTAAGAGTTTGAAAAATATAAGTTCAGTTGTTAATTACAGTTTTTACAGTTAATTTACTGTTATTACAGTCCTTTTTTTCAATTGGAGCGTAGCCGGTATCAGCGCCAAATACAGAACAACAAGGTTGAGGCTTGCACAACTAAACTTCCTCGGAAAGTTTCTGATTAACCCCTGATTTAGTTTTGGTGATGATAATAACATTCGCATTTATTTTTTATTTTGTATTGTTTTTGGCCGGAAGGGGATTTGGGTAAAGGGAATGAGGGTACCGGTGAACCTCTCATTAAGTAGCTGCCCAGCCATATCATAATTCGAATTAGAAATCTTAAGATGATGCAATGATGTTGTCTGAGTTAAGTTTGTATTTGGTTTTATTAGTAAAAAAATTAAATTAAACACCACTTGAAAATTATATTTGATTAATTCTCAACACGACTGGTCACAAACGAACCAAATTATATCTGACTAACTTAACATATTTTACAATCTTCAAGCTTCTACTTTACACAGTCTTTTTTATTGCTGACGCTAAATCAGCAGTTTTGTGGAAATCTACAGGTAAATGACGTTCTTGGAATTACAATTTTGCGCTAAGAATTATCTGGGAAAATGAACTTTATATTACTTATGCTGAGTAAGGTAAATATGTGTGGCACGTGTACTTATGCTTGGCATGTAACTCCTCCCCCTTTGTGTTAAGCGTAGGCCAAAGGAACTTGATCCTTGCAGGTTCGTTGGCCGGAGCGTTTGTCGGGATGTTTGATGCAGGATTAAAGTTGGGAATAACTGATGGATATGTTCCATAATTGCTTGAAATTTCCTGTATATCACGAGAAGGGTGAGTATGATTATGACGATGAGGGTTATGCTACATAGTTATCCTGGTTAATTTGTAGAGATCTTCGATGTGTACGTATGATACCAGGAGACTTCTTTCCGAAAATTGATAAAACTACTCTGCAACTGGACAATGAATAGTTGTTTCCGAAGTAACTTTTCCCGCTGAAACCGAATCCGGGCTCAGAATAGTTCTATCAAGTCTATTTTTGAGATATTCTAACCTAAAAGTGCTAAAAACACTGTTTTTTGACATATTTAAGGTTATGTAGTACTGCGATTTTTTTCTATATAAAAAATCGTGTATGGAATCTTATAGTACAAGTCTTCTTCTTTCAAATGCCGTTGAGTTTGCTCAAATATCTTTTTTTTTCGCTCAGATATCGCGTTTTGAAATTTTCATGTTAATGAGTTTCTCGGTTTACGAAAACTTTATAGTAACTTGAATAAGGTGACCATATAATTTTCATGTACCGAGAAATACATAAACATGAACATTTCAAATTGCGATATCTCGGCGAAAAAAAAGATATTTGAGCAAATTCCAACGGCATTTGAAAGAAGAAGACTTGTACTATAAGATCCCATACACGGTTAAATTATAAAGAAAAAATTTGCAGTGGTACATAATTTCGAAATAATGTTTAATTTTGCGAGTATTATTGTCTCTGAATTGCTATTTATATGGTCATTAAGTAGATCTATATTGTAATTTATTTGATTTAGGAATTGCAAATATCTAATCATAGAATCTTATGTTCTAATCATATTTGTGTAATGTTCTTGGAAGTGTCTCAGATAATTTGTGATAGTTTGCTGCTGACTATTCATGTGATTAGTGACATTATCGAATCTTTCAATCATTTCTTTGTTAAATTTATTTTGTTGATTAATCTGGTTGTTAATATTATTTTCATTGTTTATTATTGATTCGATTTATTTGTGAAGTTCAGCTGAGTCATTTGCATCCATATTCCCGGTTATGCTTTTAATTAATGTCCCTAGTCCATCAATGAGTCCTCTTTTACTTCGAAATCTGGGTGTTAGCGTCTGTAGTCTGTGTTTCAGTTCTTTTAATTTTAATTTAATAACGTCTTTCGTTTCGTCTAGTTTTAGGCGTTCAAATTTGTCTAGTGAGCTAGTTAATTTGTCTACGTTTTGTTCGTATTGTGTCAGTCTTATTACGTGGATTAAGTTTTTGTATCCTTGCATCGTCCGAGCTGTACCTAGTTTCATGGGGAGAATTCCGTTACTGTTGGTTAGATCTTGGATTTATATCTTTTGCTCTAACGTCTTAAGGGGGCAGACCCAGTTGGGACTTCCAAAAAATCTCTTTTGTAGGAATTTTTTTTGGCCACGCATTAAAATAATTAATAACAAATGTTTTTCCACATGAAGGAAATGTATTTACAGAAAATATTATAAACTTTTTATGGCAAAATATTGAGTGCGATACAGCTAATTTGGGAGGGGTCCAAACAAAATTGCTTTGCCGTGATCACTGCTGCTCGTCACTGGATCATCGGAAATAAAAAAAAAACAAAAGGGGTCATTAGTTAATGACATAATGCTCCGGATGGACGAACGGATTTGAAAATTTTTAAATTTTCACAAAATAGCGGATGTTGAAAGTCAAAGTTCTTTATTCGAGTAAAATTTCGCTCGCATTTTCGGCTATAAAACAAATCGGCCAAAAAATTTTTTCATGTATAGAATAAGTGAGAAAAATTTCAAGCCGATCAACAAAGCCGTTCTCAAGTTACAGTGATCACCGACTTCGAAAACATGGTTTTGAGAAAAACGCGTTTAAAGTGCGATATATATACGATGAGTACGATATATATATATATATACACCCCGTGCAACAAAAAGAGCCGCAAGTTTAAAGTTAAATAACAACAATTTATTATGTAATTTTTCTGTATTTTACATTATTCACATATAACCCAATTAAAAAAGTATGTTTTATGCAATATGTAATTTGTTTTAAAAAAAAAATTAAGTTTTTAATTCGAAATCAAAAAATCCTTCATTTTGTTCAAATTTTTAATGCAATGTTATTTCATAAAAAATTAAAAATACAGTAAGCCAACAATATCTCTTTATTTTTATTAAACTTAAAAATGTATTTTCAAAACGTAAAAGTTTTAAAATTGAGTTTAAAAAAAAATTAGTACTTTGTAGTACCGCCCTCTGCCTTAATAACGTCTCGAACCCTATGCATGTATGCAACTGTACATAGTGAATATTTTTAGCAGAAGACTGCTATTGCACATCAACAACCGTTAAAAGAAATTTGGACATCTTGGAGACTATTTAGCACGAATTGAGCCGGGAAGACATGAAAAAGCAAACCACGTGCGGCTCTTTTTGTTGCACGGGGTGTATATCTCCATAAATATACGATATTATATACGGTCCGATTTGTCTGAAATTTTCAAAGAATACTTTTGAAATATTATACTTTGAGAAAATGCAAAAAAAAAAAATTTTTTTTTTCAAAATTCTAACTGGGTCTGCCCCCTTAATCTTTGACTAAAGCAGCTTTTTATTTTGAGTGGTAAGTAAGGTAACATTCTTATTTTTCTTTACTCTCTGTTTTGTAAATCTACCGGTTAATTTGTTTCTTTTACACTCTCTTTTAAAGATTTCTGTACCTTCTTGAAACTGCGTTGGGGGTCTCTATTTTCATTTAATTTTTCTATGATCTTTGAGGTGTTTTGTTCTAGCCTGGCTTTGATAGATATAAGCTCTACCGTAGAATACTTCGTAACGTGCGAGTTTTGTGGAGGAGTGAATGTCGTTATTGTAAATGATATGGGTTTCGTTGAGGATTTCCTCATGATATTTATCTATGAGTTTGTCATGGATTATTCTATATATTTCGGTTAGTGTTCAGTGCAGCCTCTCAACAGGTGAATTACTGCTGCTCTGATGAAGTGAGGTAAAGAAGAGTCTTATACAGTATTGTTTGCAAAAATCTTTGAACATAGAAGCGGTAAATTCTACACCAGAATCTGAAACTGTTTTCTTTGGGATGCCGTGCCGACTTATATAGTATTTAAGACATTTGATTATTGAAATACTATTTCTAGATGTAAGGGTGTAGGCTGCTGCAAATTTGGAAAATTTGGAAAATTTATCCAGGACAGTTGGGATTTGTTGACTGTTAATATGTGTATGTAGATATCTATGTGCAAAATATCTTAGGGTTTGGTAGGTGTTTCAGGTATCGTGTGCTGTACTTTGGGAGGATCTCTGTCATGTTTCAATGTTTGACAGGTGTCACAATTGTTAACGACTTTACTCATATTATTCTTCATGAATGGGAAGTAGAATTCTCTTTTAAGATGGGAAATTGTTTCATTAATACCTCTATGGTTATTGTTAATGTGATAGTCGATAATGATTTTATCCTGGTCGCCTATGTCTGTAATATCTTTGAGTATCTCTGTGTACCTGACGAGTTTAAATATTTTGGATTGGGAAAACAATTTGGAATAAGTAATTTGTACTGTTCTGAAAATGTCGTTATTTGACGGTTATTTGATAGGTATTTTTTGAAAATATCAATTAATATTGATTCTGAATGATCGCTTAGGCGAACGGCTCTTCTTTGCTTATTCTTAAAAGGCATCTCTAGCTTGACTTCAGGATTTCTACTTGAAGTTTCAATAATGAGTTGTAGTGCAAACTCATTTAAAGGTCTCTCTGAGATTGGGATACCGTCGTCCATGTTTTCTTCCGCAGAATGTACGGTGGTACCATTGAGACTTTGCACGGATGTGCTAGTAATTCTGGTTTCGCTTTCCGTTACAAATATTTCGGCTTCACGACAATGCTTGGATTCTGTAACGCTTGATTCTGCTTAAGGCATCTGTATTGGAATTTTGTGTACCCTTTTTATAGACTTCCGCAGAATATATTCTTCTAGTTTTAGTCTCCAATGGACTAGTTTCGAATTAGGGTCCTTAAGACTCCTAATCCATGTCAAAGGCTTATGATCGGTGACAATTGTGAACTTCCTTCCAAACAGATACGGTCGAAAGTACTTAGTAGCCCATATTATAGCCAAAAACTCTTTTGCTATTGTCGAACTTCAGGGTTGGTATGGGTCCTGCTCGCATAGCATATAGGTTTCACTACCTATAGGACCTTGAGATAACTCGGCTCCAATTACGTAATTGCTGGCATCTGTCGTTAAGACAAAAGGTCTGCCGAAATCGGGGTATTGTAGTATGGGGTCGTTCATGAGTAGATCTTTGCAAGTTTTGAACGCTTCAATATACTGGTCGCTAAGCACAACAGTTTTGCCTTTCTTAAGGCATTCCGTGAGAGGTTTAGCGAGCCTTGCAAAATCTCTAATAAATTTCCGGTAAAACCCTAAAAGACCTAAGAAAGACTTTATTTCTCGTTGTGTCCTTGGTATAGGAAAACTTTTAAAAGCTTCAATTTTGCCTGGGTTTAGTTTTATACCATCTGTTGTGACTTCATACCCTAGGAAATCTATTTACTTTTGCAGAAACTCCGACTTATCCACTTGCACCTTTAGATTAGCTTCTCGCAATTTTTAGAAAACCTTCTTCAGGCTTTCAATATGCTCTTTTAACGAGATAGAGTTGATGATTATATCATCAAAATATACAAGACACACAGTTCCTTGTAATTCTTTCAGCACATTATTCATTACTCTTTGAAAAATACTAGGGGCGTTTTTAAGTCCCTAATGCATTCGTATATATTTGAAGTGGCCTTTTTCGACTGTAAAGGCAATTTTCTGTATATCCCGTGAATTCATTTCTATCTGGTGGAATCCACTGGCCAGGTCCAAAGTGGAAAAATACATACTTTTGCCAAGTTTGTCTAGAATTTCTGTAATGTTTAGTATTGTATACCGATCACTAACAGTTTTTTCTTTAAATTTCCTATAATCTATCACTAGTCTCCACTTATTTTTGTGACTAGCATCTCTCTTTTTAGGAACAATCCAGACGGGAGAGCTCCATGAAGAGTAACTAGGACGGATTATACCTTGATTGAGCATGTCGTTAATTTGACGTCGGACTTCTTCCTTGTGAACACGGGTACCTATATGACTTTGTATATAGGGGGATCTCGTCCGTATTTCGAATTTTATGTTTTACTGTATTTGTGAATATTGGATTCTAACCTTGTTTGAAGAAGATGTCGTCGTATTCCCTGCAGACTTTATTCAGAGCTTTTAATTCTTCTTTGTTCAAATGGGTTG
This sequence comes from Leptarthrus brevirostris, assembly GCA_964036015.1. Taxonomy (NCBI): domain Eukaryota; kingdom Metazoa; phylum Arthropoda; class Insecta; order Diptera; family Asilidae; genus Leptarthrus; species Leptarthrus brevirostris. The sequence goes on from OZ038371.1 coordinate 48,441,330, forward strand.
TTCGGAGAGATTTTGTAACATCCTTTGGGAATGATTCTATTGGACAATCGTAATTTATGTTAAAGTTATTAACTTCCGTAAATTCTTCCGGGGAAAATGTTTCTACTTTTAGGGGCTGTTCTATAAGAATATCTTGTTCATGATGTGCTGAATTTATCACCTCTACTTGACTATACCAGTCTTCGGAATGATAAATACCTTCTGATATGGAAAATTTGGGTTTGATCTCTATGGACTTGATGTAGCTGCTACCGTGTTGTAGATCTACTGGCACATTGGCAATTTGGAGGGATAGTGTATATACCAGACATAAAATTAGGCTTAAAATGTAGGGGAATTATCGCATTTCTGGTAATCAGCACTTGGTTAGAAAGATCGACTTTGGCTCCCAATGAAGTTAAAGCATCGAGTCCAAGTAGTCCGTCAAAAAAGCCATGGAATCGAAATACGAGGAATCTAAGTTCGTCTGATTGGTTAAATTCGTGAAAGTTGGGTAAAACGATATCTTTATGCAAACTGTGTTTGTTTAGAATCGTTGTAATAATGGTCGTTTTGGTTTCTACAAGATCGTCTGGGTGGACATACTCTGGATTAATAAAGGAGGAAGATGCACCTGTGTCCACAAGAATTTTAATGGGTGTCCAAAATGAGATAAGATGTTTACATAAGGAAGGATGAAACCATGTTTATTCACGTCTAAGTATCCGATTTGTCTATCAAGGCTGGTGGTGGAAAATTTCCTTCATCAACATCGTTATTAAGTAATTCAAGTGGCATTGAATCAATATTATATTTATCGTCCGTAGTAATTATCAAGTCCTGTTTATAGGAGTTGGGATTCGGTGGACAGTAGTTGTCGAAATTTGTACCTAAACCTCCTTCTACTACATTAAATAGCTCTTTGCTAGTGAAATTAGGTTTGTCCGGTTGATCGAAAGAAATTGTTAAAGTGTGGTTTGCTTTGGGCTTGAGGACGATTAAGTCTCGTATTGCTTGAAACTATTTCCATTGGTTCTGGTTTATTGGGAAATTGAGATTTTACTTGAGATGGAAAACTATTGAATGGCGGTGTTCTCTGTGGCTGTTGGAAGAAATTATTATTAGGTTGTGGGAATCTCTGTTGTTGCGTTAAATATTGAGGTTGAGTCGTTCTTTGAGGAAAAAGGGGTGCTTGAGCAAAGAATCTTGGTTAATTTCTTGTTTGTGGTATATAACTTCTATTGGGGTTTGGGTGAGAATTTTGGAGTGAGTTTGGGGGTAACGTTGTTTTATTACCGTCTATTTTGGAGTAGAACATATTTTGCTCATTGATGCAAAATGCGAATGCTTCGACGAGGGATTGTGGCTTCGTAGCCCGGATTATTGAGCGTAGTGGTTCCAAAAGCCCTGACAAAAATGCATTTAGGCACATTTCTGAATATAGGGACTTTTTTGCACTGACAACGTGTGGGTCCTTTTCATGAATATTCACATGATTTGTCATACTCGCAAGTATTTCCACGATTTCATTATAGAAGTTTTCCACTGTACTGTTATTTTTCCTTGTTTTGTGCAAATCTCTTATGAGTGATGTTTCGTTTCTGTTGTCTGAGTAGTGTAATATAAGGTTTTCTTTGATATTTTCCCAGATTAATGGAGTTCCATACATGTTAAGAACTGCATTAGCTGGTCCCACTATCTTGTTTCTTATTGCTCTGAGCAACAATTGACCATATGGTGTACCACTTGTTATTCCGATCATTGAGAGGATTTTGTCGACATTGTCGAGCAAATCGAAAAGTAACCTTGAATTCCCTTCAAATTTTGGCAAATCTTTGATTGTGTCGGGAATTCTCAGGGAGTTATAAACATATGTAAGTGTGACAGTTGTGGTGGCTGTAATATCCGTATCAGTTTGGTTATTTAATGATGGTGGGGCCACTTGACAGTTTTGAGCGTTATTACTGCTTCCATCCATTTTGGATTGGTTGTTATAAGAAATGATTGAATTGTTTGGAGAGAAAAGTTTATCTTTATTTTAATTAAATTAAGTTAATTTATCTAATTCAATTTCTGATTGAATATTATTTAAATCTTCACTTATATTCTCACTGGGTCTAAATCTGAATAAGCTTAATCTATTAAAATATTTGATACAGGGTATGGTGGGTTTTGTTTTCTGGGATAAGGCATAATGGAATTGGGAAATATTCAGCCTTGACTTACATAAAGATAGCCTGCCACATTTTCCGACGATGTTCCTTCGTTGTCGAGTTTTGGGCTTGAGAAAATTCTTCCAGCGATGATCCGTCGTTGGTTTCCTGTTTTGTCTTGGTTTGTTTCTTGGTTCCTTTTATTTCACTCGCTCTAAGATTAGGGATTTCACTTCCGATGAAAATTCACTTCAGATGAAAATTTCCTTTACTTTTCTTGAAATTCACATTAAACCGATAAACCGTCGATCTTTAGATGAATTTAAGATTTAGCGAACAAAACACTCCGCACGACTGCGTCAGTTAAGTTTGAGTTTGGTTTTATTAGTAAAAAAAATTATATTAAACACCACTTGAAAATTATTTTGATTTATTCTCAAAACGACTAGTCACAAACGAATCAAAATTATATCTGACTAACTTAAAATATTTTACAATCTTCAAGCTTCTACTTTACACAACCTTTTTTATTGCAGACGCTAAATCAGCAGTTTTGTGGAAATCTACAGGTAAATGACATTCTCCGAATTAAAATAAAGAATTACAATTTTGCGCTAAGAATTATCTGGGAAAATGAACTTTATATTACTTATGCTGATTTAGGTAAATATGTGTAGCACGTGTACTTATGCTGGGCATGTAACTCCTGCTTCTTTAGTCAAATTAAATGTTTTTTTAACCATGATTTAACAATGATTGTTTTCTGCTGACAACAGATTATGCATAAAGATCATTAGGAGCAGCAAAGTAATGTCGGCGTCTCGAATTTCAGTTTAAACTGTAGGTCTAATAAGGTGGTCGAATTGGGTGAAGTTCTTCTGCCGCTCCGTGCACCATTAGGTGTTATGGGACGTAGAGAGAGAGAGCAGTCATTTGGGTTAATTCCTTTAAACCTAAGATTATGTAAGTAAATCTGTTTGCTCATAAGGAGTACTTGCATTGATTTAAATATTTTTTTCTAAAGTACACTTGATAAATCGTATACGAATTGAGAAGCTCATCGCATTAGACGTTCAAGTCAATTTAAAAACAAATCCACTCTCTTTTCAATTATCTGTCACATAAAACAGGATTATTAAAGTATAATCCAAATTGACAGCGGTTCTTTTCTTAAAACAAAATAAGGCAGGGTATTCGAACTAAAGATAATTTGTGTGACATCTTCAATTCATATCAGGAGGAATCTTTTAAAACTGATTTATGTCTCACTCTTTATGAGATCCACCTTCATCGCCCGTTACAGGATGAAACTAGCCCCAAAAAGCCATGACAAATCTGCAGTCAGTTATCCTTGGATAGGATCAAGAGAGTCCCTCAAGATATAAAAACAAGGAAAGCGAATTTTTTCGCCCCTGCCCCGAATATTTTTATTTCCATCTCTTGAATTGGCTTTACAATGTAAATTTAGTATAGCACAGTAATGGAAATTCAAGAAGACGAATACAACGAAATACGTCGCTATAAAAGCAGCATCTCAATAGCGGCAACTTTGTGCTCAGCGAAAACAACGGAGAGGCAACAAAAACAATTTGTGAAGCAATTTTCCAGCCTAAAGCAAGAAGTAAATTGTCCTGAAAGCCAGCAGAAGGCGCGCAAGCAGAATAGTTGATTGCCTTCAATTTATCTCTCGTCGTTGTTTGTTTTCCTAATGAAAGAGATTTTTCAAATGCCATTAGGAGCACATCCACCCGGGCTTTTCACAATTTTCGCATTTCGTGTGGCGCCGATAAGCACACTTTACGTATCCCTAAACATACGTGTATGTGACTGGCTCTGCCTGAAGGGAAGAATTTCTAAAAACCAAGGACTAACAACAGTTCTACTCCTGTTTGGCTACTGTGCCTCCCGATGCTGTGCTATTATCCTTCTAACATAGTGCAGTAGAAAAGGTGATGAATCTGCCTACGAATGCCATGTAGGACATTAGTATATCAGTATTTTAGCGAATCACGTCTGTTTTAGATGCTCGAACATATAAACATCTGGTCACTATACAAGCAGTCAGTCAAACTGAAATGAGTAAAAACAGAATTTTTTGCATAGCGGAGGTAAGTCAATGTGATGAAGCCTAAGTACATTGCTGTTAACCTAGAGACGAACCTGAATTGATTTATACGAGATATGGATCAGCACTCAAATGAATTGAATTCTCTTTCAATTCGGACACGAAATGTAAACTTTTACTAATTTTAGGATATTTGACAATACTGCTTTATGATTTTAACAAGCTCTATAACACACTTGTAATCATAGACCTATTTCGTATTTCATTCTCCCTTCTACGAAATTCCTCAATTATTGTTATGTGATTTGCATTTAGTACAGGAATTCCTGGTTTCCTTTTATCATGTCCGATTCTGTCCTTATTATTCTGTTCTTGAGGAAATACTTTGTTGAGTAAATTTAAACATCTGTATACCAGAAATACGACTCTTGAATGCGAAAAAATTCAGAACAGTTTGATAGTCACTGCAAGCACAATCATATCAAGCTATATGAAGGACGGAACTATACAGTGCTAGCTTAAGCCTTGGCTAAGCTAAGCTTGACATAAGGAACTAGCCTAAATCGAGTGAGTTTTATAGTACTTTCAAAACTCTGGATTAGCAACAGTGATATAATTAAAAGGTTTCACATAAATGTTAAATGGTTTCGTTCTAGACCTTCGTGAGTTTGTGGGTAATATGCAGTCGCCTGAAGCTTACGTTTTTTCAATAATTTGTATACTTCAGAAAACATATCACTTAGGAAGTTTTGCCCTTGATCCGTCAGCATCGATAGAGGAATTCCGTGGCGACATACGATATTTGTTAGAATTGCCACTGATTCCGAATATTTAGTTAGATCATCCTGGAATGTTAGTATATATCCGTTATTAGTATGGCTAATAGGTAGGGGTCCTACTGTATCCAGGGCAATTCTTTCATGGAGACTCTGTGGTTTTTTATTTAATTTATTAAGTTGGCATTTGAGTTACACTTTTTATGTACTTTTTTTTCATCAGTATTTAAATCGGGCCAATTGAATGGCATGCGTATCCTTTTGATGGTCCTACCAATTTCTTGGTCATCACCTATGGGTGAAATATGAAATAATTTTATGATTTATTCATCTAGTTACAATCTGTTGGTTCCCTTATTAGAGATAGGTAAGTAGTGATTTTAGCGTTTTGATTCTTAAATGAAAACTATATTTTTGAAATCTGCCTGAATATTTGGCTGTAAGGTAGGTACTGAAATTCTTATAGCAGTTAACTCATTAGTTTAGTAGTTTAGGTCTTGATTATAGTCAGGATTATATAGGCTTCTCATTGGGATAGGAACTTTCAGGACGATATAAGTCTGACTGAGAACTTGTTTTCTTTCTGGAAAGTTTCATTTAGATTTGAAATTATTTCGTTTATAGCAATTTTAGAGTCATGGCTGTCGAATTCTGACCAAATAACAATTTTCGGGTTAATATTTTTGATAATCAGCAAGGAAATTTTATTTTCTAATATATTTTGGTTGAATAAAATCAGTATAATTCGTAAAATTATCGTGCCGGTCATTCTCTTTCGATTTAATTTGCTTGCTCAATTTAGCTTGTTTCCTAGTTATTACATGGATATTATTGTTTTCAGTGGTCCTGGTTTGTACACAATTTTATAATCGTGTTCTTCCAATTTAATTCTCCACCACGTACAAGTGGCTTATGGTACGTGAATATATTAAACTCCCGTCCGTAAACGTAGGGTCGGATTTGTTCTATGGCATAAACTATCGCTAACAGCTCTTTTTCAATGGAAGAATACTTTGTCTCGGCTGCATTCAGGGTTCCGTTAGCATATCAGATGGGGGGGTCTTTATTTACCTTGTGATAGAACGGTTCCAACGCTCAATTCTCTTTTGTCAGTCATATTGATGCCATTGCTGCTAAGGCTAATGCTGCCTTGGTTGCTGGAGAATGGACAGACGAGTTGAAGCCTTCTAGGACACGGTGATCCTCATCTGGATATTTTCAAGTGTTACTTACACATCCAAGTGGTAGCAACCGGGCAATGCATCCTAGAATGTAGCCAACTAACTAATTCGGGAGGAAATAACCTCTTGAAAAAATCCCCCTAACTCCAAGGGAGTCTGCAGTGTCGTCGTCCCCTCTGCAGAACCCAGGGGTAATTGGGTCGCGAATGGCGTTTCCTCGGGCGCTTCTGTGGGTGTGGAGGTGGATTGTATGGGAGACCCCAACAGGTTGGCTATAACCACGGTACCCACAACACAACAGTAGCAGCTTTGGGAAAATTACCTTTCGAAGGAACTGTGGCGGCTATGGAGGCTGGCTCGCCCCCGCCGGCAGAAACTGCTGTAGCAGTCTTGGAAGAGATTCTCAGGTGCGGCGGTGCAGAGACGGGAGACTGTAACAGGTTGGCTATCTCCGCTATACGCACATCAATAGAAGATGCAGATCTGCCTTCCGAAGGGTTAACTGCGGTTAATCCGGAGGGGTTTCCCTGACGTGGCTCAGGACTAAATCGTTATGAAGATTGGCTAGGATTCTAGCAGTGACCCAGGAAACCGAGGTTAGTGGCGACAGTGGGATAACTGGATACTCAGTTATCCCCACTAAGAAAGACTGGGAGGAGACGAAAAGGGACCCGGTTATGTGGTCCGTTTTGGCTAATCGCCAGAGAGGTGTTTTTAGTGAGTAAGAATCTCACACTACCGGAGGGCACGGGCTGTCTAGTGTCTTTTGGAAGATTTTGACCTCTCCCGAAAAAAAATGCTGCCTTGAGCTTTATAAGAATATGGTCTAAGGCAGGGGTGGCCAACCCAAATAAACTTGCGGGCCACTTTGGAAATGCATCATAACTCCGCGGGCCGCATATATAATTATATATCCCCATTTTAGATTTTGACCCACCATAGACATTTTTTTTGAAATCATTAAAAAATATTTGTTTTACTAGTGCGATATTTGTTTCTGCACTCTTTCACTTAGCTTTTGCAAATCGGTCTCAATTTGGGTATTTGCACATCGTAATTGGTGTTGTAGATTAGCGTCCGTTATGTTTGAGCGTGTTTTGTTTTTGGTCAATTTGATTTTCGAAAAAAAAACGATTCGCAGGTGTAAGTTGAACCAAAAGCGCTAACAACTTTTTGCACCAGATTTCTCAAATTGGAAAATTTCTCTTTTGTGACGTAAGTGTTATAAAAATCTATTTTTGATTCTGATGTCTCAAAAATGTGTTTTAATTCAATATTGCACTGTAAATCAACCAGTTCCATTTGGAGATATTCTGGGGCCGACTCGATTTCAACGTGAAAGGGAGATGAATATATTTCAAAAATTTTGTTGTATTTGTCTAACTCTAAATTACTGAATCGGCTTTCAAAAGCAGCTGTAATACATGGATGCACAAATAATGTATTTATTCAATACATTGGTTTTCACTTCTTTATCCATTATAAAATAAATATATTTTGTAAAAGTGTGATAAATCTCGCGGGCCGGAAAAATGGTCAAGGCGGCCGCATGCGGCCCGCGGGCCGCGGGTTGGCCACCCATGGTCTAAGGAGTTAAATGATCGCTATATTACTAGAATTCTATATTGTACATTTGTTAGGCTAATTCTTGAATATGCTAGCCCAGTGTGGTCTCCTTTTTATGTGGTCTATGTCAAGCGCATTGAGTCCGTCCAGGTTTTGAAGGTTTGATCTCCGTAACCTTCCATGGAACAATGATGGTCTTTTACCTCCTTACGCTGACAGATTTAGTTTGTTATCATTGGACTCCCTGGAAACTAGACGAAACAACGCCAGAACTGTTTGTACGCTCGAATGTCTGCAGGGGGCTGTTGACTCTCCTGAATTGTTAAAATGTTTTAATATATCCGTACCGTCACGCTCCATGTTTTGCATCAGCGTACCAACTAGATTTAATGAGCCAGTATCTCGTATGTTCAACTCGGTTTATGATCATATGGACTTTCAATTGTCAAAGGGCTTAATAAAACGCCAACTGATGGGTCAGCCTAGTTAAAATTTATTCTTCTTTTTATTTAGCTTTAAGTTCGATTGTAATCTTAATGTAATCAGCATTTGATAAATAAAAACTCTCAATCACTAGCGTCTGTTGTTTTATTAAATTCCTCATAATAATCGGGATATTAGTATAATTTTAAGAGTTTTGAATATTTCATCGAAAAAGCTATCCCACTTAAAGGAGGTGTCCATTTTTATTAATTGCGTTAATAGTTTTGCAATATTTGCTAAGTTGGGAATGAAACTTCTATAATATCCCATAAAAACCAAAAATTACTTAACAACTTTGGCCCTTTTTGGAGTAGGGGATGTTTTTACTACTTTTGACTTAGTTTGATCCGGGAACACTTCCTTTTCACCGACCACATGTCCAAAACGTACTATTTCCTTCTTTAAGAAATATCATTTTTCGGGTTGGAGTTTTAAATTTGCGACGATCGAAAACTTCCCTTAATCTTTTATTGTGATCAAATTAGTTATATCCATAAACAACTATGTCATCTAGGAAGACAAAACAGTGGATTTCTTGCAATCCGGATAATACTGCGTTCATGAGCCGCTAAAAAGTAAGTAGCTCGGGCTTCCTTCAGAATAAAAGGCATTCTATTAAAATGATAATGTGCGAATAGTGTGTTGAATGCCGTTTTCTCCCTATCTTTCATTGCCATGGGAATTTGGTGAAACCCACTGGCGAGAGCGAAAGTTCTAAAATACTTGGATAGCCCAATATATCCCTTATATTAGGACCAATATGTCCGTTATATTGGGAAGAGGGAAGGCATCGCCAATGGTTGGTCACTTAGCTTCCTAAACTCTACTACGACTTTCCAGTGTTTCTGTCCAGAGATGTCTGGCTTTTTCGGGACCAGCAAGAGTGGGGAACTCCACGGACTCTTACTCGGACTGATTATCTCATCACTTACCATTTGGCTAATTTGTTCATTTATTTTTTTTCATAAGAGTACTAATGGAATGGGATATAACGTCTGTACAAGTTAGTTTATCTCCGTCGACAAATATCATTTTATTCTCTGCATATATTTATTTATTATATTTGTTTGTTCTGTATGAAGTATGAAGAATAAGTATGAAGATGTTCTAATAATAGTGCTTTCTGTAGCTTCTGCAACCTATGTTCAATAGAATCCATATCATAGTCTGCTTTAATTAAATTGGCGTCCTCCCATTCGGATATTTTCTTTCACTAATGTATTCCCTAAATAAGAATCTGACATTATTTCCTTCCTTATACATACAGCTTCCCTTTTTTCGTGTTATGGGGACTGTAAACTTTTTTCCGAACGTGCAGGTATAAATCTTTCTTCTCGCAAGCGACTTAAACTGGGGTTATTGCCACCATTAAGGTATCGGGTTTCAATGTCGCTACACGAACTAGTCCGTCTTGTCCAGGATGCGTGCCTATAATACGACCAATGAACCATTTAACTGGCGATAGACGATCATCTTTAATTATGACTAGGTCTGCGGGTTTTAGATTCGGGGTTTTAGAAAGCCATTTAGGGCGTTGCTTCAACCTGGTAACGTACTCGGTAGACCACCTTTTCCAAAAGTGTTGCCGAATTCGTTGTAGGAGTTGCCATCTTGAAAGTCTATTGGCTTTGATATCTAAAAGACTAGGTTGTGGTAGGGATAGCAATGGCTTGCCTACAAGAAAATGTCCGGGGTTAAGACATCTGGTGCATTTGATAAAGGACATATTGTCCTCGAATTTAAAACTGCTTCAATTTGTGACAATAGGGTTAAAGATTCCTCGAAGATTAATAGGGTATCTCCAATGATTCGTTTTAGATGGTGCTTTGTAAATTTGATACCCCCTTCCCACAAACCTCCAAAATGTGGCGACGCAGGTGGTATAAATTGCCAACTAGTTCATTTTGTTAAGTGTCTTATTCGCTCCAACAAAAGTTGTTCCGCAGTCATTATACAAGTGAAATTTTCTTCTTCGTGAAGTAAAACGACGAAACGCTGCTATGAATCCTTCAGAAGTATAATCACTCACGACCTCTAAATGAATAGCCTTTGTCGTAAGACAATGTGTAAGGCATATGTGTCATTCTTTTACAAACCGAACACATTTCTGACCGAAAAATTTTTGATTTAGCTGAAATTTTTTTACGGGTTTTATATCGAAAAAAAGAGACACGTGCTCGAGGATTTTTTTTTTGTTTTTTTTTGTTTTTTGAAAATAGAGCGGATCCAAATTTCGAGAATTTGGTGATTTTTTGCTTGAAGACTTATTTTCAAAAATTCATAAGTCTGGTACTATTGAAGGTAGAAAAAAAAATAATTTCTCCATTAATTAGAAATACGTTTTTTATAGAAAATCGGACGTAGAATACGATGGTTATACTAAAAGCTTGCTACGAGGGTGGGGCAATGGTTAAAAATTGATTTTAACATTTTATTCGTTTAATAATTTTTATTGACGATATTTTTTTTTTAGAAAATTCATTCATTTAGCTTTAAAATGAAAAAAATAATGAAGTTGCTACCTGCAATAGAACCGGAGTTATGATATTTTGAATATAAGTCTTCAAGCAAGCACTTCGATCCTTAGGCAGATTGCCCATTATTTGAGTACGAGATGTCACTCGATTCAAGTTGGACAGCGGTGAAGTTCTTGTCGCACAAGAGTTTTGGCATGACGTATCCAATACCTTTTTCTCAGATAGGTAAGCATTAAATTGATTCCTCCATGAAGTGTAATAATGTAAGACTCTCTAACTAGTAGTCTTGCTAGTGGGGACTTGTGTGATAATATAATATAATGTTTCACAGGGATGGGTAAAGCAGATAATTTCAGACGTCCACCTACTCTTAACATACCAACATCGTCAATAAATGGATCTAGATTCAGAATCTTACTTTCCTTGCACAAGCTTTTACCTTCGAGAAGTCGTACAATCTCCTTTGAAAATTCTTGATTCTGCGATATCTTGCATAGCAAATGAAGCGCGTAATTAATCTCATCAGCTGAGAATACTTTTGCAGATATAGGATACCATTTTCATTGGCAGCGGAGTTTAAATCGTACACAATAAGCGATAATTCTGGTCGGGTTTGACAGAGATGAATAACGCCTTAGTAAGCTAAATCCCTCGATGCAGTCGTCAAGAGAGGCTTCATGGTTTTTACTTCTTTCTCCGTGTCTTAGATCACGAAAAAGTAGAAAAGGCCATAAATCGATTTTCTGCAAGAACTAACTTAGTTCGTACCACCATAACGTATAATTAATTAGCTGTGAGGGTAATATACCACGAGGCGAACAATCGGCAGAGTTATCTCCAGAAAGGGATTGGAGACGGAGTTGGAACAGTTCGTTGAGCCGCACGACCTCCATGCCATGGGTTTCGGGTTCGAGACCAGATCTCCTCATGAGATTTTATTAAGAAATTAAAATAATCCACTCCGTCTTTGGACTGTTGCCTAGCTCGCAGCAATGCAAAAACAAGACTTTGAATTTTCCGCACTTCCCTTACCCTAATTCCCTTCCGGCCAAAACCATACTAACGCATCAAGGGGTTGTCCGCTAGAATTTGACCACATCGTATAAAAAAATGCCACTGATTTGCATTTAGGTGTGACTGAATTTGACTCACCCTATTGGCTACAAAGGTTTTCCACCGGAACGGATGTTGGTGGCAACCAGCATAAGACGATTGTAGAATCACTCCAGGCGTACACAGGAACATTGGGGAATTCTAGGGCCTGTTGAATTCGCTCAAGGAGTCTTACAAGAAACGCTGTGGCACAAAGTTGATTTTGATTTTGATTTTCCATTTGCAGATATACAGGAGTAGCATACGCCTTAATCGAGGCATTTGCAAAACCATGAAGTTATACTTCTTTGTGCATAGGGCTCCAAAGTGCCCATCGAGGATATCTCAGAGATTCAAGAAACTTTAAGTCCTTCCTAAATACAGTCCACTCGGTTTCTAGTTCAAAAGGCAAATCCTCACCCCATGATACTCCACTTAACCGAAGTTGTTGAAGCATAATCTTTGCCTTTATAAATATGGGAGAAAGCCATCCTAACTGCAAACTGTGTTCGGTCGTCAACTGCTTACGTTCTGGGAAGTTTATGATGTATCATAGTTCATCAGTAACAGAACACCAATGAATACCTAATGTTAGAGATGGGAACCGAATCGAAAAGTATCGATACTTGGCATTGCAATATATCCGCATCTTTCGGTACTTAGATACAAATATACCGTTGAAGAAGTATCGATACTCAAAAGTATTGGAACCATATGGATAACAAATTAAAAAATGGTGTAGAAATTGCCTAGAAATTACAATTATTATCTTATTGGTTTTGTTGTTGTTGCAAAACAATTTGCAAAAACTTTATCGTTGAGAAATTTCAAAATATCGATTTGCTCAAAAGATATATTTATTTGATTGATCATTTTTTTTTCAAATGAAAACGCATCTCAGCGGATGATTTCATATATCTTTTTAGCAAATGAATAATTTGAAATTTCGCAAGAACAAATGAAAAAACAGATGAAATAAAGAGCAATAAATTTTAATTTCAATAGAAAACTATTTTTAGCTTTTGCATACTGCCACACGACTAGAGATTGGACCCATACACTAAATAATGAGACGATGTGTGCTGGGATGTCAATGCTTCGAGTATTGAAAGAAATGGCGAGGATCGGTAGTATCGGGGGCTGGTAGTACCGATTAAAAAACCTCGAAGTATTGAAAGCAAAGTATCGATACTCCGGTATATCGATACAGTATCGCCCATCTCTACCTAATGTTTCCTTGATTTTTCACCGATGTGTTATCTCTCGGTCGTATTCAGGAATTTGGAAAAGAAAATGTTCTCGATACGAACACCATTTTCGGAGAATAAAACCACCAAGCGTTAGTAACTGCTTTAGTTGAGTTTGAATTTTTAAGGCAGTTTCCTCGTCATGACTGCCAAAGATAACGTCATCGACATAAAAATTGCTTAAGGTAATTCTTGAGGCATCGGGATATTCTTCCTGGTGATCAGTAGCGATCTGTTTCAAGGTGCGAATAGCAAGTTATGGTGCGCACGAAGATCCATAAGTAACTGTTACTAATTTGTAGTCTTTTATAGATTCGGTTTCGGTGAAATGCCAGACTATCCTTTGAAATTGACTGTCTTTAAAAAATCTACACAATCTCAACCGTTTCGAAATTACAGGGTGATTCACCCTTCATAACATGCAGGGGACATGAAATATGTTGTATGTCGGCAATATACAACATATTTCATGTCCCCTAACAACAGAATAACATAATACAGGTGTCGGCAATAGTAATAGTACATGTTTTGAAGTCAGGTGCATCAGTTCATGTGATTATCTTGCATTTTTCACACCTGCGACAGCTGATGACCTTGACTCCAAAAACATAAAATTCGGAATTTTTTGCCCACTTTTTACGCAAATAACACGTAACACATCACATGCAGCATAATTTAAACTAAGTTTACCTGTTTATTGACTAAAAACATCACAATTAGGCAAAAACTTCGCTACCACGAAACGCAATTTAAAAACCACGAACTGTCACTACATCAATTACTGACAGTAAACGTCATATGAAATTGAGGTAACTTTTCGCGGGGAATTTAATGGTAGTGCCAGACTCGCGGTGAATTGCGTAATTTTTGAATCATTCGCGTTTTTATTAAATTATGTTACATTTGCGTAATGAGTGCAAAAGAGATGCACAAAGTGAAAACGATTAAAAAATCCGCCCAAGGATTTGATGATTTTTTTTGCAGAATTTTAATTTAATTAATTTTCTATTTAATTCATACGTTTTAATTAATGAAGTTATGTCAATAAATTCACCAAATGGTAAGGAGTCTAGTAAAAATAGTTTGCGAAAAGGTTTTACTCAGGAATACTTAAAATAATAGAAATTTATAAAATCTTGGAGGGAAAAAGATGACAACAGAAAGTATAGAAAGGGTTTGTAAACGTCAACTCCTTCTCATTTTAATAGCGATTTTTGAAAGTGAATCTTGTAGTGAGTATTTTTTTCAAGGTTTTATTGTGCATCCGCGATTGCAAATTTTTGGAGGGAAAAGGTTTTTTATTTTTATATATTTTGAAATTATTCATTTTTCTTGGTGTTTTTATGTATTTTGTGGATTGTTTTTGTGAAGAACATCAATACATTTTTTTTGGATTCCAAATTTGAACAGTGAAATTTCTAATTAACTCAATATCAATTTTGAATTCTTTGCGGTCATTGTTCATTTTTGAGAGCGGGTTGACATTTTGATTTTTGTTGAAATCTTGCGGGGATTTGATTAATGCGGTATATGATGATACTAGCATTTGACCAAATAAATTTTGGATAATTAATAGATAAAAATATTGAATTTTTATACTTTTATTTTCAATGTTTTTCCATTATTTTTAATTAACCATTTATTTCAGCAGTGTAGCTTAAGATTTCTTTTTGAGTGAATTTATCAAACAATCATGCCACAGGCTGCAGTGCGTCAAAATAGTTCGCCAACGCACATTTACCATTATGTAACATCCCCGTTCTTCTTGATAACAGAATCAGTGTTGCACATTCGTCGGGGCTAATTTTTCACTTGTCGGACGTTGCTAAGATGGGGGTTCTTTTCGAGAAATTGGGTTTGGTTAGGAAATTACGCGACGGCCCGTAGTACTGAGCAATTCATGGTCGACAAGGGCCCTGATAAAATCAGTATTGGATGGTACATAACTTCTTCGGTAGTTCCTTTGTCTTGGAGTAATTTTTCGACTTTGCATGCATTAGTAACATTCAAGTAAAATTCCTTAATACCTTGCTTTGGGCTTTGCTTAAGTCTGATTAATTGGCTTTGACAGATATTCAGGATTGACTTTTCGCAAATTGTGTCTTGATTTGGTCTTTCAAGGTAGTCCAAGAGGTTACTTTTTGATATTTAAAGATATCGAAAGCTGCTCCAGTTAGTTTAGTTTTTAAAACATTAAGAAATAGTTTTGTATCTGCACCTGATTTTGCAACTGCAAAAAGTGCGTCGCTGCAGGACATAAATTTATATACGTCGTTACGATTTCCGTCAAACTCGGGTATTAAATGCTTCGCGTCGATTATAGTTATTCACAATTCGGCGGTATTCGCCGCATTTTTAGGGTCAGGAGCCATTGGGAAATACAAATCGACCAAACGAGCCTGTGACTTCGTGAGAACCAGGCTGAAATGTGCGAAATTAAAATACGACCAAGAGGAAAGGTAAAATCAGCTATATATTTTTTAACACACCAGAGAGAAAACACAGACAAAATTGAGATCTGAAGTTCGTTTTGCAACTGGAAAAGCAGATAATTGGCAAAAATGTAGAAACGCACGTTTGGTACAGTTTATATAGTTGTTTAATTTTCACTTTTTTTTAACGCAAATAACACATCAAAATTTTAAATCAGTAATATCTGGGTATGCATTTTAAGCGTACTGTATGTGATAGATTAATTTTCACTTGTAATTTACCTACATCGGTAAAAGCGAAATATGTATCTTTTTTTTCACCTTATTTAAAACTCTGCATTTTCTTCGAGAAATAGATACACGATATTAAAAAATAACATAATAATTAATGAATTCAGAATAATAAACTTGATCTTTTTCTCAACTTATAAAATTAATTCAAATTCAAACTAAATTAAACCTACGCGCCTACTTACATGGCACTATTAAACCAAATAAACAATCGAAGGGAAACGATTTCCGACAAGAAGGTCGAGCAATCTTGACTCAATATTCCAATCACACAGGCATATATTTCAATTTTTTTTTTAATTTAAAAAATAGTTTAAGTTTTTATTGAATTCGATCTGAAAGTGTAAACAAGAGCGTTCAAGTAATTGTAATGCAAGAACGAAAAAGCTCGCTTTTACTCAAACACATTTTATACTTAGAAATTACAGCGGGGTTAAACCCGCATTCTATGGTACCGGACATAGGCAAGGCTGTTTGATGATCAACTGCGCTGATAAGGCCACCTCAGAGTGGCTCAAACAGTCTGCGGTTGAGCTTCAGCCATGGGAAGGGGCAAAACTAAGGGCGGTCGGGGAGGAGGAACTTCCTCGATCCAAAGTCCTGGTAGGCTACTTTCCGGACAGCAAGGAGCTCAAAAAATGAGGAGATCCTCGACCAAGTCGAGGGTCAAAACCATCAACTGAGGGTCTCGGTCTGGAGGATACTGAAGAGGGAAACAGAGGGAACATCCACTGTTATAGTCCACTCAGTAGATGACTTCTCGGCTGAGGCTCTCAAAAAGACCTTCTTCAAGGTCAATTATATGTTCGGGCAGGTACAGCTCAAGCCCAAAAGTGGCTTTGCTAATGCCCAGTCTTCGGCGGGTTCTAGCTCCAAGGATGCTAAAAACCCGACGGGACGGGCTAGTAAAGCAAGTCTCACGGTCTCGAAAGGTGGGGCGACTCCAGCACCGGTCAAAACCGCGGCTAGTGCCAAGCAACCAGCGGGGCAGACGGCTCCGGTTCCCTCAATCTCTAAAGGACAAAAAGTGGGATGTTCTGCGGCCACAACAGGCACAGGGCTGCACTCAACCCGAACTGATCTGGTTCAAACAACACCCAAGGTGACACTTGTGGTACCGGGCACCTCTAAGGCCCGCATCGAACCAGACAGAAACGAGGAAGTGGCAGGGAAAAGTACGCCTGCCACCAACCAATCCAAAGGCTCTGTAAAAGAGGGCAGGCCAAAATCCCGAAGGACCGATGGATCTTAAGGAAAAGGGCCGTCACACTCTACCAATGGCAGCCGATAGAGTCACTCTAAAGTTCCTCCAAATCAATCTCCATCATGCTAAAGCTGCCACTGATGTGCTTGGCAGGAGATTCGTGCTGGAGGGGCTGGATGTGGCTCTCATACAGGAACCTTGGGTTCATGGAAGGCTGATTAAGGGACTTCCATCAAAACAGGGTAAGTTAGTCTATGATGGCAAGCACGGAGCTCCTCGTGCTGCGTTGATGTTCAAGCCAAAGATTAACTTTCTTCCTATTCCAGAGCTAATTACTAGGGACCTGGTAGCAGCCTTAGTGGATGTGCCGACGCACAGGGGAAAACAGGAGGTTGTCATAGCCTCTGCCTATTTCCTTGGAGACTCGGACCAACCACCACCTCCAAGGGAAATTACGCAGCTACTGTGCTACTACCAAAAGCACAATAGGAAGTTCATCATTGGATGCGATGCGAATGCCCACCACATTATCTGGGAAAGTACCGCGACAAACAGCCGAGGTGAGTACCTTTTAGACTATTTCATTAAAAACAATATTGAAATATTAAATAAAGGCAATAAAGCAACCTTTACTAACATTGTTCGCCAAGAAGTTCTGGATCTTACGATAGCCAGTCCAAACTTGGAGAACAACATTATTAATTGGTACGTGTCGGATGAGCCCTCTTTATCAGATCATAAACATATAAGATTTGACATGGAGGCCCCTCATGTACAGCTGGAAGCGGTCAGAGTTCCTAAGCTAACCAACTGGGACATCTATCGGGAGGACATCAGGACGAACATACAAGAACTCGATGACGCCCCGCTAAAATCACAACAGGATCTTGAAAGTGCCTCAAAACAGCT
This sequence comes from Leptarthrus brevirostris, assembly GCA_964036015.1. Classification (NCBI taxonomy): domain Eukaryota; kingdom Metazoa; phylum Arthropoda; class Insecta; order Diptera; family Asilidae; genus Leptarthrus; species Leptarthrus brevirostris. The sequence continues at coordinate 48,459,185 of OZ038371.1, forward strand.
ACAAGACCTCATCGTACAAAGCTATGAAAATAGTAATCCTGTCAGACGCAGAGAGGCAGCTAGAGATATGCCTTGGTGGAACAGGACACTAAGCAAACTAAGAGCTAAATCAAGAAAACTCTTCAATAAAGCCAAGCGCTCAGGAGCCTGGGATGACTACAAACAGGCCCTGACTGAGTATAACAAAGAACTAAGGAGGTCCAAGAGGAAAACCTGGAGAAAGTTCTGTGAGGAGATTGACAATCTACCTGCAACAGCACGCCTCCAAAAAGTACTCTTAAAAGATCACTCCAATGGCATAGGCCTCCTCCAGAGGACTGATGGTTCTTACACCACAGACTCTAAGGAAACACTGACACTACTCTTGGAAACTCACTTCCCTGAGTGTTCACTGCCAGAAGAAAACAGAGGAACTCAATCACTCCATGTGCGCGGTGGGTCAACACGCAGATTGAGGAGCACCTCGGGTAAAATCATCACAGCCGGGAGAGTAAGATGGGCCATTAACTCCTTTAAAGCCTACAAATCTCCTGGTGGCGACGGCATCTTCCCAGCTCTTCTGCAGTAGGGCTTAGATGATCTGTTGCCAATACTCACTAAAATATTTAGGGCTAGCTATCAACTCAGCTACATCCCCAATCCGTGGAGGGAGGTAAGGGTCGCTTTTATACCCAAGAGTGGGGTGTTGAATTTCCAAGAGGCGAAAATTCTGGGGAACACAATGCGGATAAAAATGGAACACTAAGTAATTCTTAATTCAGCGATTTATTTTAAACTTCTTGGACAAGTGTGATAAATGATTAAGCTATATTAACAATGACCTCTGCGTCTGTCTTCCACGAGTTCTAGCGGTCAAGTGCAGCTGTGATAAGAGGTAGACTTCTCACTCCGTTCTGACGCCGTTGATTTTCTCTCTGGTATTTCGAGAGACTGAAATGATAGGGTTTCCAGATGATATTCAACTAATTCCTTAACATTCTGCGCCCCTTTGAAATCTCTAGATTTCAATCAATATAATTTTCAGGATGTTGTCATCTAAAATATAAGATTTCCAGTACTGGATCATGTATGTCGAAAGCTGTTGTGACGGGGTGTCCCGGAAACTTGTCATCCCGTGGAGAGTATTTGTTAGGGTCATCTTCTGGTCGCCATTGTATTGTCTTCGTGTCGCCATTGTATTGTCTTCGTGTCGCCATCTCATCGACGTCACTTAGTGCACGGGAAAGGATGGGATAGATACATGGATACAGCGGGTGGATTTGTAAAAATTCGCAACTTAAAGTCTATAATGTTCAGTTAGTTGGACTGTAATAATAAAGTGTTAAGTTTACTGTGATAAAGAAAGTTGAGTTCTGCCAAAGGGCTCTGAGCACGGTAACAAGCATAGTTTGGTGATAGGACGCTGCAGTTCCCCACTTTGTGTTCGAATGGACACTACTCGAACAAGCCCGTCTTTTCCTGGGTGAGTTTTAACCACTCGACCCAGCATCCATCTAAGAGGTGGCAGTCTTTCATCTTTAATAAGTGCAATGTCGCCCACATCAATATTCTTGGACGGTGCATTCCATTTGGGTCGCTGCTGGAGCCGAGCTAAGTACTCCGAACTCCACTTTTGCCAAAAGTGCTGCCTTAGTCGTTGAATTAATTGCCATCTTCGTAGTGTGTTGATCGGTTTCTCAGTTAGGTGTTCTTCGGGTGGAGAAAGTAATGCCTTGCCAATTAAAAAATGCCCTGGAGTTAAGACAGATAGATCTAGAGCCGAATCAGAGAGAGGACACAACGGTCGAGAATTGAGGCACGCTTCTATTTGGGATGTTAAAGTGACGAGTTCCTCATAGGTGAAAGAAGAATAACCTACGATTCGCTTAAAGTGATATTTGAGGGATTTTACCCCGGCTTCCCAAAGCCCTCCGAAATGAGGAGAAGCCGGTGGCATAAATTTCCAATCAACTCCTTCACTACTATAAAGTTCAGCGGCCGCTTGGAAAGCTGTTAATAATGACTTTCTGTGTTCTTCATCTAAGATTTTTTTTGCCCCGACAAAATTAGAGCCGCAATCGGAATAGATCCGTTTACAAAGGCCTCTGCGAGCTGTAAATCTGTGAAACGCGGCTAAGAAAGCAGCACTGGTATAGTCGCCCGCGACCTCTAAATGAATCGCCTTTGTACAAAGGCATATGAAAATACAGATATATCCCTTGTACGAGCGCGCATTTCTACCCCTCCAAGTTCGAATATTTAAATAGCCCGTATAATCGACTCCAACATGAGTGAAGGGGTCACTTATTGTGATTCTTTCAGGGGGAAGATCGGCCATAAGCTGGGTCCTGGTTTGGGCGGAATGTCTGAAACAAGTCACACATTGATGTACGCAACGCTGAACCAAATTTCTGGCTCGAATAATCCAATATTGCTGCCTTAGAGTAGCAAGCATGAGTACTGGTCCTCCGTGTAAAGTGACTAAATGGGCGTATTTGATTACTAACTTTACAAAGTGACCATTAGAAGGGAGGATTATAGGATGACGTTGATTGTAGGGTAATGACGATTGGTTTAATCGACCTCCTACTCGAAGCAGACCTTCTCCGTCCAAAAACGGCTGTAAGGACAGAATTTTGCTAGTAGAGGGTATGGGCTTATCTTGGGTTAAACATTTTATTTCATTTTCAAAATATAGTCTTTGAGTAAGGGTGAGCCAGAATTGTTTACTATGATACAGCTCCTTAGTCGAAAGAAAGACAGTTTGTATCTGAATTGTATGTCTGCATTTGGCAATGAACCGAAACAGGTAGGATGTAACTCTTAACAAACGTGTGAGAGAAGAGAATTTCGAAAGCACCGAAAAAATATAGGAGTTCTCTGTGCTAACAAAGAAGGATTTTATCTTTCGTAGTTCAAGATTTTCTTCCGGCGGATCTACTACCACTTGTTTGGGCCAGGAACCTTCATCTTCGCCTAGCCACGCTGGACCACTAAACCAAGAGGTACTGGAAATAAATTTACGAACAGGAACACCTCGGCTTGCCTGATCGACTGGATTGGCATCAGATGGAACATATCGCCATTTTATAGGACCTACCTTACGTAGAATTTCCGCAACTCTGTTACTCACGAAAGTCTTAAAAGTCGAGGGAGGTTTTTTAATCCACGATAACACGATGGTGGAGTCGGTCCATGCTACAATCTGTCCGAAGTCACAAGTAAAGCTCCCTCTAATAGTCCTAATTAGCTTCGATAAAAGCACGGCGCCGCATAATTCCAGTCGTGGCAAAGTAATGGGTTTCAAAGGTGCTACTTTGGTCTTTGCCCCTAATAGAAATGTGTGGATACCTTCGGAGTTAATTACTCGAATAGAAACCGCCGCGGCAAATGCTCGCTCCGAAGCATCGCAAAATCCGTGCAGTTGCACCGAAGAGGCGGATGACATTTGTATCCAGCGGGGGACCTTCACTTCTTCTAACAGGTGAAGAGATTGTGAGTACTCAGTCCAGTAAGAAGCCAGTTCATGGGATAAAGGTTCGTCCCACTCTAATCCTGACTGCCACATTCTTTGCATAAATATTTTTGCAGAGATGACTACTGGAGCAAGCCAGCCTAAGGGATCATAGAGCTTGGCTATAAACGAGAGTATATTTCTCTTTGTATGGGGAGGAGAGGAACTTTCAGATCGAAGCTTAAAGTGAAAAGAATCTGAAATGGGATTCCAAAATATTCCTAGGGTTTTTATCGTAAACTTATCGTGAACGTTAATAAAGGAGGGTTCCACCAAACGATAATGCTGTGGTAAGTGCTCCAATAGTTTTGGATTATTCGCAGCCCATTTTCTGAGTTCAAATTTTCCTGCTTTTAGAAGCTCCGTTAATTCACCCTGAAGTGCTATCGCATCGTTTAAATTGTCCGCCCCTGAGTACACATCATCTACGTATACATCCCGTACTAAAAGCTCCGCCGCTCTAGGATATTTAAATTTTTCGTCCTGCGCTAATTGCTGGAGAGTACGTATCGCCATAAAGGGTGCGCTTGATGTTCCAAAAGTTACAGTCAAAAGACAAAAGTCTTCGAGAGGTAGTTCTGGACATTTTCGCCATACGATTCTTTGGTATTGTGCATCGTCTGGAAACACCTTAATCTGGCGATACATTTTCTCTATATCTGTACTGAAAACAAATTTCTTCTGACGCCACTCAAGAAGAAGAGAAAATATGTCCTTTTGTAAGGCAGGGCCCGTCAAAAGACGGTCATTTAATGAAAATCCGTTGTCCGTACGGCATGAGGCGTCAAAAACAACACGTAGCTTAGTTGTTGCGCTGCTTTTATTAACTATACCGTGATGAGGAAGGTAGCAGTGACTATTCTCAGGGACTTTGAAATCTTCTGCTGATAATTTACGCATATGCCCCATTGAGAGATATTCTTCGAGACATTTGGTGTACGCTTCATGAAGATTGGGATCCTTTTGCAGCTTACGCTCTAATTGCTCGAACCTTTTTACTGCAATCAGGCGAGATGCTCCAAACTTAGGGTCATTTAACGAAAGGGGGCGGAAGGGTAGGTGCACCATATATCTTCCATCATTTTCACGACGGTGTGTCTTCATAAAGATTTCTTCACACAAAGCATCTTCCGGAGACATTTCTGGTTTGTCAGGGATGTCCTCAATTTCCCAGAATTTTTTAATTTGGCTATTAATTTCGCAACAATTATGGAGACTGAGAATATAACTTGAAGTGGTCGCTGGCTCTGTCTCCTCATAATGGGTATTCCCGAAAACGACGTAACCGAAGAGCGTCTTTTGCGCCACAGGGGTTCCAACAGGTCCACGTATCAACTCACCCTCTACAATTTTAGAATAAACGTCAACACCTAGTATTACATCGATACTCCCAGGATTATAAAAATAAGGGTCAGCCAAAGGAAGATTCGTTATGTGAGCCCAATTTTCAATTCTCACGCGTTCTATAGGAAGGACGTTGGTAAGATTACTTACTACGAGAGCTACTGTCTGAAGAAGGGGCGATAAACCTGTCTCAGATGAAATATGTAAACTTACTTTGGCGTGAGCTTTTCCGGTTTCTGTTTGCCCTAATCTAAAAATCTTGACCTCTGTAGGTGACTTTTTCAATTGTAAAAGCTGGACTGCGTTTGTCGTTATGAACGTGGCCTGACTACCCGGGTCTAGCAACGCCCTCAAACGTACCCATTCTCCACGCTCCGATTGCACTCGAATAATCGCGGTAGCAAGAAGTGTACTTCTATGTTTCGGAGTGAAAAAGGAATGTACTTCGGGAGTTGGGTTAAGATTCTCAGTTTGCTGAGTCTGAAATGTTCGGGTCGACTCAGAGTCGAAATGAAGCAACGTATTATGCCGTTTACCACACTTATAACAGGATTGGGAACTAGGACACGACCGCACAGGGTGGCTCACTGCTAAACAATTATAACATAACTCCTTCTTAGTAGCAAACTCGGTTCGCTCTTTGGGATTCAAATCCTTAAATTTTCTACATTTTCTCAACACGTGGGGTTCACGGCAGTAAGGGCACTTGGAGAATGGGGTAGAATGAAAAACGTGAGTGACCTTCGCTTCCTTCTCTCGATGTTTGTCCGGCTTATTTCCGGTTATCTTTCTATTATAAGATTCAGGTATAACCATTTCTAAAGCTCGAAAACGACCCTCAAGAAAAGTAAGCAAAGTTTCAAGACTGGGATATTCTCGAGAATTACTTAAAGCTTGTTCCCATAAAGTTCGGGTTTCTTGGGGTAATCTTTGGGTAATTAAAAAAACTACAATGGGATCCCACTGCTCCACTTCAATCTTTAAACCTCGAAGCGAAGCAAGACATTCATTCGTGGTGTCTACGATTTTTCTTAATTGAGTAGCGTTCTCATTTTTAATAAAGGGTTGTGAAGTCAGTGTCTGAAGTTGAACATTTATCAAAACGCGATTATTTTGATATCGTTTACAGACGAGAGACCACGCTGTTTCATAGTTAGCATCTACGGTAGTCAAATGCCTGATTAGCTGTAATGCATCATCACTAAGACATGACTTCAGATAATGAAGTTTTTGTACCGGGGGTATAGATTCATTTTTATGTACCAAAGAAGAAAATAGATCTCGAAATGACATCCATTCTCTGTAGTCACCAGTAAACTTCACTAAATCAATTCGTGGTAGTTTTATAGGGGGGGTTTTATTTGATTTTATACTTGATCGCACCGATTGCTCTCTCACATTCCTACTCTCAATATCACTATCACTTTGCGCATTAATTTCACTATCCGTATCTGGATCGGAAGATTTTTCACCGCTATCAACTTCTCTTTGATTCACTTCTTTTGAGACAAGTTTTTTAGAACCGTTCACTTTCTTAGTAGAAGCAGCTTTTTCTAATTTCGAGACCGATTCGAACACATCAAGCAATACACCTTTATACTCCGAATAGGAATCTTCCATAACACTATAGTGATCTTCAGTGAAATACTTTAGCTTAGATTTTTCCTCTTCAGAGGCGGACACGCTTACCTTTTGATCACCTAAACAATATTTTTCCCACAAGTTATCTAATTCCCTTATTCTCCCTTGGATATAACCAATTGTGATGCGATCTTTAGGTGACTTTTTATAATTAACCCACAGTTTTTTAATTTGTACCTGGATAGCTTCTTGAACGGCGATTAATTCCTCTAGCTTTTGGGCCATATTGTATAAAATTGATCAACTCCCTACTAACGATCTAGGACAACCTTATTTTAATCACTACCAATTTCTATCAAACTAATGATCTTAAGAACTTGAACAGCTGAGACACCGTTCAACAACACTCACTGCATGCGAAAATTATTAATTTACAGCGATCTCCAAAGCAATGCACAATCAAAGCAATGAACAAATCAATGATCCGTTAGCTCATTCGAATGACGTTATGACCACTTCTTGTATATGAGAACTCTCTTAAATGAATTATGGGTAAGTGTAAATAGAATATTGGATAACCGAGTACCGTTGATCACTGCAATATCCCAGCAACAAATGCATCCATTAAATGCACAAATTAGCGTTAGATTTTATGTTTCTTTATCACACTTAACTCTTTATTTCTTCACACCTTTTGTGTTATTTCAGATTTTGTTAGTAATTTCTAGAGTTGCGAATTTATACAAATTACCTGTTGAGTATAGGGGATTCCACTTTTATCGGGAAAATCCGGCTCGGATAGGACCAATGTTGAATTTCCAAGGAGGCGAAAATTCTGGGGAACACAATGCGGATAAAAATGGAACACTAAGTAATTCTTAATTCAGCGATTTATTTTAAACTTCTTGGACAAGTGTGATAAATGATTAAGCTATATTAACTATGACCTCTGCGTCTGTCTTCCACGAGTTCTAGCGGTCAAGTGCAGCTGTGATAAGAGGTAGACTTCTCACTCCGTTCTGACGCCGTTGATTTTCTCTCTGGTATTTCGAGAGACTGAAATGATAGGGTTTCCAGATGATATTCAACTAATTCCTTAACAGCGGTTCAACCCAAGGCATATCGGCCGATGAGCCTATCCTCCTTCCTTCTCAAGTCAATAGAGAAAATCATTGACCAACATATTCGGTACGGTTGTCTGAAGGACACGCCGCTACATGCAAACCAGCACGCATATCAGGCAGGCAAATCAACTATAACAGCACTACACAATCTGGTTGGAAAACTGGAAGATGCTGCTAACGGTAGGGGCATTGCCCTTTGTGCTTTCCTTGATATTGAGGGTGCCTCTGACAATACGTCTTTCACGTCCATCGAAAGAGCGGCCATCGATAGACGTATTGATCTGCCGACGGTGCAATGGATTGGGGCAATGCTGAGTAACCGGAACAACACAGCGAGGCTGGGGGACAATTCGGTAACAATAAGGGCCACTAGAGGTTGTCCTCAGGGGGGAGTTCTTTCCCCACTATTGTGGTCACTTGTTACCGATGATCTCCTGGTCAAACTGACCAATGCTGGCTACGATAGCCAGGGCACCGCAGACAACCTGGTCATTACCATAGAGAGCAAGCAGGACATAATCATCTCAAGAAGACTGCAAAATGCTCTAACCATGGTACAATCCTGGTGTGCTATGGATCGCCTCAGAGTCAACCCTAGTAAAACTACCATTATACCGTTCACAAGAAAAAGGAAGCTAAGGCTAGAGGCTCCTACTCTTGAAGAAACACGGATAGAATTCTCAAGTGAGGTCAAATATCTAGGAATAATCCTAGATCAAAGACTCACTTGGAATCCTCAACTTAATAGGGTTACAGGAAAGGCTATGAGTTCCCTATGGTCCTGCCGAAGACTCTTTGGAAAGACCTGGGGACTAAGGCCCAAAATGGCCCTCTGGGCATATGAAACAATCATAAAACCCGTGGTCACCTACGCAGCTCTCGTGCGGTGGCCAAAAGTAGAACAAAAGACAGCGCGGTCCGCACTGCAAAAACGGCAGAGGTCAGCATGTCTAGGGGTTACAGGCGCCATGCGCACATGCCCCACGGCAGCTATGGAGGCCCTACTAAACCTCCCCCTTTACATATACATCTAAAGAAGGAGGCTGCCTCAAGCGCAATAAGGCTGACTGGCGCCAATCTCCTCACAGCAGGGAATTGGTCTGGCCATAGGAAAATCCTTGAAGAATTCAAGGGTGATCTGGTGATCAACTCAATAACAGATATTATGCCGAAGAGGCATAACTTTGACATGCCATTCAAGCTGATCCTTGAGAGCAGAGATTATTGGCTCAATAATAGACATATCTTTGAAAGGGGATCTCTGGTTTGGTACACGGATGGATCCACGATGGAAGACAGAACAGGCATCGGGGTCTTTTAACCAAGATCAAGGATATACAAATCGTTTGGTTCTACACCAACCATCTTCCAAGCAGAGATACATGCCATCGAAATCTGCGCACGCGAAATTGACAATAGAGGAATACGCGGTGCTAAAATATATATTATGTCCGACAAGGCGGCACTTAAGGCGTTGGGATCGTACACCTTTGAGTCTTATATCGTCTGGGACTGTCTCACTGCTCTTAAAGAACTGGCCCGGAGCAACAGCATCACGCTGGCATGGGTACCAGGGCACGAGGGCATTGAAGGCAACGAGAAGGCGGTTTACCTAGCAAAAAAAGGTGCGGATTCTCTGTTTATTGGACCGGAGCCATTCTGCGACTACTCAAAAAGCCGAATAGCAATGCGTATCCGGTCATGGGAGGACGATTGTAAGCACTCACACTGGGCAAACATCCCAGGGTCAAGACAAGCAAAGAGGTTTATAACCTACTCAACACAGAAAACGAAGGAGCTGCTCTCACTCAGCAGACCAGATTTAAGGCTGATAACAGGACTTTTAACTGGTCACTGTCACCTAGGCTACCACCTTAAAAAGTTAGGGCTGGCTGATGATGACACCTGTCGATTCTGTCTAGAAGAGGAAGAGACTGCGGAACATATCCTCTGTCACTGTGAGGCACCTTGGTGGGGCTTTCGGCTTTCCCATCACCGTCAGACATAGTCAAGATAGCCCTCAGAAAAATTTTAGGACTTATAAGGGAACTAAAAATTGACAGGGCGGCCTAATAATGAACCTGACTAAATGATACGGAAAAGTCCTTGATCCAATCCTTAATAATAATAATAGTAGAAATTTTACAATAATATTTTATTTAGAACAATTAATTAAATTTTACGGTAACTCTAAAGACTTTTAATCGAATTAATTTTGTAGTCGCAGTGCTCCTGATCGTTGCTTCATTGCAATATACTCTCTGAAATCGGCTGTCTCGTCCTCTGATCCGGCTGGTCCTGGAATTTCCTCTTGGGTAGCTTTTGCCTAGTGATAATTTATTTGTATTGAGATGACCATTGACCTGTGCTGCCCGCCTTATAATTTTCTCCTTTAATTGGAGATGCTTATTATTTCAGGACAATCTTATCGATTAGCACCTCGCTGAAATTTGCCTTGTTGGAGAGCTCTGGAATTTTTCGAGATCCCACCGCTGCTACCAAATTTTTCTTGCCTGCCTTTCTTTTACTATGCCTGGCAGGAAAGACGGTGAGTGCTTGCTTTAAAGGATAATAAGACTCGAGGAGAGCTGAGGACTCTCCTGATTTAACTCAATATCTTACTTTTACAATTGGTCAAACTTAACTAACTGTCACGTATTTACTTAAGTTTTCATTCTAAGGGAGGAAATGATGACCAACCACAAAAATCATTAAATCCATGCCAATGCACTTAATTACTTTCTTCGACTTTGGACTTGACGTTAAGTGCTTTCTTGCATGCTTGAGTGCAGTACAATATTTGGAAAGTGCTTTTCTCACACTCTGAGCAATAAAGTGAAGAATTTATTGGTCGCTAAAATTTTATTGAATTGAGAATGCTAAGCAAAATTAATATTTTGAAATTAAATCAAATGGGATACTTGGGATGTTTGGAATGATCGCAAAATTTTAATGATTTGTTTAGGGATATTACTATTACTTACATACTTTTAGATATTTGGAGTGATCGCGAGATTTTAATGATATTAAGAGAGCAGATTTTATCTTTTTGAAAGCAATTGACTTTATATTTTCGGGATGAATGCAAGATTTGTTTAGAATAAGGATAAGTAGTTTTAAAATAACGATGGACGAAAAAATTTTATTATGTCGCTTGGTATAAAATATGTATGTGACACAGGGTGGATGTGCTGCATATAACAAAGTTGGTTAAGTATGAAAATATATTCACCTAGCATAAGACCACTGAAGAATATATAAAAAATTGCAGTAGTTTCCTCTTCCCAAATACCTATTGCAAATTTTTGAAACATTGGAGTCTGTAACCACATATTAACAGTGTAACAAATAACTATGCCGCTACCGTCTTTCAATTCCGCTACCCCTCCCGAAAATTTTTCTTGGTTTAAAATTTTCTTTTGAAGTGGAGGGAGAAGCTAATTTCCGGCTGGGAATTGTAAAGCCTAATAAGTGAACTAAACCCTTCTTTGCAGAGAATATTATTTTTCGTCATATAATTGGCTCGAGAAATCGAAAAGACACCAGTGTTCCAGGATAAATATACCGGGTAAGAGACAATTCCTTTCTTCCCAGACCGGTAGCTAGGTATGGCACAGTACACGTGTTTAGCTGTTTAGGCTAAGTAGTTTAAGGGCAATTCGTTGCTCGGGTGCAGTACGCGTGTTGCGCGAAGGGGCAAAGGCACTAAACTATTTAGTCTAAGTAGGGCGAGGGCAACTCGTTGCTCGGATCCGTACGTGTGATGAGCGGAGAGGCCTAAGGGACGTAGTTATTAAGAAGCAAGCCTAGAAATAAGCCCGTATGACTAAGACCCACTAGTATTGTTAAATATACAATTAAACGAAATAGCGAGTAAGAGACTGAATCGTTAAGTAGGGATAACAAATTAAGTGTTACTAAGAACCGAGATTTCTAATTCAGTCCCAACTCAAATTCTCTCTTTTTCTCTGCATTAATATACTCTGATCTTTCTCTAATGCATCTACCCAGACAAATTTATTTTATGACTTTTCCACTACCAAACCGATAGTAAATCGTACTGCGATGACGCCCGAGTAACCACACAGTGTATGACGAGAACGATACTGCAAACGGGTTTTTCTTACATCTCTACGCTTGAGTGCCGGTGCGTTCCGTCTGTGAAAATCTCAATTCTGCGATTTGTTGTCTTAAAGAATAGAAATCTAAAGCTTCGTTACTCGCAGAGACATTTGCTCGCATGTGTTAGGGCAATCTTTGAAGCCACAATGTCACAAAAATAATCGCCGTTTACAATAGAACTTGCCCGCGGTTGTCCTAATAATTTACAAGGCTTTTTATATCCTAAATAGATGGCTTAGAGTAGTTTATTGATCCGTTTATGCTCCAATTATCCAAATTCACGCACGGGCCATTGTTTCAATGGTACCCCCCCCCCCTCCCCCCGTCTACACTGTCCATAAATGATGGCATACGATATGTTATTGATACGGAATTGCCAGTGTAGACCACGAAGTCATGATATGCCATACATGGCCGACCATATTGCCTGCGATATATGGAATAGGGATCTGCGATCTTCGATTCGATCTGTGCGAATCGATCTGCCAATTTTTAAACCGATTTTTCGCGGGACCGATTCAGCTCAAATCGATTTATTTATTTCCGATTCCCATCGATTTAAGACAAGACGCGACGCGACGCGATAAAATAAAACTGAGCAAGCTCACGTGGAAATTTTTTCGCATCATCATTAATTTGTGTAATATTATCAGATTTCTAAAATATGGTAGTGTTATCACTGCGTACTTTGAGTAACTATACTGCCAAAAAGTGTAGTTGGGAGCATTCAATTTTAGTGCATCCCTGGTTAACTCTAAGACCTTTGAAAATTGCTCCCTGCTAACTAGGATAGGTGTTACGTCTGGAGCAAGGTCTTCTTCTAAACTATCATCACTTGTTATTAGTTCTTTTAAATTGCAAAATTAATCACTTGGTGGGAAAACATAATATATTGTCATATGAAGTTCACCGGTTTTTGCTAGTTATGACAAGCTGAGCCTAATAAAGCGAAACAAAATTTGTGCTTCTCCAAATTGAAATGTAAAAATAAATGGAATCGATCTATGAAGATCGATCTTTTAAGAGCGATTCATCGATCTTCGAAATCGGGAAAAAATTACAAATCGATCCGAACTGAATCGATTTTCTCAGTTCGATCCCCCATCCCTAATATTGAAAAGAAAATTGTCAGCATAACTTTGACGATTAAACCGACGCGTACTGAAATTATTAAATTAATTAATTTTTACCAACAAAGGGAGTGCTTGTGGAACTATAAAAGTGCATTTTATAAAAGACTGGACATGAAAAACTTGGTAGAAACTTCCCAAGAATTTAACAGTGAACAGTCTGAGTGAAATTAAAACCCATTGCAGAAAGTGCATTTCACATTTCTGTATGTTGTTTTTTAATTGCTAGCTCAATCCAAAATTTACACAAACAATAAAAATTAAAAAATTAAAAATAATATAGACAATTTTAAACAATTACACAGACAATTTTTAAAAGTGTATAATTTACTTTCCAAAGTAAGCACTTACTCAAATTGTGCACTTGTCAAACGGCAGAAGTTTCGATAATTTTCCCCATCCCCCCAGATGAGATCTTTAAGATGTTCTGCAATATCATAACTTTTCTTTTCGCGAGAAAAGGATTGACCCATAACTTTCGCTTTCTTTATTTCTTCATCTCTTCTAGCTTGGCGAGCTCCAAATTCTTTAATATAATCAAACCCCTAATCGCAGTCCTTATCAACCATGACAACGCCATAGTCTAGCTAGAAGTGATATGTCATAGCATAATTTGCTCACATAAAGTTTTGTTTCCAAGATGGCGTTGCCATAAAATATGGTAAGACATCTTTTATGGACAGTATAGACAGGTGGTTAAGTAAATGTCAATAGTATGCATTAGTATGTTCCCATCGATAGCTGCTTCATCGGTGTGTGATTTGGTGTAGTCGACCGTTATTCCTGAAGTGAAATATTGTGATTCGACTTGTGCGACCCACAGCTCTGGGTGTTCCTTCTAAAGGGGAAGCTTTTTACTGATATCTTGAAGATTTCCTGCTTTCCCGATGTTCTTTCTCTGGGCGGCATTTGTGATGTTCCCTGCACACCTTTAGCCGAGGGCGGCAGTGGTGTAGTATCTGATTCTTTATTGTCAGACATTTCACACAAACTCTGATAGAACAATATTTTTAGGCAATCACTTAATCTCCGATTAAATAATATTATGCAACTAGCCTTTTGCGCGAATTTTTCAAGCGGCAGGCCACTGTGGAGGATATACGAGTTCAAAATAATTAAATAAAACCGATTTATTTCCACAACATATACTTAATATACTTAAAAACTAAATTGATTGATAACCAACATCTACGTTTTCTTTTATTTTCGTTTATTAATTGGCGCATCGATGAATCTCAATTGTCGACGATGAATCTCAACTGTATTGCTTATTCTGTACTTCTTCGTGCCATTGTTGGTTTTTATGAGTAGTATTTTGAAGACTTTACAGGGACGAGGGTTGCTATAGCTCTATGACCCCTATGATGAAGATGTGTGCTCAATCAAGTTTGATTTTTAAAACTGAATTTATTATTTATATCATTTACATATATTGATCTCATTGATGAACTTGCTGTCTATAAAGTTGACGCTCCGTGCCGTACAGCCGGCGAAACCCTAAATTTATTGCCGACCGGTTGGTAACATTACACAGCTCCACAAAAAAAAATGAAAAAAATAATAATATGGTCTGACTATGTCTACTACATGTTTTCGAAAGTCGCTGAATCCGAATCCGAGGTCCGTTTAACCCCATCACATCAGGATTTTCCATAACCTCAAAATTTAGACCAAAAACCCTTATTACCACTTGAATTTATAATAAAACCCCATAGCCCCTTCATACCAAAAATCCAAAAAACCCTAACCCCTTAACCCCCAGCCCCTCAACCACTAAACCGCATAATCCCATAACCTCAAAATAAAAGCGGCAAAGGTCACAATACGCTCCTCATTTTCCAAGTTAGGGCTAGATAGGCAGTTCCACATAAAATCCTGATATGATGGGGTTAAACGGACCTCGGATTCGAATTCAGCGACCTCGAAAACATATAGTAAAAATAGTCAGACCTCATTATTAATTTTTTAAATTTTTTTTGTGGAGCTGTGTTATTTTGAAAAAACTTTTCCACACACTCATATGATTTGATGTCATTGGATTATTTTACTTGGGACTACGTTAACTTTATGGTCTATGGTGAAAAACCGAAAATTCTTGAAGCATTGGAAGCTAACATAACACGCATTATTTCGCTAATAACGCCGGATTTGTTGGAACAGAATGCGCTGTGTAAACGCTTGGTGGGGAGAATATTGCCGGATATCATTTTCAAAAAATAAATTTAGAGTTTTGTCCTTCGAACACAGTAATATATAGGGTGTTTCAGATCTGACGTGCCAAGATTAGTAGGGTGATAGATCTCAATTAGACAAAAATAAAAAATTGTATGGTGGAAGAACGGGGGAGGCAATCTCAAGCGTTTGGGAGTTATCGGGTGATTCATAAATTTCAGTTTTTCATGGTATGCACAATGCACATTACTCTTTTATTTTTATCTTTTTATCTACCCCATACAGCGACATCAAACAAACGCTAAAAAACTACTACCTTTCAAAAATTGTCAACAATGTTGGTCTAACTCCTACCATTACAGGTACAGTCACTTCCAAAATGAAAAAAATGGTTTGCGCTTACCTAACGTTCAGAATTTTCCCAAATTTTCTCCGAAAGTCATGTAATTAGTACACCGTATTTTTATAATTATTAGATTGCCCATCTCATTATCTCTCGAAAAAGGTGCAACATGTACACGTAGTGAAATTGCAGCCAGCCTCTCTCTTACTTTCATCGCTGCATTCCCAATTCGACTAACTAAATCCTCCCTATTGTTAACTGAGCTTGAATAAACTTGATACTTCATTGTTTACCATAAGAAAAAGTCCAACGGTGTAAGGTCTGGAGATCTAGCAGGCCAAGGAATTGGTGCACCTCGTCGAATCCAGCGGTTAGGAAATTTTTCACTTATTATTTCGTTCACAATGTTCGCAGTATGCGCTGGTACTCCATCGTGTTGGTGAAACATTCCCCTAAGATTATCCATATGATTCTCCTCTATTAGATCTGGCATTGTATTGCCCAAAAAGTCCGCATAAATTTCATTATTAAGCACTTGCGGAAAAATGAATGGTCCTACCAATTGGTTGCCGATGATACCAACCAAAACATTGACACTGAATCTTTGCTGGAATGAGGTCACCTTTATCCTGTGTGGATTATTTTTCGACCAAGTATGGAGGTTATGGAAGTTCGTGATATTATTAATGGTGAATTGACATTCATCTGTCCACAGAATTCGGTCCAGAAACGCTCTGCCGTCAATGTCGCGTTCCAGAAGCCAAGTGATAAATTTCAGTCTCCTCTCGGAATCTCCTTCCAGTAGTTCTTGGGCTGGGTGATGATGATATGGACGTAATCCCCCTCGATGAAACTCCCTCCAAATGTTAGATGACGACACTTCTAATCGCCTTACGACTCGTTTCGTGCTCGTCTCAGGCTTCTGCCTTACGATGGTGATTAACGTCGGCAGAAGTTCCCGAAGTTTCGGGTTGTGTCTTCGTGTGTGAAGTTACACATCCTGTTTCTCTTAACCTTCGGAAAGTACGTGTAAATACCCCTCTTTGGGGTGTTCGCCGGTAAGGGGATTTTCTTTGATACTTCAGTACAGCAGTCCTCTCTTTTCCGTCTACTAAACCATAAATGTAAATAATATCCGCGTATTCCTCAAATGTAAATTCTACCATTTTTTAATAATTTTTACTTAAAATCCCCCATACTTATTGATATGTTTTTCAACTATGATAGGTGTTCTTATTGACTGACCCGAAGTGGCTTTCGAAGAGACTGTACCTGCAATGGTAAGAGTTAGATAAACATTGTTGAAATTTTTGGAAACTGCCACGTATGTTTTAGCTCAAAAAACAAATAATGATTTTAAATTAGAATAAGGGGTCTCTGGGGCTTTGCAGTTATTTCTATTATAAATAAAACGTTTAATGTTATGTTGTTTTTAAATTTCAGGAGCTTCCTTCCGAAGACGGATGATTAAAGCAGTACAAAAAGATTTCATGCTTTACAAGTTTGAATATAAAGGGTAGTCCACCATAAACTATAACTATGACAGCAACACTAGACTGTTAACAACTTTTTTTCCTCAATATTATAAAAATGACGTCTCTCGAACGGGTAAGATAAAATAATGATGTCCATGTCGCTGACAGACTGCACCGAAGTTGACAACGATTACTTGCTTCGTTTTTTGTTATCGAGCCGTCCCATCAGTATCATTTTCCCTGGCACTTTTTGCCACCATGCTCTGTTGCGCTGTTCGGTGCAGAATTTTTAAATGCTGCACTTTTCCATCTTGTCATATTTTGTGGCGTAAATCATTCATGGGCTAACCATTTTTATCCATTGGGCAGCAGTGCCGGGGCTCTCAATAATAAAAAAAAGAGGAAGATGTGCGCACATGATGGCATCCTGAGGGTGATATGGAATCTGGGGCTTGGGCAGCATCCCATTTGTACAGCACTTGGGTGTTTTATTAATGTTACTGACGAGGCAATGCAATTTACGGATATGTCTCTCCCGTCCGATGATACATGCCAGGCAGATAGATGAATTCTCATTAAAAGTTGCAACTGCTGGACTAAAACTGAACGAGTTATTGGACACTGGCTTAAAGCAATGTAACTCTTTGATTACTGTCCCCTACTAGCTGTATTAAACGGTAAAGGCTTGTGTACGTTATGCCCGAAATGAATTAATAACGAGGAGACATAATGAACTTAATACTAATTGAGTAATAAAATGCCATTTCTTTTTGGAAGCGCTCAAAAGCTTATTACCGGAAAATAACACAAGTTGAATAAGGGTATGCGTGACCTCAAAGTAAAAAAATTTTATTTTGTAAATATGGAAATTAAAATGTTTTTTATAATTACAATAATTGGTGCTTTCATACCACTTAGGTGCGTTTAAAGTTTATGGGAATGAAATTGTTATTTGTTTTTGATATTGAAAATTACTTTCTTTAATTTTAATATAATTCAGAAGCTTCCTTTTAGTACTCTGAAATAAAAACTATGTAACTGCTTATTATATTTTAAGGAATATCAATTCATACATATATTTTGATTGATTGATTGATTGATTAGATTTGGAGGTGTGAGGTTCTCAAGCGCCGCGGCCACTGGGGCCTATTGTGCTAACCCTCTCAACTCCTTATAGTAAGCCGGTCCCTCCGAAGAAGTTCAACAGCTCCCGCAGTTGGCAGTCATTCAGCCCGCTCGGTACCAGGGTTGGTTTCCCGAATAGGCTAAATCTGCTCCTGGCTACTGCAGGGCATTCACATAGCACATGTAATGGGGTCTCATCCTCCTCCAGGTAGAGTCTGCAGGTGGGGTCGATGGCTCTGCTTATCCTTACCAGGCAGGGTCGCCAGATTTTCCACAGACAATATCGCCAGATGGACACTAAAAAGTCGCCAAAATCGCCAATCTATAAATTTTTTGTAGCCATGATTATAGCCAAAATGTCAAAGTGGAAATTACGATGGCAAATGTGTTAACACGGAAGTACACGTAAGTGCAAATAGTCACTTCCTTTAGCTTATCGCGATAATATTACAATAAATTGTTTTTTTATTGGGTATGCAATATACTGTGTTAAGGTACGAGTAATTTATTTAATTATTTATATTATTTTAATTATTTATATTTTTGAACGTTTTTACAAGCACAATTTCATTTGATTCCCATTTCACCTTAATGAAAATTAGACCCAAACATCAAAATTCAATTCCTATCTTCGTGTCAAATATTAACTCCCTATATGAAAGAGTTTTGGAAAAAACCCCAAACAATTAAAGACTTCCAATAAAATGTTTTTCATTATCACCTAAAGTTAAAGTGGTTTTCAATTGTAGATACTAACGCTTTCATCAGTGATTCCAACGCTCGTAGCACCTTATTATCTTTTAGAAGTTCAATTGTGTTTGAATCGTTTTGCAGTGATTGTACATTTGGGTACAATAGATCGGATTTTGACTCCGTTATAGATGACTTATTCAGGATGCTTAGAATTTTCTTTTGCAACTCGATCTCTGGATCAGGTTCGACAATTTTCAGTTGAGGAGCTGGAAGATCAGCTGCCTCGCCTAACTCAGCCTTTAATTGTAACTCACACGTTTCTTGTAAAACCGTTAAGGAACTATTGTCAGCAAGTGCGTTTAATAAAGTTTGAATCGCGTCTGGATGACATTCTTTTAAAGGAGGAGCAACTGAGCTATTTGGAGGAATGATTGGCAAAGCTGTCGCCAGTAATTTCTGCCTCTCTGCGCGCAATTAGATTTGAAAATCATTTCGAATTAAAATTCCGACTGATCAACTGCAACTGAGTTTTCAGTCGAATTCAATGCCAAAATCAAATTTGAAATTATTATTCTCTATAAAAGGTGAAAAAACGTAATGAATCTATACATATTCAAAAGTCCAATTACGTGTACTTGGTTAACGACAATTATCTGTAGGATCTCTTAGTTTTAATAAACCGTTTTCCATTATTTCTACATTTATTAAAAATCACAGAATTAAACTGCGAAAAAGCCGGCAAATAACTTATTAGACGTGCCGTAGAATTTTCTGTCACTTGCAGTTGCGGCAACTTTTACTCAAATTAGCTAAATTTTCAGGAAAATTCTGCTAAATTGATGTATATTACAATTGCAAATCTTTAGAAATTATTTTTTAAAAGGTAAATAATCTGTCAATTTTTCTTTCAAGAAAAATCGCCATAAAAACGCCTAAAGTCGATGAAAAATCGCCATCGCCAATTTCATATTTTTTATCGCCAGGGTTGATGAAAAATCGCCAATTTGGCGAAAAATCGCCACGTCTGGCGACCCTGTTACCAGGTGCTTCCTTAGCTGACAGTGGCCCGTAAGTAGGCCAACCAGAGTTCTAACAGCCGACCTGCTCAGCTTGAGGAGCTCCCTGGATCTACCCGGCGACGGTGAAGGCATAAGGCTTCTTGAGTGAGCGTGCCCCTCAATACTGTTCCAATACAGCCTATGTCCCTCATTTGCGCGGTTTGCTATTAGCCTTTTAGCCGTGCAGAGAGGTATTCCACAAACCGGCTCCGGCCCTATAAAAGGGGTTTTAGACCCCTTCCTAGCAAGTTCGTCTGCTTTTTCATTTCCCGTGTAGCCCTGATGTCCCGGTATCCAGATCAAGCTTACTTGATTAGTTCTACACAGTGCGTCTAGGCTCCTTTGGCATTCCCACACCTGATTTAATCTGGTGGTACATGAAGCAATTGCTTTGATTGCAGCTTGACTATCCGAGAAGATTGAGATCATTTTGTTTTTATAGGCTCTTCTTAGGTTCTCGTAGGTGCATGTCAGTATGGCGAAGATCTCAGCCTGGAATACCCATATATATATATATATTCCCAGGGCCAGTGATAAACTGAATCGAGGAGAGTCGCTCCAGACCCCTGCCCCAACACCTGATTCAGTCTTGGATCCATCCGTATACCATACTAGCTCCCCTGGACGGACAGCTGGAAGCGTCCAGGTCTCACGCTTTTCCACCCGTATTAAGGGTGGTTGAAATGGTGAGAGTCTTGCCGGCATCTGATCAGTTAGCATGGCCAACTCAGGTGTGGCTTCAAGAATCTCCCTTATTGTCGTGTGGCCCTTACCTATGTTTTCCCCAAGGAGACCGACTCCCTCTAATTTGTAGGCCGCACACAGAGCCAGGCTTTCAACCTCTATATGAAGAGGTTTAATATTTAGCATGGTTTCGAGTGCAGCCGTCGGCGAGGTGCGCATGGCTCCAGTGATGCATAGGCAGGCCATACATATATTAGTATGGAGTTAAAAATGTACATAGTACTGCGCTTATTTAAGTAAACTGCTTTTATTTGTTCGATGAATCAAAGCAAAGCTAAGTGGGTGGCCACACTTTGTAATGGATGTAACCTTGAGTCATTTAATTGAAATGTTGTTAAATTTTGTACTATGCGGTTTTTTAGATTTTTATTCTCGCGTAAATGGCAGCCAGGTTATTTCTTCGCTCATAAAATACTGCAATAAAGAAATAAATCTTCAATAATTAATTATAATTTTATTACACAGTTGCTTCACTCAATTGACCGCCCCAAAGCAATTAGTTTCCAGATGTATGAATTAAAAAATGTAAAGATGTATGAAAGGAAAATGTTCAGTTGTTTCTGCGACGCACAATTTTATTTCATATCATCGAACAAAGTTATTCTGTCATAGAAAAAACTTATTTTTTAGTTCTTAGTACATTTTAGATTTTCCTTTTTTATAATGTATTTATCGTCTAACGTCTGAAGGACTGATTGCTTCTAAACATGTTCAACTGTTGTGTAACGTCTTACGTTTTATTGCATTAATTTCGTCTAAATAAAGTTCATCAGTTATCTTAAAACCAAGGAGGAAGGAAGAAGAAGAAGAAGAAATTTTCCACAATAAAAACGGTGAATACGCCAAACCGCTCTATTCGTCGACACACTAAACTTGAAGAATTAAAATGAAAATATCGAAGAAGGTCTCCTCTAAGCATAGGTTTGCTCGCAAAATTCATTGTACTCATATAATTGTTGCGCTCACTCAGAACACTAAAATGTGTTCACATTTTTCTAGGAGAGGAAGATGTGAAGAATAACTTTTAAGTCAAAGTAATAAGTTCAGTTGCAATTTTATAGCGGTACCACTAAGCAGAATATTTAAAGATTCCCATCTTCACTTGTAAAAATAATAAATTTAATTATATCGGGAAGTTATGCTTTCTTCAGCGAAAAGCTCTGGAATACTAATTATATTTTAATAATCCGTTTTTAAAAATTCAAGTCAGTGAGTTAAAATTCCTACCCCACCCCAACTCCACCGATTAAAATTGTAGGTACCAATGGGATAACATACTCTATATATCAGAAAAAGAGTCAACCAAATCGGTCTACGCCTTACGAAGTTGAACTACCATCCCCCCTTCCCCGCCCCTTATAGAATATATTTTTTTCCCTTATTCACAATAGGTGATGATACTCTATACAACAAAAAAGAACCTTCCAAATCGGTCCACGCATTAAGAAGTTAGGTTCCACCCACACCCCCACCATCAACCCCCTCCCAGCTAAATTTTTGACGTGCTACTAATCGGGGAACATACTCTACCCAACAACAAAAATCATCCAAATCGATCCACGCGTTATGAAGTTAGAATAACCCCACTCCACCCTACGACCATCAAAATCGGTTCACGCATTCCAAAATTATGCCCGGTCATACATAAACAAAAAATTAAATAAAAAGTACGTGTCGAACTTAGAACCTCTTTGTTTTCTGGGAAGTCGGTTAATAACATAGTCAATAGTAGTTTTCTCGAGAAAACATCATGCGAGATGATAATGCTGGAAAGCGAAAAAGCTTTCGAATCAGTGTGACAGCCTTTTACACAAGATTTATGCAGCGGGTTTCCCAATGTATTTTACCAAGATATTTCAATGCTTTTATAAAGACAGATACTTTTATGTAAGCATAAACGGAACATCTTCTAAAATCCATGCCATCATGATGTACATAGATTAGGCCTTTTGCCGATGACATCGCAATTATATCAACCTTAACTGACACGAATCAAATAATAAATAATTTAGAGAAAGCTTCTTCAACACTCCATCGATATTACTTAAAATGGAAAATTAAGGTCAACGCAGAAAAAACTTACACCATATTCTCCTTAAGGAAATGAAAAGCAACTTCCCTTCTCAGCACAGATTTAATACTAGACGGGCTCCATATACTATTGTTGGATAACATCAAAGGCCTACACCTAGAGACCAAACTGGTACACGTTGATGGTAATCAAAAATGTTGATACCTTCATCAAGACTCTATATCCACTAATTCGTAGAAAGTCTTCGCTCTCTACAGAAAACAAATTAAGACTATATAACATTTTAAAGTGATCTTCATGCCCAAGGCGGGATGTGCAGGCATATAAACGGTAAGGACTTCAGACCTAACCTGTTTTCTTTTGAAAACGATGGAAAAACTCATAGATGTGAACCTACGCGCTGCCCCGTTTTTCAGTGGTATTAGCAAAGCTCAACACGCTTAAATGAACAAAAACTCAGACGTAAGGAATTCACATTAGGTACTTTCTAAGACCAGGGTCCCTTTAAGAGTCCTATGTCTGTCAATGGATTGAGGCAATGTTGAGCAGCCGGCTGAGACACGGGAAACTGGGAAACCACGAGACTGTAAGAGCTGCCTGTAGGAAGATTCCACAGGGCGGCGTTCTATTCCCTTTACTCTGGCTGTTGGTTGGTGATAAAGTTCTAAGGTTGCTAGAGAGCACCGGAAAAAAAGTGGTGGCCTTACTCACGGAGAGAGTTCTGGGCATAATGCATAGATGGGCACATGACTACGGTTCAGTATCCAATACTCAGAAGACTGAATTAGTCCCCGTATAGTTCACTGTATGTATACATCGATAGTGCGACCAATCCTGACTTAGATGCGCAGACGCCGAACCGATCTCGAAATCTTTGGACTCTGCACAGGGTGATTCTCTGCTGGGTTCCCGGTCATAGTGATGTGATGGGTAATAAGGCAGTCGATGCTCTGGCGTAGGTTCGCAGATGAACGCCTCACAAATAGACAGATAAATCGGACGGCAGCCTCTAATATCAGTTAAAAGAGAGGTAGACCTAAAAGCTGTTCAGTTCGGGTGGATCGGTCTGTCAACCTGCGACATGTCAAGAAGGAGTGGAGTAAAAAGAGAACGGTGTTTCTACTAAAGGGAAGCCGACGGAATCCCCGAAATATCGTTGCGGTTATAACAGGTCACTACCATTTTGGTAGTCATGCAGGCCGCGGACGAGGAAGAGGTTGAAACCATTTAGCATTTGCTTTTCGACTAGCCAGCAGACGGTTTCAGGCCTTTGAGAAATACTTCCTTAATGGACTAGAGGAGTTTGCCACCGTGGAGCTTAAGGACCTTACCACGTTTCTCAATAGCTGCGGCTGGTTCAATTAATCACTGCATGGCACTGCTATAGTGATCCAGATTGATGTGTTTCTTTTGCAGTGGTAATAAAAAGAACCATATCAAGGTCTATTTGAGGTCGAGTGGTTTGCTACCGGTGGGTGCCAGATAACCTAACCTAATACTATAGAAAAGTATATTCCAAAACGTTAGTTGCTGGGGACAATGCGCGAAAAGTCAGAACCAAAATAGCTGAATACCTTACCTTACCATTTTTCCACGGAAAGAGTCCATATCCTCTATAACACACACATGATAAATGAAACGATCAGACTATTGAGAGAAAATTGTCTTAACTCCTGCAGATGTTCGGACAGCCCCACAAACAGGCAACCAGTCAGAATGTACTCACTATCAGCGACCTAGCTGCATAGCTTAGAATAAGTTTAATATACACACATCAAAATTAGTCCTATAAGGATTTTGTATTTCCATTTTCCTTTAGGAAAACAATTATATATTCTAGTTATCCGTTCTTTCTTAAAATAATATTAAGACCAAGCCTGCACAGTTAATAATTAACTGACTACTGTAATTGTAATCATATTTAGCATTCAAATTCAATTTGTTAAAATTGCATTAAAGGGGAGAACCAGTTTAGTATTAAGTTTTTTTTATTTTCATAATTTTTTTGACAAGGAGGGAATGATCAGATCTTATTCAAACTTTGGGGACATTTTATACCTGGAAGCCTAACATCCAAGAAGGCTACAGTAGCGCTGTACTAGTGTAAGACGGCTATAGAGAAAAGTTGGGTTATGGAGCCACGCATTGTGCATTGGCTCTATACAAGTGTCATACGACCTATACTTATGTATGGGGTGATTGTCTGGTGGCCGGCACTAAATATATCAACCCATCACAAAGCAATGGATAAAGTTCAGAGGATGGCAACACTGCTGATAACAGGTGCCATTTCAACCAAACGTTCTAAAGCCCTGAACACTATTCTTCACCGTCTTCCATTGGATCTATTTGGTAAACAAACCGCATCCTCAGCCGCCATTAGGCTTCGACCTCGATGTCTCATTCCGCTTACCTGACTACTGCAGCGTGTTTCAAGCGGAAATGGCTAAAAAAGCAGCAGCGGACCGCCTGAATCATCTAACGCTTCCTACAGACAGCATATGTATTTTCAAAGGTAGTCAGGCCGCTATTAAATCCCTCTTGGCAGTATACACCACCACCAAAACGGTT
Source organism: Leptarthrus brevirostris (assembly GCA_964036015.1). Lineage (NCBI taxonomy): Eukaryota > Metazoa > Arthropoda > Insecta > Diptera > Asilidae > Leptarthrus > Leptarthrus brevirostris. The sequence continues at coordinate 48,484,192 of OZ038371.1, forward strand.
ATAATATGTCGTTCAGCACTAAATGACATAGCTGGACATAGTAATATTCCGGGCAACTGCAGAGCCGACGAACTAGCGAGAATCGGTACTACTAGTCCTGATTCGGACATTAACTACCAGGTGGTTAAACCGCTGGCCACATGCAAACTGGAACTCTCACAGGAGTCTCTCAGGATTGCAAACACTAATTGACAGAAGGAACACTCCTGCCTGACTACCCGACAGATATGGCTAAAACTTGACCCTGAACGGTCAAGGGAGCTCATCCTACTCGGACGCAAAACAATTAGCAGTACCGTAGCTGTTATCACGGGTCACTGCCTCACGCCGATAGACTGGGCGCGCCTTCAAACGACTTCTGTTTCCATGACGAAGGGGAAGAGGAAACCATACTTCATCTACTCGGTAACTGTCCGGCCCTATCCAACCGTAGGAACCGGTTTTTGGGCTCCCCCTTCTTTGAAGAGTTAACCGAACTAGGCTCCACTGATGTCAGAGACCTGTCTCGATTTATCAGGAGTTCAAAATGGTTCCCGACGACGAGTTAAGGCTGAACACCCTTCCCAGCCCAGTCAAATTTAATTTGACTTCCCGTGAACTGGTTCCACTGGAGACAAGGAACTGGTTCGGTGCGTAGGGGGTAACATGTTCACTCATCTCTCATTTCTTAGTTATTTTTATGGGGTTTGTTAAATTTTTGTAGCCTCAACGTGGTATCACAATGGGCCTCTTTGGCCTAAGTGTGCCTTCCTAGGCATAACCTAACCTTATACATGCTTTTAAACAAATATTTTAAAAATTTGGGATATATAAGCCGCCGCCCATTGAATGTCACCATCAGATAAAGTCTGACTGCTGATTGCGTTTACTCTGGAGGTCACAGTGTTCAGTAGAAGTCAATACGTTTGAAGATTACTTTAAGAACATGTCTTTCTCCTATATGAAGAGGTATCATTTTTGGCCTTATTTTATAATTTTTTTGAAATAAAAAATATACTTTAGATGATGATATTACCCAAAATTTGCGTTCTTATAGAGCGCAATTATGTATTATAAAGAAACTAAATATCACCTTTTTAAAACAGCTAACTTAACGGCTCCTAGCATCAGAACGAATTATGGGAACATATTCTTGAATAGTTTTAATAACAATTTATAAAATAACAAAAAATTCGATTTTCTTATTCATCTAAACTTGTTTCCCCCCTTAAAGACTGTCTCTACAGCTTAAATATTATCCAGTTATGAAGGCCTTTGTATTATGAACTACTTTTCGCTAAACCCAAATAGATTATAAGACCTACAGAATTAATCCCAATTAAAATTTAATCAGAGTTTAAAATGTTGCACGTCTACTTTATTTACGGATAAAACCTGTCTATTTCACTTTGCTCTAATTAAAATTTTTCAGGCAAAACCTAAATCTTGGCTTCATTAGCCGTCGCTGAGCAACTCAGAAATGGAAGGAAATCTAAAACGTCTTCCCTGGCAAAGTTATATTTCTTGTACTTGCTAAAAGGCTTTTACTTACCACATCCTCTGTACACACTTCAGTAAGTTATTAGCACTTAGCTAATTTTTTTGTGGAATGAATATCTACTTTTCCACACAAAACGGAGTAGAACTACCTCAATAATTTCTTATGCTGTGGTTTTCATGCAACATGCAAATTTTAATCGCATGTACAGTTAGGCGGAAAGAGAATAAGTAGTGAAAAAATCAGGCATGTGCTCAATTATCCTGATTTGCTCTATCTTGGAGCATATTTTGCATACAATCTAGGCGGCATTGTTAAATGCCGTGCCTAAAATTTCACTGAATTTGTCGTTCTCTTTTTCACAACGGAAAAATTGCCTGTTCCACTTCCTACTCAGGTGACCCAGTATCCGACAGAAAGTGAATTATGGCTGAATACGAAAATTTGTATTACCTGCCCAGGAGAATTTTCCAGAAACAAGAAGAACCAGTGTTTAGCTTTGACATAATATGATGTTCTACTGATGGTGGAAATGCTTATCAGGAGCGCTGTTGGCACATTGTTGGTAGCTAGCCAAGAAGATTTCGTTGCATCAGCGTTTGCACATCTCTACACTGTGCAACGAATGGTTGCTGGCGCTGTAGACAAATGGATTCAGAAAACTAATTTCCTACGTTAGACTGTTGAAACTTCCTTGGAAAATGTAATTGATGCCAGGGACGTGGATCATGTGCCAACACTAACGCCGCTGTTCACTGTACGGTTAATGGCACTTCTGTACATTTGTCGTTTGCAAGGCAGGAATTTTCGGGTTTACACAAGGATATGTTCGAATTTTGTGATTTGTGAAATATAAAGAGAAATGAATATTTTCCACGAGTAATTTAAAAAGTTTAAAAAAATTTAAATATTCTTCCTAGTAAAATTAGAGCCTGAATATAAAATTTCTACGAGTGACTCGATATTGTTCCAATTAGTCCTCACTATCGAAGTAGTGAGCAATTAAAATTTTCAAAGTTTTTGGCATCACAATCAAAAATGACACTTATTATTTTAAAACAAGGAATATCCACATGTAGATCAGCAAATAGAGCAAGTGGAAAAATGTATATGGATATATGCTTCCGAGATGGTGACAGCAGACGGCGGAGCTGAAGCTGGTGTACAGACTGACATCAATAAGGCGAGATGCATTTAATACTTGCTGCTAAGATCTGGCGCAATAACAGCATCTCAAGATGATCTCCGGATCTTCGAGTTGAGCGTAAAATCTGTTCTGTTGTACGGATGTCCAACATGGAAACTGACCTATCAAATAACATCTCAGTTACAAGCCTTTGTCAAACGGTGTCTCCGGCACCACGAATACCTACACAGGCTTACAGGCCAAGGCGGGATAGACGCCAGTATTCGCAGGCGAAAGTGGTACACACAATAAGAAAAAAGCCAAATAACATCGCACAACAGGTTCTACTATAGATTGGAATCCCCACGGAATCCAAGGAAGACGCCGAATTGGTCCACCGCGCAACACATGGAGGTAAGGTACCCATATCAGTAAATTGTGCCCACATTTGAAGACGTTGGCGCAGAACCGGATAGTCGATATTATAGACGCACTATGCTCCACAAAGGGTTAAGGAGAGGAGAGAGGATATGCCCTTTAACTTTGAATGCCACTACTTGGTAAGTATGAATTTAAGTGTAACTTGATGATTTTTTTGTGATTTAGAGTATGTTCCGTCATTGCTACCGTGACAAAAAAAATTGTGTATCAATGTTTACTCGAGTAATTGGTTCTCCCGATGGTACTTGTTCTGTAGTCAACGTTTCACTGGAGTAATCGGTTCTCCTGGTGGCACTTGTTCCCTACTCAGGAATTTTGCCAGCATTGTCATCTGATCACGAATGTTTTCATATGCCTCTTTGATCCCGTTGTAGTACTTTTTAGTGAAGTAAGGGTGAGCTAGTTTGTGGCCAACTATGCGGCTATAATAAGACCATACTCAGTAACGTTCAAGAAGCCGCTTGAATTAGTGCTTCTGTGGCATTACCTACTACCCCTTCCTATGCTCTTAAAGTCCTGCTGTACCTCCTTCCTCCTGATCTCTACATTGGATTTCAGGCGTCATGCAGTGCATTATGACTGAAAGAAAGTGGATACTGGTTGGCCAAATCCTATGGCCACAGCAATACCCTTAGTCAGGAACCGAGAAGATTATCTGCCATGGTTTCTGACTATACTATAGCGAACCTCACCTTTAGTAGCAGCTTTAGTGTAAGAATTCCAACAATGGAAGAATACTGAACTGCATAACCGATACGACACTATCCTATTTACTAACAGTTCTAAGATGGACTGTGGTGTTGGTGTGAGGGTGTTTTTTAAATACCACATATATCGGAGTCCTCTAGACTGCTGGATAACGCAATCGTAATCCAGGCGGAGGTCCTTGCGATCCTGAAAGCATGGTCTCCCCTGGGCCTTACTGAATCACCAATGATGAAAATTGGCATTTTTATGGATAGTTAAGCCACCATAAAGGCGCTTGGCTCGGTTACCACCTCCTCGAAGCTTGTAAGGGAATGTATATAAAAACTAGGATAAATAGGTACAATATCTCTGGGTTTCAGGTTATAGGGACAAAGCAGAGAATGAGAGAGCTGATGAACGACTCTGCCCTCGACTGCTCTGAAGCGAAAGCCGTTTACATTTCGCTGAATTCCTTGAAATAGAATTTTTTCAGCAGTTTTTGCGATAGCTAACCATAGATGGAGTGCTCCCTAAACCTGTGCCATCTCTAGAATGACCCGGCTAAGTTTTAACAAAAATAGAACATCGAAGCTGCTTCATAGGCCGCGCCCTCCCGTTGCTAAGAAAATCGAGGTCTGTACTGTCTAATAGGTCAGCATGCGTCCAGGCTGGGCGCTCCTTTCAATACGCACTGTCGCATCTACGACTAGTAAAACGGAAACCATTCTCCACCTTCTGTGTAAGTGCGCAGCACTAGCGTGGAATAAAGATCGGAGAATTAGCCCAATTCCTGAACATTCCGGGTTCGTTTCAACAACGCCCTCACGCCTCGTTTGCAAAACCAACAATATGGTTTCGTGTTGGAATATTTGTAATTCCACTTGATCACGTCGGAGTCGCCAAAATATTGGTAGAGCTCTTTTGTTTCATTCTGTTAATTGCTCTGAATGATGTTTAAGTCAAAAGTACATGCACCTTGACCTTGTTGGATGAGGTTTTGGTTCTTGTACCAATATCTTCTATAATTAAAATACGAAGGATTATCTCTTGAGTTGGCTCTTCGAAAGGATGGTAGGAGGTAGGTTTGGTAGAGGGACAGTTAGAACGTCGTACCAGCCACGTTAATCGCAACACGAATTCTGATCAACTAACTTAATTCAATTTAAAATCACAAATGTATACCAGCGAATTATACTGCCATTCATACTCTTTAAAAATTTATAAAAACCAGGCAACCAAAATGAGGGGCTCGTGAAGGAATAAAGCGGAAGACGGTACTCTTTGGCTCACATGCTGCAGTTATTCCTTGCCTTGTCGGAATATACGGTTTCTTTCAGTTCTTCGGGCTTCTTTTAGTGGCAATGAATGCACTGCCAGTACCTGTTTTTGTCGTGTCCTCCGACTAGTATGATTTGTTCTTCATTCAGGAATGCAGACAGGGTCTTTACTGTACTATGTTTGGCTAGATATCTGTACCTCTGTAGTTGCTTAGTCTCATCGTTGAAATACTTTTCTTGCATTAGCTAAATACGGAGTAAGGAAACTTGAATGCCTTGTTTTTGCATTGCTGCGAGTTAGACGCCAGCACAGAAATGGAGTAGATACTTTTAGGCACACAGTAAGAAAAGAGCCAAACAACACCGCACAAGAGACTCTAACCTAAAAAAAGACGCCGCGCAACACATGAATAAGATCCGTTGAGGAGGAACCAGATCAGCAAATCGTGGCCTCAGTTGAAACACAGTTAAAACATCCTTCGAATGATGACAAAAGCTTTTACAAACCTTCGTGAATGACTTCGCATAGGTTGGTTGAATCAAAGCATCGTCGCTAATAGCAGCGACAATGTCTGTAGCTATATAATATAATGGTAAATATTTCAAACTTTTCTCCAGAACTTTCTCTTCTGTGAGAGTGAAACTGAAGTGCCACAAGTTCACTTAACGGGGATGGAAGCTCACATCACTGTATTTCAGTTGTGGTAGTGTGTTTCGTTGTGCAAATCTTAATCGGTGTAACTTGTGCTTCTGGCTTTATTCTAGGCTGCAGCTTAATTTTCTCACCTTTTATCTGTAGAGATCACATTCAACTGGGTGAAACAAACATCCTACCGCAGAGTGAAGAATATTCAAATGGAAGCTGATGTTGTCTTTTTTCAACCGGCTTCCCAAAACCAACAAGTTTCTAAGTTCGACATATATTTTTTTATGTATAACCGTGCATAATTTCGTATCGCGTGGATTTTGATGATTCTTTTTTTGCTGGGTAGATTATGTCCACCGATTATGGGGTGTGGTGAGGTGGGGACTGGGGTGGGGCTTGGGGTGGAGTTGAAACCTAACTTTCTTATACCTGGACCGATTTGGATGGTTCTCTTGTTGTTATATCGAGGATGACCCCCCATTGCTAATAATAAAAAAAAATATGTTCCTAGAGTGGGGTGGAATGAGGGAGGGGTAGTATAACTGTGGTTGTAGTAGGTGAGGGGTTGGATGCCAACTTGTTAACGTGTAGGCCGATTTGGATGATTTGCTTTATATTATAAAAAGTATAATCCCCACTTGCTAATATGAGGAAAAATTTTTCACTAGGGTTGTTGTGGGTGGACGGGTAGGCTAACTTCATAACGTGTGGACCGATTTGGATGATTCTAATGTTGATGTCTGGAATATTTTGCCCCACTGGTACGTTGACAATTCATAGGGTAGCGTAGTGTGCGGGCTGTGTTACCCAATTTAAAATGCACAGACCTATTTAAAAGATTATTTTTTGTTGTATACAGTATTGTTGCGAGAAATCTAAAATAAAAGCTGTTGGCTCCAACGTAACCTGCAAGAAAATATGGCGACGATATAAAAACGGAAGAAAACGGATCTCTCTCTCTTTCTCGACTAGGACAAGGCGAACGAACAACAAAATGTCGTAATAGATATAAAAATAGAAATGATTTTATGCTTTTTAACGCTTTTTGTGAAGTCGGTTCAACTTTTTTTACCTATTTTATGATGGTGCTTAAGTTCAAATTTTAACCAAAACAATTTTACCTTGTAGGTGGATTTCTTGGCCAGCAAGAGTATTTTACTTGCTTCTAAATTCATAAATTCCCTTCTTGACGAATTGCGTTTTCTCTCTAAATAAGTGTATAATTGCAATGTTTAACCACTTCACATTTAGTTCAATCGTGATAATGACCCAGGAAATAGATATGCCTTGATTGTAAATCGATAATTATATTAAATAATTTGTGGCAAAGTAAAAAGGTTAATTGTCTAAAAATTTCGTAACGTGTCTAACTTGCGTTGGCCTTCGAATGGTGTTATTTATTTTTTTAATAAATCTAAGTATTTGTTATTTAATAGAGTAAAAATATTAAAAAAAGTAATATTAGAAGGATAGACCATCAATGGGCGTAAAAGAGCTGATCTGTGTGCAACTTAGTAGCTAAATTGGTAGTTTCGTCGCTGAATCTTGGTAGTGAACTTACTATTGATGAACTTACTTTTGTGAATTATGAAAACATAATTACGTGCAATCTTCTTTTTTGTGAAAACTATTAAGATTCATGGATTCCTAAACACTATCAATAATCAGATTTATCTGTAATATAGTTTTACAAGCACTTTCAATTAAATTTACATGCATTTTTTGAACATGGTTCCTATTTTCGTTATATCCCTGACAAAAAGGTCAAAGGATTTGTGATTTGAGTTTGTATAATTAGGCGTACAGTATTATGAAAATTTGATTAAATAAATTTTTTTCGTTTTTTTCAAAGTGTTTGTTTTAATACTAATTTAAGTTCGATTCAAGAATACTGGTCACGTACAAATTTCACGTGTATTTTATTAATAAAGCCTGAACCATAATTTAAATTATTTAACTAAATATAAAAATTATCAATTGTGGCAGTTGCTACAGGTCGTCGTGCATCGGCGGAACTCAAAAGTGCAACCCTCTAATAAAACCTTAACGCACTCTAATTAACTATCGAGACTTAGCCTCAAGCAACTATGTTGTGTAAACACAACTTGTTACTGCTACAAGAATTTTATGGATTAACGAGGGAATTTTGGTTTTAAACAGTAAGAAAAGGAGGTTTCGAATTTTATATTCCTCCTCCTTTTTTAAGTTTATTGTCAGTATAATCGTTTTCTATTGAGTATTTACCCCGTTCTATTCAGCAATCATTGGTATATTAGTCGAAAGTAATTTGAAACAAATATGGTAACTTCAGACATTACCTCAATATATAAGCGGTATATGCATATTTTAGTTTCAATTCCAAACAATAACATTCCTAACAACATATTATTTTTTTAAAGTTACAATTAAGCATGGTATATGTAATTCTTTGGTACAGGCTGTTTACATTAGAATTCATTATACGCTATGTATACGCTATATTCCTATGGGAATGAATTACTTAAGTAAATAAGCAAACCTAGGCAAACATTCTATATTATTTTAAAATTTCATGCTTTGTACTATGTGCACATGATATGTGTGTGCAGCTACGATGGTACATAAATATATTTAGTCTTAACATAAAATGCAAACAAGTACACGTTCTGGCCATATTTTGGTCCATAACATCCTGATATTCTTGTTTTATTAGCTTTTAACAAGAATAACTGCTCATTACATATAAAACATTGCGACCGGACGTCATAATTCTTTAATGACTTTAGGTGTATAAATCTTTACCTTTACGAACACGTAAAACAAATGAAGTAACTTCGTGTGTTAAGGTAAATTAAGTATTAAAAGTGGCTTTCGGCAATACAAATGAGATGTAATTTTTATGGAATTAATGTGATAGAATGTGGTTCAAGGCGCAGAGCCGGGACAGTTCATGAAATTCTTGTCAGTTTATTGTGAAGTAGAGCCGCAACTTCGACATTACAGTGTTAATTTATATACTCAAGATAAACATCTTAATTAAAGCTACATGACTAATATAGTAAACTTTATAAAGAGGTCCTTATAGTAAAGTAACATGATTGTCTGAACTATACTATAAAAGGCTTAATTAAGTCTTGAAAAATTCTATTAGAGAGTGTTCTTTGCCTACTGCAAGACTATAATATTTTTTTCTATTTAAAATGTATCGACACATGGCCCAGGTTGTAGGATTTTGCCTAAATTTTTGTCAGAGCCAGTGCAGTTCATTGATTCTTAGAATATTTTTGCTATTCGTGTAAACTTCTTAACCATCTTTTTGCAATTTTATTGGTAAAGCACTGGTTCTCTCAACCCCGTACAAAACATAAAGAATAGTGGTCCCAGTGGTTCCGGCAAAATTTTTTGGATTTTGTAGTCCTATATGGACTGATCGAAAGTACTAATTGGCGCCACTCAAAAAATTTTTTCGATTTCGAAATATTTCTGGTCAGAGGGTCGATTTGACAATCAAATCCCCTATTTATTCATATCATAGATAGTGGTAGTGACCGTTCCAAATGCAAGTTAATCTAGCGAGAGATTCAACCTCCCAAACCTAACACAGCTTAACCTAGCTTAATATAAGGTAGCAAAGTATTAACTGTCCGGAAAACTCACGCAAGGTGGTCTAACAACAAGCGAGCAAGGCCGTGTATAACTAAACTTAGCACCAATTGAGCCAGCATAAGTTAACCTAATATCACTGTACCTATTGCAAAGCTTAACCTAACTTAAGCCAGCATCATTTAACCTAGCCTAACTTAACAAATTTTTTTTCTAGAATGCCACATAATTTTCTGCTCTTGGTCGTCCTACTGGTCGCGATACCTATGACCTGCATCCTGGATATTTTCCAGCAGTTGGACATAGGGGAAACTACTGATTGCGGTCAAAACCAAGGAACCAGAGAACACTCGGTACATGAACCCAATGTCCTGATAATAGGTACATATAAGTAATATGTAGTTATAAGTTCGGTTTTATTATTATCTTAAGTTACAAATAATTGATGTTTGGTAGCATTCCGAGATCAAGAAAATATTCTGACTTTAATTAATTTAGGGGCGTGCCTGTTCTCATCCAGTTCAAAAACCTCGCATCACGTCTCACTTTATCTGAATATAGGCTGAGACCAATGATGAATGGTAAGCCCCTATCGTTATAGCTTTAAAATTATTGAGATTTAATATAGGAAAATCGTAAACTTAACCCTCATTTAATCCGTTCCATTTACGATTCCTCCGAGCGTGACCCTCTCCTTCAGAAAATTTGGTATTCTTGCCCTTTGCAGCATATTCTGAGTAAGCTCTGCTGTCGGGCTTTCCATAGTAATCAAGTCTCTATATCTTTTTACTATCGCTCCAGCTACCAAATAATATGCCCGTAAGTTTCCAAACAATGATGGGAACTGTATTCTTGAAAAACTTAAAAATGGACTTTATCGTACCATTATGCGCTTTATCAATTCATCTATGTTTTGTTATAAGTCTGGAATCATTAGTTAAGTTAGTTTCAAATTGTCTCTTTCCTTGTTCCAGCAATGGTGGCATACGATGACCTATTCCAAGTTCATCGAGAAGTTGTGAAACATCGATTAGTGATGAAACTACGATTAATTATGGATACATCACTTTCTCTTTCTTCTCTCAGGGTTCCTGCATCAGATTGAATCTAAATTTGAAGCACGACTCCATCACAGTTCCGTCGGTCAGAAAAGTAGGGTTCATGAATATCTTAGATGTACCCATCGGGTGCCACCAGTAGCGCTGATTTAATTTTAATTATTTAATTTAAATGGTGTCCCTTATGTATACTATCAGATTTATGGTGGCCTTGAAAGTTTCTGCTCTAATCGTTTAATCGAGTTCAAACCGCACGATTTCGGTACTCCATCTGCAGCCATACTTGTCGAATAGAAGAATGAAATATAAACTTTAGAAAATCATCCGCTCAATTTACATAAAGAAGTAAAAAGATCTTTTTATGAGCATATCTGTTCCCATTTTACGTAGAATTTATTTATGTACAATATTTCATTCATGATTACTACAATAAAAACTTAAAAAAACAGTATAAAATCATATAAAATCAAAGAATAAGGAGAGAATTCGCAAAATATAAATACAGAAAATTAAAGTGCTAAAGTGCATAAAAGGTACATACAAAGAAAAAGTACATAAAGTGAAAAGTAACTTCAACAAAGCTGACTCCTAACATGATTTCGCGATAGATGAAAATCAATGCAATCAAAAGAGGATTTAAAAAATCGCGACATCGATGTCATCGGCTCATTTAATCCATAATTAGTGCGATGAAAAGGTAACTGAAGAAAGTCGTGATTCCTCAGGGAGCGAGCCGGAACCGATATGCCAAAAAAATCCAAGAGAACAGAAGAGTCTATGGACCCCTGAATGCAGTCGAAAGCAAAAAGGATCCTGGCATTATGGCGTCTCTTTTCAAGTGTATCGAGGTGCAGGAGTTCAAGTCTATCAACATAATGTGGTAATATAAGGAAGTTATTCCAAGGAAGCCCTCGAAGAGCGACCCTAACGAACCTCCGTTGAACAGCTTCAATGCGATTGATATGGGTCACATATAGCGGTGACCAGACTGGGGAGACATATTCCAGAATAGGCTGGACAAAAGTGCAATATACGAGCTTTGTAATGAAAGGGTCATCAAATTCCTTTGACCACCTCTTCGCGAAACCAATTAGCCTTGGTGACTATGGCATCAAAATGATCCTCGAAAGAAAATTGGGAATTGAGCCAGGTTGGCGCTGATCTTGCCTGAATCCGAGGGCTTCTTCCTGCTTGAGAGTAAGGTTATTCGCATTTAAGCGATTCATTACTTTCGGAGCACCCATAAAATCCATTTTGAAAGCCAAACATCGTCTTCATTTGAGAGAAAAGCATTTTTTAAAAGACGGGTTCTTTGAGACTGTTTATTTAAATTTATTTAAATATACAAAAGTTGAGCACTTCTTTAGGAGAACCTTACTAATTCAATAATCTGAATATTTTGTATCGAATTTCGTCTCGAACGAGGCGGTTAATCCAAAACAGGAATCGTATTGCAAAAGGGGAATGTTTTGAGCAGTGCGCCATATTTTCCAGATTTTTCGTCTGGGAATACGGCTATCGCTATTTGAATTATCATTTCAAAAAAAGCTAAAGCTAAAGCTCGCATGATCCTCTGTTTGGGAGGTTTAATATCTCGCTAGGTTAAGTTTTGCTGGTTATCGGTAGCTAGACCACCTTGCGTGAGTTTCCCTGAATCACGCTAGGTTATGATAAGCTATGGTTGGGTTTGGGAGGTTGAATCTCTCGCTAGAAGACTTTTCATTGCGTTTGTATTGGTCACCACCGCTATCTACAAGATGACCTTTTATGTATACGTTATTAGGAAATTGATTGTAAAATCGACCCTCTGCCCCAAAATATTTCGGAATTGGGCCAATTTTATAAATGGTGCCGATTGGAACTTTCGATCGAGTCGGTATGGACTACAAAATCCAAAAATTTTAGCTGAATCCACTGGGACGACTTTGCTGTAGGTTTTGTGCGGAATCCTTTCTTCTTAAAATTAATTTTTGAACCATGCTTTTTTTCGAAATTAGTAATATAAACAAGCTCTGCTTTTCAAGACTACATGCTTATTTCGATCGCAAATTAAAATAAAGTTTAATTATACTGGGATATTCTATTTTCATCCAAAGAGCATTTTACACCTCAGACTTTGTTTTTTATGTAATACTCGATTTTGGCTTATTATTATAAAATATTTACATTATCCATTGCAGAGAGAAACCAGTCTGTATCCAATCTTAAAGTAAATTTAGAAGTTCAATTCAGCAATGAGCGATAATATTAACGCTATATCTAAAAGAATAAGGGATAATTTCACCGGAATCAACCTCTCGGTTAGCCAAGAAAACATCAAATATGCAGAATCCACCGGAAGAAAGTGTTTTACCACTAATTATGACAGCACTAAAAGAACTTATTCGCAAGGTAATCAAAGATGAAATCGGCAACCTGACAACCAAGAAAGACCTGCAGCCAATTGTAGCAGAATTGGAACGACTGAAAACTAATTGTGAGCAACTAAGAAATATCACTACGCACGACAAACAAATGAGAGATCGTCTTGAGTAATTAAAAAGACGCCCTAAACAGACTATCTTGATCATGTCGGTGCTGATGCCAGCAGATGACACTGAAATCCTAATACACTGCACTGATGTTTTATCCATTGCAACTGAGGTTCGAATAAACGGGAGGAAATAAACACAAAGGGTGGAAAGGCAGGAAAGGAATTAAGGGTAAGGTGAGGAATAACGAAGGCCTCAGGTTCGAATTAGACCGATGGCGACCCGTGGTTGTTTTCCGCTGGTTGTTTTCTGATTACGATATAAATGCCATGTGGGTTAGAAAATATGCCAGTGATTCGGAATACACTTTAAGTTACACTTACAATCGTTGCCTCGACTCAGGTGAAGTTCTTCTCCCGCCCCATTAGGGGTTGAGGGAACTAGAGGGAAATGGGTTAAGAGGTTGAGTGAAGAAGGTGTCGATGTACGCCTCGTTTGATATTTTCGGGCACATAAGAGGGAAAACCCGACGATGGTGGTAAACTGTTCCACATTCGTGTTGTTCTGAGGAGAGTATGGGGGTTTTATTTTCTTTAAGCTCTGGCATCGCGCAATGCCATGTGTCTAGAAGGAATCAGGCTGCCAATTTCGGTAGAACAATGAATTTCCACGTTCATTTTCTAGCGATAAAAGAGTGGGAGACAATTGAAATTCCGTCAATGCTCCAGGGAGTTAATGCTTTCAGAGATTGAGGGATTGCCAATAAGTCTAACTCTTTGAGTACCGGAGATTTCTTTCATGCACATATTCACATACGAAATGTATGCGAAAAATACCGGCGGCTTTTATCCGTTTCGCAGTGTTATTGGCCAGGCCACATTTTTTCTCCTATTAGCAATGGCGATCACACTCTGTAAAACAAAAATATACCCATTCAAATCGGTCCACGCGTTACAAAGTTAGGTTTCACCACCACCCTCACCCCCGCCCCACCAAAAATTTTTTTGACATGGTACCAATCGCTGAGTAGCATTAGGGCTGAGTATAAATAGGGCTGTGTAGAAGCCTGGTTAGTTTAGTCGTGATTTAGACTGCGAAGTGTTTTCATGTGATAATGCGAATAGTTAGTTATATTTTAACCAGTGAAGTAATACTAATTAGAGTAGTGAAAAGTTATATTGTGAAGTGTCTTTATTAATCCGTCGAGCCCGAAGAGCCCCATTTACGTTACGATATGCATGAAGAAGCACGATCGCGCTCTCCGCCCAAAGGGTTAATAGTTTTACGCTGGACTTTGCCTAATGCGGAAAATGCGGTGTGTCCAACCCCTGCCAAATACGGGTATCTCATTTTCGCTGATTGCAAATATATGATCAGTCCAACTAAGATTGCTGGATATCTCAATATACAAGGTATTCAGAGAGGGTCATTTGGGATTATTCACTCCATCGACTAACGGACATTAAACAGCATTGACTTCAGTTGAGTTTTTTTCTCGGTTGATTTCTGTAGCGTTTTCAAAAGAATTAATTACAGAATCAAAAGAGTACGCGAAATTAAGGGTGCTGTTTTCGACGAAACTACGAATAAATATTAAGACATCTTCTTGCTGAGTTGAAGTAAGTATTTAGTTCAGCAGGTTCAAGATTACAGTATGTTTTATCCATTCAATATACATACATCAGCTTGCCTCAGATTCTTCCAATTCGTATTTCGTCTCGTATACTAATTTCATCGAGATATTTTCGTTATGAAATTTGGATAATTCCTTTTCGGTTGTATAGGGTATGATACCCCATTCCTAATAATGAAAGACAGTTGGTCCTAGGGTGGGGGCGGGGGGAGCGGTAGGCTAAGTTCATAACGTGTAGAGCGATTTGAATAATTCTTCTTTTGATGTGCAAAATATGTAATTAGCATAATTCTTCTTTTGTTGTAATAAAATATGGTACGATGACAAAAATTTATGAGGTGAGATGGTGTGCGGAGGGGGCGTTACTCAATTTCTTAATCCACACACCTATTTGGAAGATTCTTTTCTGTTTTGTACAGTATGATGCTCCATTCCTAATATATGGAAAAATGTTGACCTAGGGTTGGTGTGGGGGAGGGGTAACCTAACTAACCTAAAATAACCTAACTAACCTAACGCGTGGACTGATTTAGATGATTCTGAAGGCAGAGAGTATATATGTATTTGTATTTTGACAAAAATTGCTTGTGATGAGAGTTGGAGGATGGGCAGTGCCTAGCTTCATTAGGAATAGACGGATTTGGATTCTGGTGTAGAGAATACGTTTGCTGATTGATAAATGATTACAATTTTGTGTATATAGTGACTATGATAATTCTCTCTTGCTGTATAGAGTATGGTGCCGCACTAGGGCCATGGTAAGAATTTTCTAAGGTGACGGTATGAAAGGATGGTCGTGGCTAATTTTGTAATAAGTTGCTGGATTCGGATAATTTTGTTTCCATTCTTTACAATGCACTAACTCTGCAACTTTTGAAATTGAACCGACTTCACAAAAACTGCTAAAAAGCATACATTTTTAATTTTACATCTGTTTTGACATTGTACCAATCGGAGCACATACTCTACCCAATAAAATAAAAATCATAAAAATCGGTTCATGCGTTACGAAATTATTCCCGGTCAGACATAAAAAAAACACGTCGAACTTAGAACCTTTTGTTGTTTCTTTAATTTGCACCGACTTCAAAATGTCGTAATAGATATAAAATTAAAAATTATTTTATGCTGTTTAGCGCTTTTTGTCAAGTCAGTTCAACTTTTTTTCTAAAAACTATTTTATTTTTTAACTTACTATATACTATATACTTACTATATACTTACTATAACTTCGTAAGGCGTCGACCGATTTTGATGATTCTTTTTTTGTTGGGTAGAGTATGTTCACCGATTGGTACCGTGTCAACAAAATTTTTGGTAGGGTGGGGGTGGGGGGTGGGGGTGAAACTTAACTTAGTAACGCGTGGTCCGATTTGGATGGTTCTTTTTTTGTTGTACAGTGTATGAGTATGAGTACGCTAATAGGAGAAAAAATTTTGGAAAAGGGTGGGGGAGGGGGGGGGGGAGAGGGCAGTCTAACTTCTTTTTCTGCTGGGTAGAGTATGTTCCGTGGTTGATTTTTTGGTTAGATGGGGGTGGAACCTAACTTTGTAACGCGTGGTCCGATTTCAATGGTTCTTTTTCTGTTGTATAGAGTATGATCCCCCATTGCTAATAGGAGAATAATTTGGTCCCAGGGTGAAAGGTGTGGGGGGGGGGTAGTCTAACTTCGTAACACGTGGACCGATTTGGATAATTCTTTTTCTTTTGGGTGGAGTATGCTCCCTTTTTGATACCATGAGAAAAAAATTTTTGGTGTAGGAGAAGGGGGGTAGAACCTAACTTTGTAACGCGTGTTCCGATTTGGACGGTTCTTTTGCTGTTGTATAGAGTGTGATCCCCCATTGTTAATAGGAGAATAATTTGGTCCTATGGTGGTGGTGGGGTACGGGGAGGGGTAGTAACTTCGTAACGCGTAAACCGATTTCGATGATTCCTTTTCTGTTCAGTAGAGTATGTTCCTTGATTGATACCATGAGAAAAAAAGTTCAATGGAATGGGGGTGGGGTGGGGGTTAAAACTGACTTTTATCGCGTGGACCGATTTGGATGGTTCTTTCTTAGTTGTATAGAGTAGAAGACACCAAAAAGTGAATAATAAAATAGTTTTTAAAAAAAAGTTGAACCGACTTCACAAAAAGCGCTAAAAAGTATAAAATAATTTTTAATTTTATATCTATTACGACATTTTGAAGTCGGTGCAAATTAAACAAATAAAACAATTACAGTACCACAATTGAAAATAATACATAATACCACGTGAACGTTTCAGCTTACGGGATCATAAGAAATGACGATTAAATATTTTTGTTGTATATAGTTCTTTGGTTTGTTTGATTTACACCGACTTCAAAATGTCGTAATAGATATAAAATTAAAAATTATTTTGTACTTTTTAGCGCTTTTTGTGAAGTCGGTTCAACTTTTTTTTTTAAAGCTATTTTATCACTTTTTAGTGTCTTCTATTCTGTACAACAAAAAAAGAACAGTCCAAATCGGTCCACCCGTTAAAGAATTGGGTTAAACCCCCTACTCCCACCCCCATCCCAACAAAACTTTTTTTCTCGTGGTATCAATCAGGAAACAGACTCTACCCAACATAAAAGTAATCATCAAAATCGGTCCATGTGTTACGAAGTTAGACTACCCCTCTCCCACCACCCACCTTAGGACAAAAGTATTAGAATCCAAATCGAATCAAAAGAATTATCCAAATCGGTCACCGATTTACGAAGTTAGACTCCACCTACCCCAGGCCAAATTTTTTTCTCCTATTAGCAATGGCGATCACACTCTGTAAAACAAAAATACAACCATTCAAATCGGTCCAAGCGTTACAAAGTTAGGTTTCACCTGCGCCCCCCTGCGCCAATTTCTGTACTACCTATTAGTTCCTCAATTGAAGATAATTGCTCATGAAAAGAATTAAACCTTTGAAGAACTGGAGATCATCGCAATCCTCTCTTTTTGATTCAACTATATCCAACTTCAACTATATAAAAGTATAGATTTTTTTTAAAAACCGAGTTAATCCATGATTTCTCTTCTTCTTGTCTGGATTTTTTGTTTAACAATTTTAGGATTAAGTGTTTGAATTGCATTGATTCTAAATGTGCATTATCGGAAGATGGCGATTCATTCGCTTAGCAAAGTTTCTCAATATCCTGAATATCTTGGGAAGTTAGCGTATCAGTTTCATTTATAGCTTCAACCTCTTCTAAATTCCCTTCTGCGCCTTATCCGATAACATCTCTTTTCATGAAGGACATCATTTCAAAATATTTAAAGGAAGTTGTAAAGTGTGTAGTTGCAGAGCCTGGTTCCTTCATTTGTGCCTTTTGGTACTCATCTTTTAAATACTCCCACTTTTTCTTGCAGCTATTTTCTGAAATATTACAAGATCGAAGAAAATTAGATTTCCCTATTAATAAAATATCTTTAATACTTTTAATTTCTAGGTATTTATCTACTGAAATGTCAATTCGAAGCCTATCATTTAGTTTTCGGATTGGGGAAAAACACTTTACATTCTAGAACAGTGGAAACTTTAAAGCAATATGGTAAAACCTAAGAAGTGTTCACCTGCTTGCAAATAGTATTGAGAAAGTCCTACATATTGCAGACGATTTTTACGAGAAATGAGTTTCCCAATTGCATAACCGATTTTGATGGGAAGCACTGTAGAGTAAAATGCCTCCGCCTACTTTAATTACAAAAACTTGTTTGTCCGTTGTGCTACAAGCCGTGGCAGATTCAAATTTCAAATTTATTTTTATTGAAGTTGGAAATGAAGGCAGCCAAAGTGATGGCGATATTTTTGCAAACTAAAAGCAGTTGCAATTTATAAAGGGCAATAAACTTGATATTCCTCAGGATAAAAAACTACCGCAATTTAATGTAAAAGTAAGTGCCTTTCGTCTTCGTTGCAGCTGAAGAATCCTTTAGTGCCATATTTAATGAGGCCGCATCCCAGAAGATCCTTTGATTGGGAAGAAGAATTTATTTAATGAATATCTTTCAAAGGCAAGACGTTGTGTTGACTTTGTCTTCGGTATTTTGGAAGAGAAATGGCGTATATTGAAAAGGCTATTAATAATAAATACTTTATTTAATATAGCAAAATTTAGTATAAAACTCATGATTATGTGCAAATTCCGATTACTTATTAATTATACAAAAAAACTAAACGTAGGAATAGGGTACAAATTCAAAATTCCTAATACACGTTTAGAAAAAAACTATGAAGCAAAAAAAAGCAACGAAAAGAAAAACAGATTATTAACACAGTTAGCAAAATAAGGAAAGATTAAAGTTAAGAAGTTTATTATAAAAGAAAAAGATAAAAAAGACTCGGAAAGAGGTATCTGTATGTTAATTGCTACATCTTAGTAAAATAGTCAAAAGACGCACTTTTCAAGCCGCTGGCGGATCGTAACATGCGTATCTTAAGAGGTACAATATTTCAGATTTTTATGCCATGGGCGAAAAAACATGTAGTACTAAAGTGAGTCTTGTGGCGAGGAATCATAAGTTTGCTTGTACGTCTTGAAACTAAAGTAGTTATGCAGTTATACAAATGGACTGGACTTCAACAACACATGGCTGCGAAATTTTTCTCCCTGGACAATGAATAGTTGTTTCCGAGGTAATTTTTCCCTCTGAAACCGATTCCGGGCTAAGAATTGCTCTATCGCGTCAGGTTTTTGAGATATTCTAACCTTAAAGTGCAAAAATACAGTTTTTTGACATATTTGAGGTTATGTAGCACCGGCATTTTCTTTTATTTAAAAAGCTATGTGTGGAATCGTATGGTACAAGTCTTCCTCTTTCAAATACCGCCGAGTTGCTCAAATATCCTTTTTTCGCCGAGATATCGCATTTTGAAATTTTCATGTTCATGAATTTCTCGGTATATGAAAAATAAAAGTGACAATACATTTTTCATATGCCGAGAAATTCATGAACATGAAAATTTCAAAATGTGATATCTCGGCGAAAAAAACATATTTGAACAAACTCAACGGCATTTGAAAGAGGAAGACTGCTATGTAAGATCCCATACATAGTTTTTTGAAAAAAAAACATCGCGGTGTAATATAACCTCAAATATATCAAAAAACAGTGTTTTTGCACTTTTAGGTTAGAATATCTCAATAACCTGACGGGATAGAGCAATCCTGAGCCCGGATTCGGTTTCAGCGGGAAAAACTACTTCGAGAGCAACTATTCATTTTCCAGGGGGAAAAAAGTTTCAAAATTTCGCAGGCCTGTGATAATGAACGATTTTAAACATCGTTAATGATATTCTAAACAACAAATAGTTATTGAATGTGCATCTAAGAATAGTTGCAGCGTATTCCGAAACATGGTCAAAACGTCTCAGGCAATACGCATACCTAGCACAAGAATTGCATGTTACATTAAGTTTTGCACGACAATTACCATTAAGATTGCCAAATATCACATCAGCATAGGTAATAAAAGGTAGTAGTAAGGTTAGTAGCCACATTCGAACATCGCGAGGTATATAAGCAGAATGTACCTAAAGATTTCTCAACCCACCGTATAACTTATTCACCACGGAATCAATATACTGGGTGTTTCAGATCTTACGTACCAAAATAAGTGGGGTGATAGATCTCATTTAGCCAAACAAATCATTGTACGGCAGGGAGGGGGAGGGGTCTCAACCGTTTGGGAGTTACAGTATGGTATTTTGCTATAAAAAAGGGCTAATCAGCAAGAATACCTATCATAGTTGAAAAAAAAAATCAATAATTACGGGTGTTTTTAAGCAAAAAGTATTAAAAAATGGTAGAGTTTACATTTGAGGATTACGCGGATATTATTTATATTTATGGTGTAGAAGACGGAAAAGGGAGATCGGTTATACTGGAATATCAAAGGAGATTCCCTAACTGGCGAACACCCCAAAGAGGGGTATTTACACGGACTTTTCAAAGGTTAAGAGAAACAGGAAGTGTAACTTCACACGACATGGAGACACGACCCGAAACTTCGGGAACTTCTGCCGACTTCGAGCAGAAAATAATCACTATCGTAAGGCATAACCCTGAGACGAGCACGAAACGAGTCGGAAGGCGATTAAGAGTGTCGTCATTTAAGGTTTGGATGGTTATTCATCGAGGGGGACTACGTCCATATCATCATAATCCAGCCCAAGGGCTACTGGAAGAAGAATCTGAGAGAAAACTGAAATTTAGTACTTGGCTTCTGGAACGCGACATTGACGACAGGGCGTTTCTGGACAGAATTCTGTGGACAGATAAATGTCAGTTCACCAGGAATAATGTCACGAACTTCCATAACCCACACTAACGCACACAGGGCAAAGTTAACCTCATTCCAGCAGAGATGGTATGATCGGTAGCCATTTGGTAGGACCATTGATTTTGCCGCAAGTGCTTAATAGTGAAATTTATGCGGAATTTTTGGACAATACACTGCCAGATCTAATAGAGGAGGCTAACATGGTGAAGGTAATACTAAGTGAAAAATGTTCTAACCGCGGGATTGGACGAGGTTTATCGATTCCGTGGCCTGCTAGATCTCCCGACCTTACCATTGGATTTTTTCTTATGGGGAACAATAAAGGATGAAGTTTATTCAAGCCCAGTTAACAATAGAGAGGATTTAGTTAGGCGAATTGGGAATGCAGCGAAGAAAATACGGGAGAGTCTGGCTGCAATACGCCTTAAACAGGGACTTAGAAGGTGATTGTTGGCATGCACTCAAAGTGGCGGTAGACAATTTGAACGGCTTTTGTTACTTATCAAGATTAATTGTAATAATTTTTGAATTCAATAAAAAGCATTTATGAATTACTTTGAGTTAAATTTCTTTAATTTTTTGTTTTTTATAATATTCTCAGCTAGGAGTTCTACGTATAAATTCTATTATTTTCTCTACGTGAACATTTTGCCCTTTTTTGGAAAGGTAATAAGATGCCCATCTCTAATAAAAATAAAAAAGCTGTTTCCTAATTACATGAACTACGGAGAAAATTTGGGATAATGCTTAATTTTAGGTAATCGCAAACCATTTTTTTTTCTCTTTTTGAAGTGACTGTACCCGTAATGGTAGGAGTTATATCAACATTGTTGACAATTTTGGAAAGGTCATTGGGATGTTATTTTTTTAGCGTTTCTTTCATGGGTTGAGTCGGTATGACATTCTTAATCAGCACATCGACTTTATTCATAACCAGATGGGTTCTAAGGACGAAATTGTCCTACTAGGGGACTTCAACTTACCCAACGTGAGATGGGTAGTGAATGATGATGACGATAGCTATCTTCCCCATAACTTGACTGAGGGACAATCACTGTTCCTTGACACCTTGGCTTGCATAGGACTTTGCCAAATGAGCAATGTGAGTAACAATATGGGTAGACAGCTTGATTTAGTGTTCTCTACGAACTCCACGCTCACTTTTGTGGAACCTAGCCTTTGACGAGTCTGGCCATGTTTCACCCTGCATTGCTTGTCATTTTTCATTGTCTCTCGGACGTGCGTGTCGATAATCTCGAATGTGAATTTAGTTTTAACTTTAGAATGGCCGATTTTGAGGCTATGAATGAATATCTTGGTGATTTAGACTTCCATACCTCTCTGTCTAGTGACGATATTGACAGGAACGTATCTGGTTTCTATGATATTTTATACAAAGCTTTCGCTAGGTTTGTCCCCTATGTCCGGGTTAGAAGTAGAGAATCCGCTCCCCCTGGTTTAACAGAGAATTAAAAACTCTCAGAAATAGGAAAAATAGACTCTGGAAAAGGTACCTGCGAGTGGGAAGTGTAGACTCTAAGCGTGAATTTATTCTTTGTCACGAACATTTCATAGGTCAACTTATTCTCTGATCCCCGTACATTTTTTGATTATGTCAATATGAAGAGAAGGGTTGATAACTATCCATCGACTATGGAATTCGGGTTAAGTTCCAGTAACGATTCTAAGGTTATTTGTAAATTATTTGCTGAATACTTCAGGGGCGCATTTGAATCATCCGATTTTTATCCAGAAAGTAGCAACTTTTCGCACATTAATAATAGTAATATATCCCCCGTACCTATTCCATCTATCACGGAGGAGAGCTTATACAAGCATATTTTGGATCTTCCGGAAGACTTTTCTTATGGCCCGGACGGGGTTCCTGCTGTTGTCTTAAAGAAGTGTTCTTCGGTGTTATTATGTCCTTTACTTTTACTCTTCCGGCGATCCTTCTTGGTTAGTAGCTTCCCTACATTCTGGAAGGCTTCATTTTTAATCCCCATTTTTAAGAGTGGGAATAGGAGAGAGATTGTTAACTATAGACCTATTGCTAAACTATCTTGCATTCCAAAACTTTTCGAACTGATGATCCAGTCCCAATTGTCTATTGGGTGCAGGGGATTGATCTCTAGCAGGCAGCATGGATTCATTCAGGGTAGGTCAACGGTTTCCAACTTGTTAGAGTTTGTGTCTGGCAGTGTTGGTGGATTTCTGGAAGGTTGCCAGACTGACTGCATTTGTACCGACTTTTGTAAAGCCTTTGATAAGCTGTCTCACTCTATTATCGTTTTCAAATTGGCCAGGTTGAGTTTCCCGGCCCAACTCATTGCATTTGGGTGTGTATCTTGATAGGCAACTTAACTTCATCCACCACATTAATAATATCGTTGCCAGGGCCAACTCTATGCTGGGTTTTATCCTCCGTTGGTCCAGGGAATTTCCTAGCCCTCACATAAGACTGCATCTTTATACATCCCTTGTTAGACCACTGCTGGAATATGCTAGTCCGGTTTGGTCTCCGTTTTATGGATCTCACACTAAACGTATCGAATCTGTACAGCGTAGATTTGTGAGATCGGCCCTTCGTACTTTGCCGTGGAGTGACCCTTTTATTTTACCTCCATATGGTGATCGGTTGGGACTGCTACAACTTGCTACTCTCGAGAAGCGTCGCTGGGTTGCCGATATAATTTTTCTACACCAGCTTCTGCAGGGAAAGATTGAAAGTGCGGAACTTTCTTCCAAAATATCACCTAGAGAACTGTCCTATTCCCTTCGAAACCGTTCGAGCTTTCAGATAGCTTTCTCGCGCACTAGTTACGGTATGTTCGAGCCTGTGTAGGTTTGCTAATGGTGTTGGTGATGTTTTCAGCACTAACGTGGAAAAGTTAACATTAAAGAGAATCCTTTATAACTTGTAACCATCCTGTTGTACTCACTTGTCTTTCTTGTTGTTTTTTTTTTTGTAAGGCGTAAAGTTTCCTTCCTTGTATGCTTTGTATTGACTTGGCTTAAGCTGCCTGTGCATCCCTGATTGTTGTGATTGGGTGTATTTTGGCTTTTGTTTACTAATGATTTTATGCATGTGGTGTGGGAGCCTCATCCACCTTAATATGTTGTGTATTTTGGTGGGTAGGTCAATTGATTCCTGGCTTCTGCCTGTGAAGTGCGCCTTCTGAGTTAGAAGGGTTAATTCAATAAAATAACGCTTTCCAAACAGCACTGTAGCACTAATGCGTCCTTTTCAGAATCAGTATTAACTGACAATAATTTTTTCGTGCAGGATGCGGAAAACTTTGAAGATGCATTCGAACCTCCAACACAATAATTTTTTTATTTTTATTTTTGTTCTAGCATTACTAAAACAAATAAAGCAAAAAATGTTCTTACCGTAATGTGACCATTAGTCTTTCTGCTGTTCCTATTGGTTGATTGTGGAAATTACTCCTGTTTTTCACAATATGTCCGTCAATCTTCTCCATAATATAATCAAACGAAGACACGACCATGCTCATATACTCGTAAAACCGTTTACGGTCTCTGCGGAGATCATTATATAAATGATGAAAAATATAAATCACTTTTTCTTAAGAACTCTTAAGAAATTCCACTTATTGATTTCACACAAAATTTCATCCTCTTCAGAGGAACTGCAAATAGAGTTTTGCATGAAAACAAAAACTTTAGGTTTCTTTAGACGATGTGCAGTGCTTCAGTGTGGCCATTACCTCCGCGATGTGCCAGGTGCGATGTACTAGGGAATGGTTGGTTTTGTGCTGTGCTATGCGCGGTGATAGGTGCGGTGCGCCGTAGTGGCCATGCATTTAGTCTGTTGAACAGCTATCAGGATCGCCTCACATGATGACACTCTTTTTTCAAGAGAACAGATGGCATTCTGGATTTTGGCTGAGAGGCTTTCTTCAAGCCGCTTTAGATGTCGGAATCTAGGCGCCTGCGTCATAGCTTAAGGTGGAAGGTGTTATCTACTTTCTCTATTTTTTCCCCGACAATGCTTATCTAAAATATATTAATGCGCCAAAAAACTGCAGCTCCAATCCGGATGTCCATTTGAGTGGATGCGACAAAATTGACTTTTTATGAAAGATATACATATATACTTTTACCGTGCGAGTTAATGTGTATGCTCGTGATATAGAGCTTGTGTGACAATTACCTTCAAGTTTTATTAACATAGCATAGAAAAATTCTGTAGAGGTTGAGATTTTCCAAAAAAGAAGAGATAATAAAGACAAATATTATGTGCAGCTATTTTGCATCAAGAAACTAAGTGCGCGTCTTTTTTGACATCACATGTCTCTATAAATTTGATATGTCTTTTAGAAACCAAAATTTCGTTCTGAAAATCAGTTTTAGTTCGCATGGCTTTTTAAAATATTCAAATTTTAGCGATGACCATTGTTTTACACCTGCTTTTGATGATTTCTGCATATTTAAAACTTTGTAATAGCATAATCTATTTCCCCGTAATTTTCTGCTAAAGTTTTGCATTGTTTGTGTATTTTTAGCAACATGCGGATTATTTGATAAGTATGACGATGAATTTTTTGGATCCCTTCATGATACTGAGCGTGGTCATATCTGTGGAGTTACTTTTATTTCTGTAAACGTTTTTGTGACAAACGCAATTTGTTTTACGTAAGCAGGAGGTATCATTATTACTGATTGAAATTATTTTCTTAAATACCTAAAGGGAAGAAAATTATGACAGAATTCCAAGAACATTGAATACAAGCACAACACTGGAATATGGTTGCAAAAACTTTGTACAAAGCAATCAGCGTCTTATACATTTTGAACGTAAAAAGCAGAAAGATCCCAATTCAAAGAAAATGACGATCTTTTCAGTCGCAGATTATATTTGTCATCCAAAAGCAGTGAAATTGTGTGGAAAATATGATATTGCTCTTGGAAAAATTGAAAGAAAGGTTTCAGTAGACATTGCTGCAGTAAACTATATCGAAAAGGATTTCATAATAAGAAGACTTTCGAAGTGTCTTGTTCGCTCGGTTGAACACGAGGTAATTGCGTAATTTTCATGGTTTACAATAAGCATAATTTCTACAATAAAAGTGAGATTGTACACATTTACAGGTTTAAACCACTGCTTTGATATTGCGTACTTACATAGTTCAACATTGACGTAAACTCTGTAGAAAGCTTTGGTCCGTATATGCATAGTAATATTGTTTCAAGAAACTGCTTAACAGCAATGTTTCGAGCAAAAGTAAAGCTTGTGGAAATGGCTCCTCAATTAATTGATGTTAAAAGAGGACCCAAACCAGAGCATAGAAAAAAAGGTCAATTTTAATGATTTTTTTTCTAATACTAGAAATAACCTAAAAATATATATGTTGTAGAGCTATATTTGTTCTGCAATTGTGACTTTTTTTTCTTTGAAATATATTATTGTATGGTGACGTCAGGGAACTTCGTGCCCCCCAAGATGCAAGATCAACGTTGTTGCCTGACCGCCAATTTTCTCAAGTGATGGAACATCGAAGAATAAGTTGTAAGCGCTTAATTGTTGCCTAGCCGCCTTTTGAAATCCGACAATTTGGGAAATAAGTAGCACTAAAATGTAGATAATTTATTTTTACACAAAACACGACTTAATGTAATTTTTCACGTAATTCTTCATCCGCGGAAACCAAAACTTCTTTTGTAAATGCTCTCGTTCGATCAATTCCATAATAACAAAACTCATCATGGCACGATTGAATGACTTTTCGAATGGCTGCCTTTTTCTACTTCATTATTCGGCTTAAACTTCAGGCTTTCGACGACGCTTTTCATTTTGGTGTCTTGAACTTAAATGTTGAGCAGCCAGTCTTCGTCACTTATTTCAACGGTAAGTATTTTGCGCTTACATTTTCCGATTCCGGCTCCTGTTTTGCTGGAGCCCGACTGAAAGCACACGCATGCTTTTTCCTGACCGATATTCAACTGTGCGCGTGAACTCCATTAGTCGAAAAAACCACCGTGTTATTCGTGGTATTAAGTCCTTTTTATTCCAAGTCGCCTTTAGCGCTTCGCAGTCCGTTACCACTTTAAATTATTTACCTAATACACCTTACACCTTAAAGCGATTGATAGTCTCCACAAGGGCTAGAGGTTCTAGCTTATAGCTATGGTATTTCTTTTCTTGGTCGGTAGTATACCATGGCTCGAAATATGTCGTTCGCATTCCATTTTTAACCGACTTCCGAAAAACAAAGAAGTTATAAGTTCGACGTGTAAATTTTTTTTTTATGTCTGACCGGGCATAACTTCGTAACGAGGTGACCGATTTTGATGATTCTTTTTTTATTGGGCAGAGTATGTTCACCGATTGGTACCATGTAAAAAAAATTTTTGGTTAGGTGGGGTGGGGGTGAAACCTTACTTTGTAATGCGTGGACCGATTTGGATGGTCCTTTTTTTGAGTATAATCCTCCATTGCTACTAGGAGAAAAAAATTGGCATAGAGCGGGGGAGGTCTGAGGGGTAGTCTAACTTCGTAATGCGTGTACCGATTTGGATAATTCTGTTGGGTAGAGTATGTTCCCTGGTTGATACCAAGAGAATAAAATGTTGATAAGAAGTGGGTGGGGGTGGGGGTGTAGCCTTACTTTGGAAGGCGTGGACCGATTTGGACGGGTCTTTTACTGTTGCATAGAGTGTGATCCCCCATTGCTAATAGGAGAATAATTTGGTCCTATGGTGCGGGTGGGGTGGGGGAGGAAGTATACCACGAGAAAAAAAATTTTGGTAGGGTGGTTGGTAGGGGTAGGTGGTGCTGGTGGAATCTAACTTTGTAACGCGTAGACCGATTTGAATGGTTATTTTGCTGTTGTATAAAGTGTGATCCCCCATTGCTAATAGGATAATAATTTGGTCCTATGGTGGGAAAGGGGTTGTCTAACTAATTTTAGTAGGATGGTGGTGGGGTAGGGGGTTGAACCTAACTTTTTAATGCGTGGACCAATTTGAATGGTTCTTTTTTCGTT
Organism: Leptarthrus brevirostris; assembly: GCA_964036015.1. Classification (NCBI taxonomy): domain Eukaryota; kingdom Metazoa; phylum Arthropoda; class Insecta; order Diptera; family Asilidae; genus Leptarthrus; species Leptarthrus brevirostris. The sequence continues at coordinate 48,511,890 of OZ038371.1, forward strand.
GTATAGAGTAGAAGACACTAAAAAGCGAAAAATAAAATAGTTTAAAAAAAGAGTTCAACCGACTTCATAAAAAGCGCTAAAAAGCATAAAATAATTTTTAATTTTACATTTATTACATTTTGAAGTCGGTGCAAATTAAACAAATAATACAACTACAGAACCCCAATTGATATCATTGATATCAATTGCGCACGAATTTGTGCCCCGTCGTAGGGTCGCGGGAGACACTCAAAATAGAACTTCTGCAAGCAACCAAAAAAACTAGAAACGCTATCTCTTTACTACCAAAATTTAAGGGGACTAAGAACAAGATCAAGCCAGTTATTTCAGGCTTCTCTTGCCTGTTACGACGTCATCGCTCTGACCGAAACCTGGCTTCAGTGGGTTTTACTGATGCAAATTCTTGACGCGTCCTATCAGATTTTTCGAAAGGATAGATACTCTGACTCCATGGCTCGTGGAGGTGGCGTGTTGGTTGCATGCTAATCGCACTTGGATTGCAGTTTGGTTGATATCCCTGCTTTATTCGTCACGCTCATAATCGCGCTCTTAGCTCTTAAGATAGCTCTGGGAAAGATGAATATATTCCTTCTATGTTGTTATATCCCTCCAAACTTGAAAAACCATGCTTATGCAGATGGTCGAAGTCTCTACGATATTTTAATTCTTAGCCTAGATTTTATTAATAATATGACAAACTCAGAGGACGAACTAATCCTTCTTGGTGACTTTAACTTACCCAGCGTTCAATGGGTATTCAACGCTGATGACGATGACTACCTTCCTTCAAATTGTCTTACTGCTAAAGACTCCCATTTTCTTGACGCCATCTCCTCCTCTGGTTTACACAAAATGAGTGATGTAAACAACTCTATGGGAAGGCAGTTAGATCTTATCTTTTCTTCTGATTCGAGTAACATTATAGTCGAACCGACTTCTCGTAATTTATCCGCTATCGACAGTTTACATCCGGCCATTTTCATCTCTTTTTGTTACGATGGTTCTAATATTGTTGACCCCAACGTAGATCAGTATGTTCTTGATTTTAAAAGGGCGGACTTCTCTGATCTTTCGAACAGGATTCTCTCAATCGATTTCCCATCCCTTTTTCATGATAACGATATCGACGATTGTATTTCCGTGTTTTATGATAGGATTTATGATCTGTTTAATTCGTTTGTACCACTTAAACGGTTGAGATCATCTTGTCATTCTCCCCCGTGGTATACTAGGGAACTACGGAGTCATTAGAATAAATAAAATCGGTTATGAAAAACCTACTTACGCTGTAGAAGCTTATTCTGAATTCGTTTATTGTCATGAATGCTTCTTAGCGTTATCGTCATCCTTTTACAGGGAATACCTTGATAATGTTCGCAGTAGCTTGCACAATGATCCTCGTACCTTTTTTATATTTGTAAATCTGAAAAAGAAAACTGATAATTATCCATCTACAATGTGGTGTAATGGATCCTCTAGTTGTAGCGCGCCTGATATAGCTGATAACTTTGCATTGTTTTTTGAATGTGCCTTTTTATGAGGCAACTTTGTGCCTTCCCTGGAAGAGTTTGGTCATATCCAAAATCGGCCCGCTACCTCCATTGCTTTACCCATTATATCTCGGGATATTATCATGAATGCTATCAAGGAACTTAAACTGGACTTTTCTTTTGGTCCTGATGGTGTTCCACCAGTATTCTTGAGATCCTGTTCTGATGCTTTACTCACTCCATTGGAACTCATCTTCAACAAATCTCTTCAGGCCGGCAGATTTCCTACCTTATGGAAGAACTCCTTTATATTTCCTGTTTATTAAAAGGGGCATAAAAACTCCATAAAAAATTATAGGCTACTCGCGAAGCTTTCCTGCATACCCAAGTTGTTTGAATCTGTTATATACTCACAGCTTGTTGGGCAGTGTAAGGGGTTAATCTCATCTAAGCAAATTGGCCTCCTGCCTGGTAGATCGACAACAACCAACCTTCTTGAATTTATATCACACATTATCTCTGCCTTCCAACAGGGACTCCAGACTGACTGTGTCTACACCGACTTTAGCAAGGCATTTGATAAGCTCCCTCACCCCGTGATTATGCTTAAGCTTGAAAGTTTTGGTTTTCCGCCTTTATTGCTCGACTGGATCTGCTCTTACTTAAAAAATAGGACTTACCGTAATACTTTATTTAGAGTCGTTAGGGCTTCATCTGGTGTATCGCAAGGTAGCCATCTGGGGCCGCTGCTGTTTATTCTTGCCATTGACGACATTATCCCTCTGATTAAGCCCTCCAAAGTTTTAATATACGCAGACGATATGACGATTTTCTCATGCGTTAGAAACAGTTATGATTCTTCCTGCATTCAGGATGATTTGAATACCATTAGGAGTTGGTGTGCCACAAATGGACTGCAACTTAACCTGGTTAAATGTGAAATTATGTCATTTTCTAGGAACATCAATCAGCTCGTCTTTGATTATACCTTTGCGGAAACTAATATCCGTCGTGTGGAGTCCGTTACTGACCTCGGTGTAATGCTAGACAAAAAACTCTATTTCACTCTGCACATAAACCATATAGTATCTCGGAGTAATTCAGTCCTTGGCTTTGTTAAGCGGTGGTAAAGGGAGTTTTGTGATCGACAGACTCTTATTCACTTATTTTTTTCTTTAGTTAGACCAATTCTTGAGTACGCATCTCAGGTTTGGTCTCCTTGCTATGCTGTTCATTCTAGACGCATTGAACCGGTGCAGCGCAACTTTGTTAGGTTCGCACTAAGGAACCTCCCGTGGAATGATCCATTAAGACTTCCTCCTTATGAGGATCGCCTCCTATTGCTTAACATGCACTCGTTAGAAGAACGTCGTAGAATTGCTGACCTAGTATTTATTCATCAGCTTTTGAACTTGAATATAGGTTCTCTTACTCTCGCAAATTTGGTTACTTATAGGCAAACCCCGTATAGCTTAAGGAGATTGCCTTTACTACATCTACATGTAATCCATTCTCGCTCTAACTATGGTATGCATGAGCCTACTAACCGCATGTGTAGAGCCGGGAATATGTGTCCTATTCTTGACCTGGCTCTTACTAAAGATTTGCTTAAACGATCTCTGTTGTCGTTGTACCCCTGATTGTAGTGTTTGGGATTGTTTTGGATTTTTGTTGTTGTTTTTTTTTTACTAATATTTTATTGCATGGGTTGTGGGAGCCTCATTCATCTCAATATATGTTATATTCTGGTGAATAGGTCAATTGATTCCAGGCCTCTGCCTGTGAAGTGCGCCTTATAAGTTAGAAGGGTTAATTCTATAAGATAATACATAATACTACTTGAACGTTTCAGCTCACGGGATCATAAGAAAGGACGATTAAATACTTTTGTTGTAGTTGTTTGGTTTGTTCGATTTGCCTGTGTGTTAGAGGCTCTTTCGATTTGTCATTTTTGAAGAATGCTTCTAGGATCTCCTCATGTGCTCCTGTTCGTTTAGAAAATCAATGTGTTAGGTGAGTAAAGATAAGTGCGAATGTTTAAAAATGTCCTTCTAAGTTTAAAGGCAAACCAACTTTTTATATTCGATATATTTCTATCAATTGTACTGTATCTTGCTAAGTACTAAAATTGAAAATTTGCACATTCAATTTGCAAAACATACATGAATGCATGCAAAGGCACATCTGTTACTAGATAAAAACCAACTCAATTTTTATTACTACCCCCTTCCTACTTAAAAACCTCCACTACCCTTAACAAATTACTCATCCACGGCTTTCCCCTCTCATTCTTAGACTCCTGTTCCCTCATAGGGCCGAAACTATAAACATAAAATTATAACTGTCCTTTGACTTTGCCGTTGGTTAAAAATTGAGTAACTTTTTCTTTTCAAATGAGATTTTATTCAAAAGTGACAACCATGAGTGAATTTTGGAAAACATTTAGGGCTCCTTTGTATCGTGTAGCATTATTAGATACATACATTTACAGGGTGTTTCAGATCTGACGTGCCAAAATGAGTGGGGTGATAGATCTCACCTAGGCAAACAAAAAATTGTATGGCGGGAGCGACTGTTATGCACTTAATAGCGGCGCATAAAATTATGCCGACTAGCATGGAGAAGGGGTGGGTTTAAATAAAATAATTATGTTTCATCCGCTGGGCGCCACGTGGTGTTTTGATTGAGTCCACGAACTCAAATAGCATAAGAACACAAAAAATAAATAAAATAAAACTCAAAATTTCGTAAATTCATGAACTTAAATTATTATATATATTGAATAACACTCTCTATATTTCTATATCGAATTTATATGAACACAAAAGAAACAATGTTATGAATATGATAAAGAAAAAAATATTTATAAAAGAAATTCAATTTCAAATACTTCCGAAAGAGAATAATTCAAAAAAAAACAATTACTTTAAAAAGTTGACAGTCACCACCTAACCCTTGACTATAAATTACGGGAAAGAGGTACATGACATTTACGATTCTTGCTAATGTAAATTTGAATTTATCTCTGTTAATTAAAAAAAAAACAAAACTTATCTGTTCTGGTTTTGCACAGGGTTACAATCTAGATGTCCTGGTCCAATTCTCTGCAGCTTCCCTCGTCCTTTCTTCTTCCAAATCTTAACTCCTTCACCTTTCTCTGGAGCTCCTCTCGTCCTCTTCGAAAAATTCTGATCTCTTCAACTTCACCTTCACTTGACTTTTATCGTACACTTTCACTGATTTCCACTGACTTTCACGGTTGAACTTTCCTTCAAAATTTCGCTATCAGACTGCCCCCTTCACATACCAAGGACTCTTCTTTTATTTGTTTTCGCCCACTATTTGCCATTTTCCAGCGACGCCATCAAAATTTTCCAGTTTGTCGAATATTGTTAAAAATTGTTGAACATAATTAAATTTTTTTTTGGATTTAAATTATCTACTGACTTTCGGCTTTTCGTCGGTATATTCGAAAAAATTCTGCTTGGCCGGGAAGTTAGGAAATTCGCGAAAATATTAATTTTGACAGCGATTTCCACGTGTCGTTAATTTGTATTTTTAACTCTTTTTTCGGCTCTGAATTGTTTTGCATCATATTCCTTGGGTTGGAAGCAGTCCAATTTCATATCTTCAACATTTCGGTAAGTTGAATTATAGGTGTTTATTTCCGTTTTTGTGATATAACCTCTATGGTTTGAGTAAAGGCTCCTGTGTTCGTCAATACTGTTTTTAGGACCAGTTGGCGTAGAAAATTGGATCCAGGTAATTATGTTTTATTGATGAGTTTACTTTAAGTGTACAGATAAGTTTTATTAATCTTACTCTTTATCGTTTAGATTTTGTACCGTTCATGTACTTTCTTAGCCGTTTTACACCATCTTGACATTGTAAGTATATCTTTTAGTACTACTTTATAAAACTATTCACTAAGAAAAGAAATTAATTCACTTAATTCTATAATCTTAACTATTCCAGGTGGGTCCAGCACGTCCTTGAATTCATAAGATATCCATCAGCATCTTTGACTAATAGGTAGGTGTATTTAATATTTTAATTTGTTTACATTACTCTCATGATATAAACTCTTTTAGGTTCAAAATTTGTCTTCACGTTCATTTGATAATACGGCGCATCCGGAAAATTCATTTTGATTTTAGATTCCATTCATCTATTAGGTTCGTATCTTCTTGTTAATCCTATCTCTTTTAGGTTCAAAATTTGTCTTCACGTTCATTTGATAATACGGCGCATCCGGATAATTCATTTTGATTTTAGGTTCCATTCATCTATTAGGTTCGTATCTTCTTGTTAATCCTATTTCATCTCATGAGATCATGAGCCTAGGGAAGGTGCGCAACCCCGACCTCTTATATGTGTCTTCTCAGGTATTTACTTAGCATTATTAACGATCTGAAAATAAATAAATTTCTTTTGCAGCATCACTCAGATATATAATCATAACAGGTGGACAACACATCACGAACAAGTAAGTTTTCTTTGTATATTATTCTATTATTAACATTCTTTCTCCTAGATCGCAAGCACTCATTACGACCGTAACATTGCCTCCCCTTCCTCCGGGAGATTTCGAAGAAATCTCTATAGCACTTCACCATTCAAGACTTCAATAACCACTTCAATGGGGAGCAAATTTCTAAACTTTATATATTTAGTATAACGAAATGATTGAGAAGATACTAGAGAAGTTGTAAAAAAAATTATTCAACAAAAGTAAAAGAACCATTCTGCTTTCAAAAATTTCCGCTACTGGACTTCACGCAAATGTGTGATCCCAACACTGTGAATGGATTAGTTGCAATAGTGCAAAAAAATATAAGAGAAAATCTCCCTGTTGCTTTGTTAACTCTAATATACATATGAACGATTATCGTAGTCTATCGTTAGGAAGGACGCAAATACCTCAAGGCAAAAAATACTAAATCTCACGGAAGAGTATCACAATTATTGATTAACTAGAACGTATCTATTTATCAACATTGGAGGGGTGATACGCCTTCAGATCCTTGGAATGCCAAATACCCACGCGCTTACCCGTGCTATCTTCTAATTCATACGTCCATGGCGAAACAACTCGTGCAATTCTGAATGGACCAATGTATTTAGGCGCCAATTTGGCACTGAAGTACTTGCAAGCGTCCGATAAAACGTAATTTTTACGTAAAACATTATCGTTTGCGTAAAATTTCTGATCCCTCCGACGGAGGTCGTAAGTGTGTTTGGCCCTTTGTGCTGCCTTAACTAATCTTGCTCTTACGTCAACCCTCAGATCCTCTAAAGCCCTGGATCTAGCTTTAGCATCGAATATTAGATCATTTTCTTGATAATTATATGCTTCTCCATTTGTAATCATCTCTTTTCCAAAATTTACGAAAAACGGCGTTAATTTTGAAACCTCGTGCACTGACGTACGGATTGCACATGCTATTTTTGCTATGTACGCATCCCACACCCTGTGGTTTTCCGCTACATAAGCACGAATCATATTCTTGATGACTTGGTTTGTTCTTTCGGCAGGGTTTGCTTGGGGATGGTAAAATGCTGTGTGAGTTATTTTGCATCCATATTCCCCACAAAGAGAGTTAAATTCTTTACTCTTAAATTGTGGCCCATTGTCGCAAATCAAAGTTTTCGGCACACCAAATAATAAAAATACATACTCTTCGAGAACTTTGCAAATTGAATTACTACTAGCTGTTCGCAGAGGGAATAACATCGGGAATTTACTGAATGAATCTACTACAGTAAGTATGTACTGATACCCGCGTGTGGACCTTGGTAAAGGACCAATAAGGTCAACACAAATTGTTTCCCAAGGCTTACTAGCGATCACCCGGGAAGCCATAAGTCTCGCTGGTTTCTTGAGTTCGGGCTTCACTGATTGACAAGTTTGACATTGCTTTACGTAAGAGGATATGTCACACCTCATTTTGGGCCAATAAAATCGTTGCGATACTCGGTGATAAGTTTTTTTAACACCGCAATGACCAGACGTCGGTATATCGTGAGCTTTATAAATAATCTCTTTTCTTTCTGATTTAGGAACGACCCGCTTCCAAGAAACATTACCTATCTCTAAGCTTGGGTACTGGCAGCTAAAGTGTTTCCACAAAATATTGTTCTCATACTTCCAATCTGGATATTTATCGGGATGGTCTGTAACATTACTTATCATTTTTGCAATCCATTTGTCTTGCTTTTCATCCTTATACTGCAGACTATCAACTACCGGCACTGAACGAGATAGCCAGTCTGGCAGCAGATCTTCCTTGCCTTTGCGATGAACTATATTAAAATCATACTGTTGAAGGCGCATAGCCCATCTTGCCAACCTTCCAGTGGGGTCCTTCAAGTTTTGGAGCCAAACTAACGAGGCGTGATCTGTCACTACCGTGAAGTGGCTGCCCTCAACATAGGGTCGGAGTTTTTCTATTGACCATAGCACTGCGAGACACTCTCGTTCGGTGGTGGAGTAATTACGTTCGCACCTGTTTAACGAGCGACTCAAGTATGCTATTACTTTCTCCTCTTGGTCAATTTGCTGAGTTAATACCGCACCTAATCCGTACCCTGATGCGTCCGTGTGTATAATAAACGGATAGTTAAAATCTGGGCAGGTTAAAATAGGTGCACTAACAAGGCTATTTTTCACTAAACGGAAAGCTCGCTCACAATCTTCGGACCAGATAAATTTACTTTTTTTCTTCAATAAGGCAGTGATTGGCGCTATCATGGTAGAAAAGTTTGGTACGAACCTCCGGTACCACGCAATCATACCGACAAATTTGCGAACCTCGGATACATTTTTGGGATTTGAGATTTGCAATATGCACTTTACTTTATCGGGATCGACCTGCAAACCTTGTTCTCCTACAACATAGCCAAGGTATCGGAGTTCCGCCCGACAAAATTCACATTTGTCGTAATTGATTACTAGGCCAGCTTGATAAAGCCGTTCAAGGACATCTCGCAATACTCTTTTGTGTTCTTCGAAGGTCTGCGTGACGATAATAACATCGTCTAAATACACAAAGACTTTACTTTCAAGATTTCCTGAAAGTACCGAGTCAATTAGGCGCTGCCATGTCGCTGGCGAGTTACTCAACCCAAACGGCATCCGACAGAATTGGAAAAGTCCCCTGTCGGGAACAGTAAAGGCAGTGAATTGTTTGGAATTACTTTCAAGAGGAACTTGCCAAAATGCTGACTTGATATCTAACGAGGACGTGAATTTTGCATCACGCAATTTATCCAATGTAGCCGACACATAAGGTAGGGGATAAGTGTCCTTTTTAGTAACTTTATTCAGTTTCCTGAAGTCGACGCAAAATCTATATTGGCCATCCTTTTTCTTTACCATGACTATTGGTGATGCCCATGCGCTACAACTCGGTTCTACGACGCCTGCAGCCAACATCGCATCGAGCTCTTCATTAATGATGCGTTTTATAGCAGGTGAGACAGGGTAGTACCGTTGCTTTATAGGTGGGGAGTCAGTGTGGATTACATGCTCGACCCTATTAGTGCAACCCAACCCTGTACCCATTTTCAACTTTGCATTACTAATAATTTCTTCCAGTTCTAGCTTTTCTTCCGAAGATAATTTTGACTGACATTGGAGCGCATTTATTGGATAGTCGACTGCTGTTTCTAAAAACTGCCAATAGTTTTCTCGAAAATCTGCCTGAATATTCATTTCCCGCCAGAAATCAATACCAAGTATTATAGAAAGGGGCAGCCCCGGTATCACTAGTACATCAATAATTTTTACACGTTTCTCTAATTCTATTGGTACACTTACCTCTCCCAAAACCTCAACCGTACCACCGTTTGCTAAGCTTACCCTCTTGGCCCCCATGGTTTTCAATTCTAACCCTACGTCCTTAAATGATTGCCAACATCGACTCCCAACAACGGTTCGTGAGGCACCTGAATCAAGCAAGCCACAGAATTTTACACCAAAAATAGAAACTTCGAGGTGGGGACGCATATCATCTCCCGCTTGCGCGAAAACATAATCCACTATCGTGTTATATGCGTCATCAACTCTTGGTTTAAACTGACAACTCTTTACTTGTAATTCCCTAGCAATGGCGGTTTCTTTCGGATCGCTCGACTCACCGCTTAAGTTCGAGCGCCAACTACGTTTCCCGAATCTTGCGTATTTTGGCGGTTAGTACCTAAATTCTGCCTCGTATTACGTGAATTGTTGCAGTTGCTACAGTTGGTTTTTATCACGCCCGGTGCTCCGCATCCAAAACATCTCAAATTTGTTCTACAGAATCTTGCAATATGCCCATCCTTCCCACATTTAAAACACTTTCTAGCTCGCAGATTACTAACATGCGATTCCCGAACTGAAATAGCTGCGGCTTTCGGTGGATCGACGGAAACATAAGCTAAATCAGGCTCTAGGAGTTGGTTACTCTTTCTAGAGGGGGGTGGTACGAACGCTTCGACAGAAGGGCGAACTGCCTCTAAGCGCCTACCAAACTCGATCAAGTCATTCAGATTCTCTATCTCGGTTAAACCTAGCTGGGTCTGATAGAATGGACTAATATTTTTTTTTAATATGCGAAGTTTTTGGGGCTCTGTTAAAGGATCTGTCAATCTCGAAAACATATTTGTCATGATCGCTACGTACATTCCCATTGACTTGTCTCTACCTTGTGTTCTTCGTTTAATCTCCTCTAACAATTTTTCGTCATAGTCGACTGGTAGAAATTCCCTTTTGAGTTCACGTACTAAATCGAGCCAGGAATGAAAGTTTGCCTTATTCGCCCGGTACCATATCAGAGCTCGTCCCGTAAAGAGATCTAGCGCTGATCGATATAATTGTTGCTTACTTATCCCACGGGCGTCTGCCAATTCCTGAACCCTATCTAGGAAAGAGTTAAGGGATTGTCCTTGCTCTCCAGCAAACTTAACTTCCCATTTATAAAGTGGTACCCTTGAACGACTGCTGGTAATGACTGCGGCAGTTATTGACATATCTTCTGCTTCGTCCGAGTAATCGCTTCCATTTTCTTCACCATCTGCTTTCAGTTGCAGCGACCCCAAAGCTAAGATTAAATCTGCACGAACTCTTGCTTTATCTTTTGTCTGGGCATCTTCAGTAGCGCAAGATCTTTGTAGTCTACTAAGCGCCCATTCAATCTTAGTGACTAATTTCTTGTAGTCCGGGGAACCATTATCGCCTTCAAAAGCACTTAATAGCTCTTGTATTTCATCTACTTTTTTCGTTAAAATTTCTATATCTTCCTCAAACGAAAACAGGTAAGGATTAATTAAAGAAGTACGCCCCTCTTTCTCCAACCTCAGGGCAGCACGGAGGCTCACTCTCATCGACCTTCCCTACAGGTAGCCCTCTAATCGTGAGCTCATAAGTTAGCTCATCTTGGCTTAACCGGTTAATTTCCATTTTTCTTAAAAAAAACAATAACTAAAATGTATTTGGAATTCCGTATAAACTTAGCTATCAAAGATAAGCTCAAATTAATATTATTGTCGATGTAGTGCACAATTTTAGAAGCGAAGGAAATTGATTATAATAAAAAAAATATATATATATATATAAACAAATCGAACCAATGTGACAAAGTAACATTCAATAGCGTCTGATATCTGTTGTATAAAAGAAAATCCTATCATGCGTTATCAAAACAAGGATTAAAGGAAACATAAATCAATCCATATTCTGCAACAATATCTCAAAAAAAAATTATTCTAAAAAAATACAAATCTCTATAATATAAACACCTGTAGTACCAAATTCATAAAAAAATACACAGAAAATCTGCATGAAATTCAAAAAAAATCAAATAAACAAAACCAAAATGGTGTTAAAGACAACAGAAACAATTGGTAACGCCCAAGTTCTAAAGGCGTGTTAACGAGCGTGTATCGAATTACAAAATGTTGATAAATATACTTCTGCAACAAATGAATACTCTCCCAGTTGCAAATAGTACCGCTCAATGGTTCCAAACTAGTTCACTTTCAAAAGTAGGTCAACTGTTAGGACAGGTCAGTTCTCAAATGAATTGAACGGCGTTTAACGGATGACAATCTCCTAGTAACAATATCACTACCTCTCTACAGTGATTTCTCAAAATTTCTTCTCTGGATGAATTAACTTATCAATTAACAGATTCTGTGGATGTGTTTGTGAAATTTTGCACCCAGTTGTAATTTCATTCAGTTTAGCGTGGTTTTCTCGTGGAGGAAAGCGTCTCAAGAAAAAAATGTTCTTTTCTTTTCAAATTTTGAATTTAATCATTTAATTCAATATCAGTTTCACGGAAGATTATGTGGAAATCGGGAATGGTGAAGTGACTGTGATAATTAATTAAAAATTGATAAAAAGCAGAACAGTGCGAAAATTAATAAGTGCGTACAAGTGGCAAAGAAAAATTTTGTTTAAGTTCAAAAATATCTTATAGTTATGTGTCTTCGATAATAATGGATACTACAAAGAAAATAAATTGCTAAAAAGGTAAATTATATTTAATAAATTTCGTAATGGCTCACTAAATTACTTCATATTTCGAGCGGCCATTTTTCTTTTATATACTTTTTATTTTTTTATATAATCTTTCGTTAAGAATTGTTCACTAACAATTACACTCGTTGTCTATGTATATGTGTTTTATTGAATACAATATTTGTGCTCTCTCGAATGTTTCTACACATGTGTTGCCTGTCAATAAAATTCTGCAACATAACCTTGCAAAAAAATGTGCCATTTGTTATTTATTGTGATAAAAAGTAATTTTCGCTGATTTAAGATCGAATTAATTAATAAATACGGATGATTTTACCCCTTTCCGGCCCCACGTTGGGCGCCAAAATTTGTTATGCACTTAATAGCGGCGCATAAAATTATGCCGACTAGCATGGAGAAGGGGTGGGTTTAAATAAAATAATTATGTTTCATCCGCTGGGCGCCACGTGGTGTTTTGATTGAGTCCACGAACTCAAATAGCATAAGAACACAAAAAATAAATAAAATAAAACTCAAAATTTCGTAAATTCATGAACTTAAATTATTATATATATTGAATAACACTCTCTATATTTCTATATCGAATTTATATGAACACAAAAGAAACAATATTATGAATATGATAAAGAAAAAAATATTTATAAAAGAAATTCAATTTCAAATACTTCCGAAAGAGAATAATTCAAAAAAAAACAATTACTTTAAAAAGTTGACAGTCACCACCTAACCCTTGACTATAAATTACGGGAAAGAGGTACATGACATTTACGATTCTTGCTAATGTAAATTTGAATTTATCTCTGTTAATTAAAAAAAAAACAAAACTTATCTGTTCTGGTTTTGCACAGGGTTACAATCTAGATGTCCTGGTCCAATTCTCTGCAGCTTCCCTCGTCCTTTCTTCTTCCAAATCTTAACTCCTTCACCTTTCTCTGGAGCTCCTCTCGTCCTCTTCGAAAAATTCTGATCTCTTCAACTTCACCTTCACTTGACTTTTATCGTACACTTTCACTGATTTCCACTGACTTTCACGGTTGAACTTTCCTTCAAAATTTCGCTATCAGACTGCCCCCTTCACATACCAAGGACTCTTCTTTTATTTGTTTTCGCCCACTATTTGCCATTTTCCAGCGACGCCATCAAAATTTTCCAGTTTGTCGAATATTGTTGAAAATTGTTGAACATAATTAAATTTTTTTTTGGATTTAAATTATCTACTGACTTTCAGCTTTTCGTCGGTATATTCGAAAAAATTCTGCTTGGCCGGGAAGTTAGGAAATTCGCGAAAATATTAATTTTGACAGCGATTTCCACGTGTCGTTAATTTGTATTTTTAACTCCTTTTTCGGCTCTGAATTGTTTTGCATCATATTCCTTGGGTTGGAAGCAGTCCAATTTCATATCTTCAACATTTCGGTAAGTTGAATTATAGGTGTTTATTTCCGTTTTTGTGATATAACCTCTATGGTTTGAGTAAAGGCTCCTGTGTTCGTCAATACTGTTTTTAGGACCAGTTGGCGTAGAAAATTGGATCCAGGTAATTATGTTTTATTGATGAGTTTACTTTAAGTGTACAGATAAGTTTTATTAATCTTACTCTTTATCGTTTAGATTTTGTACCGTTCATGTACTTTCTTAGCCGTTTTACACCATCTTGACATTGTAAGTATATCTTTTAGTACTACTTTATAAAACTATTCACTAAGAAAAGAAATTAATTCACTTAATTCTATAATCTTAACTATTCCAGGTGGGTCCAGCACGTCCTTGAATTCATAAGATATCCATCAGCATCTTTGACTAATAGGTAGGTGTATTTAATATTTTAATTTGTTTACATTACTCTCATGATATAAACTCTTTTAGGTTCAAAATTTGTCTTCACGTTCATTTGATAATACGGCGCATCCGGAAAATTCATTTTGATTTTAGATTCCATTCATCTATTAGGTTCGTATCTTCTTGTTAATCCTATCTCTTTTAGGTTCAAAATTTGTCTTCACGTTCATTTGATAATACGGCGCATCCGGATAATTCATTTTGATTTTAGGTTCCATTCATCTATTAGGTTCGTATCTTCTTGTTAATCCTATTTCATCTCATGAGATCATGAGCCTAGGGAAGGTGCGCAACCCCGACCTCTTATATGTGTCTTCTCAGGTATTTACTTAGCATTATTAACGATCTGAAAATAAATAAATTTCTTTTGCAGCATCACTCAGATATATAATCATAACAGGTGGACAACACATCACGAACAAGTAAGTTTTCTTTGTATATTATTCTATTATTAACATTCTTTCTCCTAGATCGCAAGCACTCATTACGACCGTAACACGACATCAAGACAACGCTAAAAACTACTATCTCAATGACCTTTCTAAAATTGTCAACAATGTTGATCTAACTGCTACCATTGCCGGTACAGTCACTTGCTCTTACCTAAAATTCAACATTTTTCCTAATTTTCTCCGAAATTCATGTAATTAGTACAGATCTTTTTTATTTTTATTGAATTTCCCGTCTTATTACGTTTCCAAAAAGTACAACATGCCCAGGTAGACAAAGGATTAGAAAAACCGCATTTTTTTAAATCTCTGACTACTTAATAATTTTATTGCACTTAAGGTAGGAAATTCTTTAAATAAACTAATTTTTTAAGATAAAGGGTCAAAAATGTTTATTTTGGGTTAACAGGTAAATAGTTTTAATTACTGCTGCAAAAAAGTTATAGAAATGTTAGTGCAATTTTGTTTTATTGCCGATATTAGCTTGTGGTAGCCAGAATGGACATCCTTGTATCCTGGCGTTTTGTTACTCGTACCTGATGGAAATTTTGCTATAAAAAAGGGTAGGTCAGCAAGCATACCCATCATAGTTGAAAAACAAATCAATAAGTGCGGGTGTTTTTAAGCAAAAATTTTAAAAAATGGCAGAATTTACTCTTGAGGAATACGCGGATATTACATTTATGGTGTTGCAGACGGAAACGAGGGAGCGGCTGTACTGGAATATCAAAGCAGATTCTTCAACCGGCGAGCACCCCAAATAGGGGTATTTACACGGACTTTCCAAAGATTAAGAGAAACAGGGAGTGTAACTTTACACGACAGGGAGACACGACCCGAAACTTCGGTTACTTCTGCCGACGTGGAGCAGCAAATAATCACCATCGTGAGACAAGACCCTGAGACGAGTCGCAATGCGATTAGGGGTGTCTTCATCTAAGGTTTGGAGGGTTATTCATCAAAACCGATTACGTCCATATCACTATCACCCAGTTCAAGGAATACTAGAAGGAGAACTACAAAGTCAAAAATTTGAAAACCGCTGTATTAGACTAGGTGCACCGATTCCTTGGCCTGCTAGGTCTCCAGACCTCACCCCATTGGAGTTTTTCTTATGGGGAACAATGAAGGGGAGATGCTCACTTCAACACACCTTAAGCAGGGGCTTAGAAGGAGATTGTTGGCATGCATCCAAAGTGACGGTGAACATTTTGAGCAGCTCTTATAAGTTATTTAGATCCATTGTAATACGTTTTGAATTCAATAAAAATGATTTTAGAATTAATATGAGTTTCGTTTCTTTAATATGTTGATTTTTATAATACTCTCCGATAGGATTTATACATGTTTTCTTTACGTGGACATGTTGCACCTTTTCGGAAAGGTAATAAAACGGGCAATGCAATAAAAATAAAAAACATCTGTACTAATTATATGAATTTCGGAGAAAATTAGGAAAAATGCTGAATTTTAGGTAATTGCAAACCATTTTTTTCACTTTCGGAAGTGACTGTACCTGTAATCGTAGGAGTTAGATCAATATTGTTAACAATTTTGGAAAGATCGTTAGGATAGTAGTATTTTAGCGTTTCTTTGATGTCGCTCAAAAGATAAAAATAAAAGGGTAATGTGCATACCATGCAAAACTGAAATTTATGAATCACCCTGTAACTCCCAACCGGTTGATATTGCTCCAAGAAACAATGTATTGTTTTTACAAAGATGTTGCGCTTGTTCTTCTGTGATCACTACAAATTTTGGGCGACACAACTAATTGGGTTAAAATTTCGGAAATCTTTATAAACATTAATATATTGATGTCAGAAAACAAGTAATAATATACTACTGCTACTGACTACGTTTACCCGGCTTGTGGGGGTATTTAGCTGCGGAAAATTATGTTATGAGTCATATTTTTACCGTGTTTCGAAGCCTGTTCGACTGAGTAAGGAATAATACCAAAAAATAAAAAAAATTTAATTTTTTTATGTTTTTTTGAAAAGTGGGTATAATTAGTTTTGTAAATAAGATATAATTTTAAGAAAAAGAGAACGTCGTCAGAGTCGTAAAGTTCGATGCGAGCCACCCCAAACATTGTGTTCATTGCACGCTCCTACTAAAGTACGACTATTCGAAAATCAAGATTTGAAAATTTTGAAAAATTCATTAAAGTTAAAGTTTTATTTTTTTTCAGAATGCAACTCGTACAATGCAGCGCTTTTATCGCTCTACAAGTTATAATTACATACCTGTAATTCTTAGGATTGAAAAAGAACTATCTCAAGCTTTATGTGGCTCTATCTTATTTTGTATTCAATTTGCGAATAAAGATTGTCAATCAGATGTTGGAGCAGCCCTGGTTTGCTCTCAGACCCTATTCGGAATTCAACAGCCTGGTACATTTTGCACTCATTCGTCTAAACAAGTACTTTTTACTAATCTGAAACCATTTGCAAGATGGATAAAGGATACAAAGAATTATCTGGCAAATTGTTGTGCAATGCTATATCTAAGTGCATTTTATATTGTTTTTATAATTTGCGATGTCTTGTTAAATAAACATGTGTTGTGATAAGAGCGGAAAATATAGAGCTGGGAAGGGAGTAGTAATATGTGTGTAAAGTTTTCTTGTAGTGGTAAACTGAATAAGATTGTGAATACCAAATTAAAATAATTGCTGAAATTCGTATATGGAAGTTTATATATATATACATATTTGATTGTTGAGGTAGAGTAAAAAAATGCGTAAGATGACTTCCAATTCTACTTTGTCAGTATTTATCCCTTTTATTATTTATGGAACAAGGCTTGGAATCATCTTACTAAATTTGTAGCTCGACTAGGATTTAATTCAATTCCATATTCATTTAGTGGTTTAGGGTACAATAGGAACTAATATTTCTTTTATCTGCACCTACTAATATATATTAAATAATCAAAAACTAATTAGTAATACACTATATCAACGACAAAAATGAAAAACCACTACTAAAAAGGAAAATCCATAAAACAATCACACTTAATTTAAAATAAAAGGAAGCGAATAGTGAACTAGTTTAAAAATATTTCTGTTATTAAATAAATGAATAGAAAAAAGTATGAAGAAAAGCAGCCATAGCTTTAGTTAAATTCTCCCAACAATATAGACACAAGCGTAGACAGAAAATGGCAGTTATTAAGTGGATAAATATTGCAATACAAGCGTCCTGAAAGCCGCCACCTTCCCAGAATGATGCGAATTCGGAGGAAGTAAATTCCAAATACGAACGGCTCGAACAAAGTAGGAACTCTCCATTATTAAATATTTATAACTTGTAATATGAATGCTTTAAGCTGAACGCAGAAAATTCAATTCATCGCTGAAGTATGAAGGTACCTTATTGTTGTGGACAATTTAATTAAAAAAAAAATAACTGCTTGCGAGGAAAAAAATTCACATTTAAACCATTGGAATCAAGTTCGCAAATGGCCGTATCCTTTCTAAAGAGACCGGAATTCTTCAAATTATTTCGCTTTAGAAAACGATATTTAGCTTACAGAATTCTTGAATTTACTTTATTTGATTTCGATTCTCATCACTACTCAGACGTAAACCCTTCTATAAAGATATCTATATATATGAAAAATGAGAAGAGCTATAGCATTAAATAAATATATTTGAAATGATCAACTAGATGAATGTTCAAATAGTTCGTTACTAACACACCAAAATAATTAGTGTAATTTCAGATCAGCTAGGTCAGTAACCTGATGATCCCTCTGTGGAGCGAAACGTTTCCTCGAAATTATTAAAAACGCGAATACAAATAAGTATTTGGAACAAGACAAGTGTTTTATTTTATTCGAAATAAAATCTTCCAACAACTGTCTGCAAAAAACTCCCTTAATTATATAAACATCTTAGACATAAGCAGATTGATTGTTGTGTTCCGGAAACTCAAAATCAAGTTTAAATGCATTTCCAACCACATGTGGTTTAACAGATTTCGTTTAAAATTAAATGTGATTCATAATTATATCAGGCAAAATATTAAGTGAAATAGAATAAGTTCGTCTACTAAAAAAATAGTTTTTAAAAAAAAAGTTGAACCGACTTCACAAAAGGCGCTAAAAAGCATAAAATAATTTTTAATTTTATATCTATTACGACATTTTGAAGTCGGTGCAAATCAAACAAACCAAACAACTACAACAAAAATATTTAATCGTCATTTCTTACGATCCCGTAAGCTGAAACGTTCAGGTAGTATCACGTATTATTTGCAATTGTTGTTATGTAGTTGTTTTATTGGTTTAATTTGCACCGACTTCAAAATGTCGTAATAGATATAAAATTAAAAATTATTTTATGCTTTTTAGCGCCTTTTGTGAAGTCGGTTCAACTTTTGTTTAAAAAACTATTTTATTTTTCACTTTTGAGTGTCTCTACACAACGCAGAAAGAACCATCCAAATCTGTCCACGCGTTAAAAGTAAGTTTTAACCCCCTACCCCACCACCATTCCACTATACTTTCTTTCTCATGGTATCAAGCAAGGAACGTACTCTATCGAACAGAAAAGGAATCATCGAAATCGGTCCACGCGTTACGAAGTTACTACCCTCCCCATCCCCGATCACCACCATAGGACCAAATTATTCTCCTATTAGCAATGGAGGATCACACTCTATACAACAGCAAAAGAACCATCCAAATCGGTCCACGCGTTACAAAGTTAGGTTCCACCCCCTTCTCCCACCCCAACCACACCAAAAATTTTTTTTCTCGTGGTATCAACCAGGGAGCATACTCTACCCAAAAGAAAAAGAAATATCCAAATCGGTCCACGTGTTACGAAGTTAGACTACTCCTCCCCTCGCCCAATCCCCCACCATGGACCAAATTATTCTTCTATTAGCAATGGGTGATCACACTCTATACAACAGCAAAAGAACCATCCAAATCGGTCCACGTGTTAAAAGTTAGGTCCTACTCTCCCGCACCCCTCACCCCTTCAACATTTGTTTCCACCCCCCCCCCCCCCCCCTCCCTCTTCACCCCACCCCAACGACATTTGTTTTCTCGTAGTATCAACCAAGGATCATATTCTACCCAATGGAAAAAGAATTATCCAAATCCTATTAGCAATGGGGGATCATACTATGTACAACAAAGAAAGAACCATCCAAATCGGACCACGCGTTACAAAGTTAGGTTTCACCCCCGCCCCCACACTACCAAAAATTTGTTTGACATGATACCAATCAGTGAACATACTCTACTCAACAAAAAAAGAATCATCAAAATCGGTCGACGCGTTACAAAGTTATGCCCGGTCAGACATAAAAAAAAAACATACGCGTCGAACTTATAACCTCTTTGTTTTTGGGAAGTCGGTTAAAAAATGATTCACTTTGCAAGGCACATATGACTCCAACAAGAAACATAATCACAATGCATACAAAGAGATAACACAGGTATGCTTCTCATCAATACGGCGCCAGATAAAAACAGTACAAGGGTAAAGCGGAATGTGCAAACATTTTCTAAGATCGGTTAGATTGAAGTAAATCTGATTAATGTAGAAATGATAATGTCAGAATAGCTTCAATTAAAAAGAAATTAAGATACAATAACTTGATTCTAAATAAGGCAGATAAGGGAAATACAACTGTAGTTTTGGAGAAGGATTTTTATGTAAAGAAAGTTAAGTCCTTTTTATTTAGTTTTAAAGTGACATAACTAAAAGTTGACCCAATCCATAAATTTCAAAATGAGGTTATCAAGATAACCCATAGCACAGATTTATTACTTCAAACTCACGAAAGATTCACCAAGAAAATAAGTAATCCCTCCATTTTGACCCTTTACAGTTTAGTTAAGCTGCATAAAAATCTCGAATCGATAAGAGTGTCCAAACGCCGAAACAGGCAGCTTTAATGTTAAAAAAAAAGTCAGGGAATGGATAGTCCGGCGGTCTTTAAAAGAAATTGGTCTGCATCCTGTTGAGAAGAAACAAAAACCTGAACTTTCTTCCAAAAATATTAAGGCACGGAATGAGTTTGCTGCTAGGTATACATTTTGGACCGTAAATGACTGGAAGCAGGTAAATGAATTTAAAAAGGTATAAAAAATATAAAATTAAGATACTTAAATGTGTGTAGGTAATTTGGTCGGATGAGAGAAAATTTTTGCGATTTGAATCTGAGGGCCATTCTTGGTTCTTGGTCAAATCGCAAAATACTTTTCTACCTGGAGCAATCGAACCGACAATAAAGTATGGAGGAGGGTTCATTATAATTTGGGGATCCTTCACAAAAAATGGTGTAGGACCCCTTGAAAGGATCGATGGAATTTTGAGAAAAGAATAATATCTGCAAATTTTACAGACCAATTTACCGACGGCAGTAAGTAAAGATAATATCCCAAAAAAAAATTACTTTTCAACAGGACGGCGATCCTAAGCATACAGCCAGGGTAGTGTCTGACTGGTTGCAGAATCAAAAATTTAAGGTCTTACAATGTCCAGCACAGAGTCCAGACATGAACCCCATAGAGCATCTGTCGGGTTACATTAAAAAAAACCTGTGAAATTACCCTGAACCACCTAAGGGTATAAACGATCTCTGGGAGAGGATCGAAGAAGAATGGAACATCATTCAAAAATCAGTCATTGATAATTTATATATAAGCATGCCAAAAAGTTTGGAACAATTAAATAAAAATAAAGGTCACTGGACAAAATATTGAAAGTGCAAAACTGTTTCAATGAACTTGTGCATGAAAATATTGTTTTTTTACTGTTAATCAGAAATGATTATGTTTATGTATTTTTAGAAATAATAAGTAATTTACTTTTAATTGAATTTTGTTTTAATTTGATACGTCCTTTCCCTTTTCCTTGAAAATTAAAAATATACAATTCCTAGGAACATTGGAACTCTTTTGCTCGTCACAAATTAGAACTGTCTTCACAAAATGCACAAAATGTGCAGCATATATTCACATGACCCGAGTGAATTTTCAAAATCAAAACAAACTGCTTGTGAACTTTACACGATCGGCCTTTCTAATGAAGAAAAGTTAAGCTCCTTTGGCTCGTTCTCAACAGCAGCACCAAAGGGTTAACTTTTCTTCAGGTGCTGGACGCCTTCGCGAAAAAACGAAAACTAGATGAAACTCCAACACAAAATTTTTAATTTTGTCTAGATCGGTTTTTAAAAATTTTGTGTTGGAGTTTCTTGTAGATTTCGTTTTTTCGCGAAGGCGTAAAGCAGCTGAAGAAAAGTTAACCCTTTAGTGCTGCTGTTGAGAACGAGCCAAAGGAGCTTAACATTTCTTCAATAGAAACGTCGATAGTGTTAAGAAATTTTTATATTTCTTACGTTGCTCGAGTTTACAAGCAGTTTATTTTGATTTAGAACTGTCTATTAAATTCACACTAGAACAATAAATAAGCAGCTTTTCACGCTATGATAGACAGCCTCCTGAATGTTCCTCTTAATCACACAAATTTTAATACTGATCTTGCAACCATTATTAAAATAGCTAATATTAATGGATATAGTAAAATAAAAATTAACGATTTACTTAGGGATACAACAAGAACAAAACGAGCAATTAATATAATTTTTTGACAAGATAATAAAACACAATGGTGAAAAATTTCATATATTGAGGGAGTTTCAGAAAAATTAAAGAAAATTCTGCAGAAATATAGGAAACCAGCTTTTTTCAATACCTGATATCTAAAAAACCTTTTAATAAATAATAAAGTTGAGCCTAACGTAGGGACGGTAGAAAGCGGAGTGTATTAGATCAGCTGTGATGAATGTGCAGGCATATATATTGACAAAACGAAAAGGAAAACTAAACTAAGATATATTGAGCATGTTGCTGGGGCAAAAGATGACAGAGCACAATCGGGATTATCGAAATATTTAAATAATATGAGACACAATATAAATATTAAAAATATAAAATTACTGTAAAACTAAAAAAAAAAAATTTTTTTACTTTAACTCATCCTAAATCTTGACAAAAATATGAGAAAGTTTGAGTTTTGTCGTTATCTTCTTTTGATCCAGAGCTATATTAATTTTACTGCCCGCACATGCTCACGGGGGGGGGGGGGGGGGGGGGGAGTGGGTTATCGCCTTCTATAACACTATTTTTCAACACACTGCAAGATAATACGGCAAACAAGATTACTACAATTCCTTCCAAGAACAAATATACCAAAAATGTGTGGACTCTGTAACCAGGTTAGGTTCCTTCTGTTTAGCACTTCTATGTTTCTGACATATATTACACGCTGAAATCAATTCTTTTATATCCGAATTGCATCCCGGCCAGTATACTAAAGTTCTTGCCCTAGCCTTTGTTTTTTCTATTCCTAAATGCGAAGAATGCAAAGTTTTCAAAATTTCTGCTTTTAATGCCGTTGGTACAATAAGCCGTTCGTTGAAAAATACTAACCCATCTTCAGCAGTTAAATTATTCTTATGTTTCCAGTAAAATTTAATCGTCTCTTTTAGTTGACTCTTTTTCTGTGGCCATCCCTTATTTATTACCATGAGTAATTCATTTAACACTGGGTCAATTAATGTGTGTTCTTTGAAAATTTTTTGTTTTTCATCACTTAAATTTATTGAGTGTATAACTTCATTCAGATCATTAATTTCAGGCATATCATGATTCTCAATAAAATTTCTGGACAAGAGATCTGCAATTAGCATTTTCTTACCGGGCAGATATTGAAAATTTAAATTATATTTAAGAAGACGGAGCTGCATACGTTGCAAGCGAACTGATGGTATTATACCAATTTCTTTTTGAAACAGACCTAGAAGAGGTTTATGATCAGTCCAAATCGTAACATGCCGACCATAAATAAATTTGTGAAATTTCTCACACGCAAATATCACTGCCAGGAATTCTTTTTCCACTTGGGCATAATTACATTCTGCTTGAGATAAACTACGCGAGGCATAATATATTGGTCTACCTTCCTGCATGAGGCAGCAACCTAAACCATGTTGCGATGCATCAGCTTGGATAGAAATCTCTTTATTCGTGTCAAATGCTTTTAACGGGGGTGCCTTGGCCAATACAGCTTTTAACTTTTCCAAACATGCATCATGGGCTGGCAACCACTGGAAAACTGAGTTTTTTTTTAAAAGCTCACGTAATGGTTGCGACCGTTCGGCAAGATTTGGTATATAATCTCTCAAATAATTCAGCATTCCGTAAAGTGTTTGAAGTTCTTTTTTGTTAGTTGGCGGTTTAAGTTTTTCAATGGCTTGAAAATAGGCAGGGTCATACCTAATAACTTCCCTTGAGATTAAATGTCCTAAGTATCGCACTTCCGATACCCTGTACTGAATTTTTTCTTTATTAAATTTAATATTTTCTTGACGGGCACGTTTCATCACTAATTCAAAAATTCGATCATGCTCTTCAACTGAATTGGCCACTATAAGTACATCGTCTATATATATTATGACACCTGGAATGTCAGCAAAGATTTCCCCGTTAAGTTTTTGAAACACCTCAGGGGCTGTTTTAATACCAAAGGGTAGCCTCTTAAACCTATATACGCCAAACGGAGTCTAGAAAGAGCATAGCTTTGAAGAAACTTCATCTAGGGGCACTTGCCAAAGCCCCTGTCTCAAATCTAGGACAGTAAAGATGCTCTTATTGGCAAAATTTGCTGAAATTTCCTCAAATGACGGAATTAGAAATGGTTCTTCTACTATAGCCTCATTGAGATATTTGGGATCTAAACACAACCGCAACGTTTTGTCTTTCTTTTCTACAATAACCAAATTCGAAATCCATTCTGTCGGCTCTGTTACTTTTGCTATGATGTTTTGCTCACATAATTTCTCTATTTCTTTTTTCAGTGGTTCTAATATTGATAGGGGTACTCGTCTAGCTGCTCTAATAATTGGTTTAGCATTCACTTTTAATTTTATTTTATATTCCTTTCTAAATTTTCCTAATCCAACAAACACATCGGAATATTTCTCAATCTGATTAGCGGTCATTGAGTCAACTCTTTGAACTAACCCTAACTCTACGCAACTATCTCGCCCAAAAATCGGTAATGACACTTTATCTACAATCACGAAATTTTGCATAACACTTTTGCCAGTTACTTCACATTTCAAAATTGCATTTCCTTTTGGTTTTATCTTTCTGCCACCGTACACTTCTAATATGATATTAGTTTTTTTAGCTGCGTGTTTTTAAATTTTTTAAATAATTTGAATGGGACTACATTAATGTCGGCCTCCGTATCTAACTTAAATTCAATCATAAATTGTTTACCTTAATTTCTTTGTACCAAGCGCGATCATTTTTTAACTTCCCACACATAGGAAGTTATTGTAATGGGCCCGATTTTCAAAATTTTTAGTTTTAATTTTTTTTACATTTCAAAGTCACCATAGTGTTTTACGCATGTTTTTGAACAAATGTATATGTGTGTGTGTGTGTGCGTGTGTGTGTATACGTACGTACGTTCGGACCCACTTTTTACGACAACGAAATCTCGCGAACAAAAAACGATAACGACTTCGCTATGGTGCCATTCGAAGCGTATTATTGTCAATAAGAGCTGAAAGAAATTTAATCAATTTCGGTTCAGCCGTTTTTTTGTTTAAACAAAAAAACTGAAAAAAAGTTGATTTCAGACTTTGTTGAAAAGGATTTCTTCGATATAATTTGTTCTGATGACGATCGGGACATCAAAATGTCGGATAATAACAATTTATTATGAACAGAAGTTGTTTATAATGATGAAAAATTTTTTATAACAATAATAAATTTATAATTATAAAAAATGGCTTTACCTGGTAGAAAATTGATTATGAAAATTGGAAATTGAATACAAAATTGCAGATTGTTCATAGCAATTGAAAATTCTTATAAACAATTGAAATTTTTGTTACCACAAAAAATTTCTTTTATGAATAAACTTTGTATATCAATTAAAAATGGTCTATAAGAATTAAGAATTGTTTATATCAATTATAAATTGTTTATGACCATTCAAAATTATTAATAACAAATGAATTCCAAACAGAGTGCATTTATTTGGTTTTCATGATAAATTAAATTCATTAATTTATTTATTTATAAATTTAAAATATCAATTTTAAAATTTTTTTTAAATGAGATACAAGTGGGCGAAAGTGTTTTTTTGAAAAAGATTCATCTGATCTAATTGGTTCTGATATAACTCGATACTTAAAAAAAATCCAGAACTTTTATAGTTTTTTGTAACATTAAAAAAATGTTAAAAAAACCATAAATAGTTGATATAAATGATAAATAAAACGATAAATCGAAAAGTATGAATTTTATTGAGTTTTCACTTACTCGTAATATAAGAGATTTTTATTAACTGGGAAGTGCTTCGTGTGGACCTCGCACCAATGATGCGACACCCAGAATCTGGACCCACCCCACTAGTTATACTACTTGTATTTAATACAGAGTCAATAAAGACACTTTCGAGGTCATCTGCTATTTTAACATGATGTGCTTTTCTTCTTTCGCACGCAGATGCAAAGTGATTAAACTGCGCACAGTTATTACATTTCTTTTTCCATGCCGGGCACTTTCCTTTCTGATGACGACCTGAACAAAATTTACAATTGCTTCTACCGCTATCATTATTGAGTTTTTGTCTGAAATTTGTAGGAAACCGTTTGCCAGTATCATTGTTTTTATTATTCATATACCTATTACCACTATTCCTGTTTACATACATACTCTCTAACTCTCTGCGATTGCTCACTCCAGTTGATTGTAATTGTGACGTACTTCTTTTAACTGCGTTAACTCCAAATTCCAAGTTTTGGCCTCTCCCTTGAATTTTTGTTGCTTGCTGCTTCGATACCTCTGCTGTTCTAGCCATGCTAATAGCCTTATCTGCGTCTACGTTCTCAGTCTCCAATTTGCAGATTTTTATCTGCTACACCTAGTATGATGCGATCACGTAACATCCTCGACTCATGCTCACGACTCATGCAGGGTGATTGATTTCTGCTGTGGAACATGAAGCTTGCGTATGCCTCGTTCTTTTTGGGTTGGCAAAAGTTCTCGAACGCATTTACCACTTCCGTATAACTTTTCCGTTGCTCGTCCGTTAACGAGAGCGTATTGAAAATCTCAACGGCATCGGGACCAATTGCATTTAAAAAAATTGCTGCTTGTACCGCATTCGGTTTTTTATCCAGTTCAGCTGCCGTATAAAAGTAGCCAAAATTTTGCTTGAACTTTTTCCAATGTTCCGAAATGTTGCCATCTAGCATAAGTGGTTCAACTTTTTTAAGGAAATCCATACTTTTTGTTATCGTAATTATTCGAGTTTTTGGCGGTCTGCCACGCGGTCTTTTTATTAGATTTTTATTTTGCCTTTTCACTGCTAGTCCCATCAACTTAAACTTTTTAGATCCAGTTCATGTGCACTTTCTCACTCACTTTTCTAACTATGCGCCGGCACTTTAATTTGTCTCTTTATGGCACCGCAGATTCCAATTTAATCAAATTGATCACTATCATTTAATTCTCACCCAAAATTATCCGAAAATCCTCGTCACCATGTTGGGTTTGTTACTAAAACGCTGGTATTTTCTTAAATACTTTATTTCCTTACAACCAGTAACAAATGCAGTGTCTCGACTCGCGTCTCTACTGCTAATGCTGACTGGACTTGTCTCCTACCGCTATTCTAGCTATCAGTTAGAAATTCCTATTGTTACTTATCAGAGAGGATTACCAATACTTATACTACCAGAACTCATTATCTTACAGGGAACAAACCAATTCTCTAAATAAAATAGAAAAACTTTTTGAAAACTCCAATAAGTATTTGAAAAGAATTTCTGAAGCTGTAGAAAAAAAGCAAAAAATGTATGAAAAAGTCCAAAACCGCAAAGAGGCTGAAACGAATTTAAGAATGGAGATTATGGAGTTAGAGGAAAAAAAGATAGAATTGGAGATATCAAAAATGTAATGCGCAATTGCCTTAATACAAGTGAATTTTAAAGGTTTTTGTTGTGTACTACATATAACTTGAAGGTCGTTTTTCTGAGATTTTTAAATTTTATGAATATTAATTATTTTTGAGTGCAATTACGTTTTATTTCACAGTTTATATTTATAAATGTAAAATGGAATTCATTAAATTTGTTCTAATTAATGATGCGTCTGCGTCCTCTTCTCCTTCTTCTTCCAATTGCAGATCTGAAGTCGTGTTACTTTCCACTATTTCTGCTGGATCATTCCCTACGTTATAATGTATTCTTAGGTTATGTAAAGCGCAGCATACATTTATAATTTTAGTAGCCTTCTGAGGCTTATAATGTAGCTCCCGCGCACTCAACAAACAACGAAAGGTGTTTTTAAGCACGCCGATTGTCCTCCCTATTATATTCCTTACTTTTGAGTGGATTTCATTAAATCTGCCTTCATCAGTATTACCTCCTCTATCACGATGAGCTCTAAATGGAGTGATTAAGTAAGGCTTTAGAGGATACCCCGCATCACCTTAAAAATTTACATTTCATTAGAGTTCAGATTTAAATTTGTAGAAAAAAATTAATTTGTACCTAAAAGCCAAGTATTTCGACCTCCTTCAACATTTTCTGTTGACAGCTTGGAATGTAATATGCTGTTACTCCATATAAAAGAATCATGGGATGATCCCGGGTTGTTTGCATCTACATACCTTATCCGCATTTTGTGATCACATACCTGTAAGAAATACGTTATTTAGTGGTGTAATTATTTATTCCCTGTAGTAAAAATAACATACCAGCATAACATTTAAGCTGTGATAACCTTTCCTGTTGTAAAACAAGTGTTGTTGACGTTGATCTGGTGAGATAATTTTTACGTGTGTACCGTCTACACATCCGATAACGCCGAGGAATCCAAATTTTTCAAAAAATTCGCGTTTTATTTCCATTCATTCATTTTCGTCGAGAAATTTTATTAAAACATGACAAATTTTATTTTCTAATATGTATAGTACTTCGCTGAGGGCTATAGAAAATGTCGATTGTGCCAAACCTACATTGAAATCATTGCTAAAACCTTTTTGATAACCTCCTTCTGCAAGAAAACGCAACGAAGCAGCTAATTTGATGATTGGTGGCACTGAAAAACTTCTTTTTGCAGGTTTGCACTTTCTCTCAAGTATACTTAATAAGTAGGTAAATGCGCTCTTAGATATTCTAAAAAATCCCACAAATCTATAAATAAAATAAGAATGATTTTATACACAACTTTGCATTAATACAATTTTAACTTACACTGTATCAGGTAAATCTAAAGGATTTGATCTATCCCTTATCTGATATCTTTTAATACTTAGATTTTCAAATTGTTTATCTTCACAATTTTCATCCTCTGAGTCGCTAAACCAAAAATCAAATGAACTCATTTATATTTTTATTTTAAAACACTTTCAATAATAACAACGATAACTCCGAAAGTCTTACTTCACTCTTGACGACAATTGTAATACCGTATTATAACGCCACCTCTCACTTCTAGTGACAATGATAATAAGGTTTCGAAGAAAAACGTCACGTCACACTGATCGACAACAGCAATACGGAAAGTGAAGTGAAGTGACAGTGACGGCGAACTTTGTCACTTCGGTGAGTCGACAATGATAATAAGGGTGATTATAGGTGAGGAATAAAATATCATGATCAAAAGAGAGAGGTTTCATTGGATTATGGGAAAGAACTACATTACTATTTGAAGCAAAGTGTATCCCTAGCAGAGATGGGTTAGAAGTATTAAAATAGGTGGGCGAACTAATAATATTTCTATTTAATGAATGTAGTAAGAATTTTAAATAATTTGATGTACTGTTCACGCTAAGCGTGTTAACATTAAAATTACTCCCGATCAAGACAAGTCAGTGAGTGAAATTAGAAATAATAGACTCAAACTGCGAGGCATTTTCAGCATTGAAATATAATGGTGGACATTAAGCATCCGTTATCAGACAGTTTCGTTGGCTGAACATAACACAAAAACACAAAAAAAAACTTAAGGCCAAGCAGATGTGATCGATACACTGCCTTCGATGCAAGATCCGTTCGAACCACTGAAATTTATTAAAATGGACTGACTTACCTCTCATATGGGTACAATTTTACTTTCGGTGAACGGAAGTCATTTTTAATTTGCAATCTTTACTATGAATAAACAAAAACATTGCAAAAACATGTTTACAAAAGAAGATTGTTCTTATCTGTAAGCATTTTAGAAGCAGAAATAAATATAAAATAATTGTATATATTGCCATTTATTTCTATCGCCTATATCTTCTTAAAGTCGGCAATTATGAATCTAGTGTAATTGCAGGGGCAATAAAATAGTTTAAAAACAACAGTACAACCGACTTCACAAAAAGCGATAAAAGGCATAAAATAATATTTAATCTATTATGACTTTTTGAAACCGGTGCAAAATAAACAAACAAAACAACAACAACAAACAAACACAAGAACAACTTCTTCCTTCCGTAGTTTTATGTCGACTAAAAATGTCGTAATAGATTAAATATTAGTTTATACTATTAAATGCTTTTTGTGAAGTGGGTTCAACTTTTTTATAAAACTATGTTATTTTTCACCTTTTGTGTCTTCGGATATACTAATCGAAAAAAACTGCTCGTATAACAGAGCAATTTTAATAGTTGCAGAGGAACGCTACTCTCTAGAAAGGAAACATAAACATCAAAATTCCGAAGTTAATCCCAGCCACCTCTTTACATCCTTACCTTAGATAAAAATAGTTTTTAAAAAAAAAGTTGAACCGACTTTACAAAAAGCGCTAAAAAGCATAACATAATTTTTAATTTTTTACCGACTTCCCAAAAACAAAGAGGTTCTAAGTTCGACGCGTATTTTTTTTTAATGAAATATTTTTTTTTTATGTCTGACCGGGCATAACTTCGTAACGCGTTGACCGATTTTGATGATTCTCTTTTTGTTGGGCAGAGTATGTTCACCGATTGGTACCATGTCAAAAAAATTTTTGGTAGGGTGGTGGTGGGGGGTGGGGGTGAAACCTAACTTTGTAACGCTTGGTTCGATTTTGATGATTCTTTTTTTGTTGGGTAGAGTATGATCCCCCATTGCTAATAGGAGAAAAGAATTTGGAATAGGGTGGGGGGAGGTTACTTCGTAACGAGTGAACAGATTTGGATAATTCTTTTTCTACTGGGTAGAATATGATCCTTGGTTTATACTACGAGAAAACAAATGTTGGTGGGGTGGGGGTGGGGGTGGGTGGAACCTAACTTTGTAACACGTTGTCCGACTTGGATCATCCTTTTGCTGTTGCATAGAGTGTGATCATCCATTGCTAATAGAAGAATAATTTGGCGCATGGTGGGGGGTTGGGTGGGGGGGAGTAGTCTAACTTTATAACGCGTGGACCGATTTGGATAATTCTTTTTCTTTTGGGTAGAGTATACTCCCTGGTTGCTACCACGAGAAAAAAATTGTTGGCGTGGTTGGGGTGGTTGAGGTGGGAGAAGGCGGGATGGTTCTCTTTTTGTTAGTAGGGGGTTAAAACTAACTTTTAACGCGTGGACCGATTTGGATGGTTCTTTCTTCGTTGTATAGAGTAGAAGAGACTAAAAAGTGAAAAATAAAATAGTTTTTAAAAAAAATGTTTAACCGACTTCACAAAAAGCGCTAAAAAGCATAAAATAATTTTCAATTTTATGTCTATTAAAACATTTTGAAGTCGGTGCAAATTAAACAAGTTAAAAGGATGCTTACACCAGCAAAAAGTGATTCCATTTTCTTTAAGAAATTTCAGGGAACATAAATCGCAACACCACCTCCAACGCGATCTTTCCTATCATTGCGATGAAGTCTGTACCGATGTAACGAAACCCGAAAAGAAGGAATGCCACTGCGTAAGCATCTATCACTCAATAAGATAACATTATCATCCGACTTAAGGAATATTTCGCGCATTTCATCAACCTTCGGCCTCAGACTCCTTCATTAATTGTTACCACATTAAGCGGGTCCTCTACTCTCGAGGCCTGAAATTGAGCGGTTTTTTGGGGAATAAATTGCGAAGGATCTACTGTATACATTTTGAATTTTTTTTTTATTTCAAAGATACATGTTTTGAATTTTCAATTTTACTTTTGAAGATGAAAACAAATAACTCTCGCGACCTTGAAACGTCATTGATGACATTGATGTTGAAACTGCATGGGTACCGCTTAAGCAAAGTTGTGGCCAATTGGGTAATCTGTAATCTGAAAATTGATATTCTGTATAATCATAGTTACGTTGGCTATGTTTTCCCGTGACAGATTTTTTTTATTTTGCAATTTGTAAAAGTTTTGTAACAATTTGTAAAAATTTCCAATTTTTACATAATTTTTGACCTATTAGAGGCTATAAAAATGGAACAAAATAAAATTTTCAAAATCGTATTCGGGAAAACATAACAGTACATTTTCTGAACAATTGAAAAAAAAAATTACTGAAATCGGAACAATACTTTTATGAGAAGTCTTACTCGGCAGCTAAAAAAACACTACTTTCGGGAAATATCTTGATTGTAGTAACTTACGAGTTAATCTGCTATACCGGGGCCGTAGAATTCTCCTTCCTCATCACATTGATGTTCTTGGTTGACCACATTCTTCTCAAGAACGGACCAGTAAATTCTTTAGACAGTGATTTTTAACTGGACAAGCGCCGTCGTGGCGCGCCGCGCTTAGTTTCTCGGAAACGGCCGGAGACGGGTACCTTTCTGTTCCCAGAAACATGCAAAGGAATGTAATTTTCACGAAATCCTTTCTGTGATGTATTCTCAGATACATATACATAGATTGAAATTTAAAAAAAAAATCGATTTTTTGAAACCGCGAGAGTACAGGACCCCCTTAAGCCCACATGATTGCTAACATAGAACGTTGATTAAGATTCTTACGCTGTTCTAGCCAGCGATGGTCGAGATCTCCAAATGAGCTTGATATCATTTCTAGTTTGTGGGGAATCTCTAACATAAAAAATAATAATCCATACAATAAGAGAGTTCGCAACCTATTAAAATTAAGCAAAAATTAATGAGCTTTAAAATAGAGAATGCAATAATTGAAAGAGAAAAAATAAGTTCCGAGTTGCCGGTAGTTGACCCATAAGTACTTGCAAGCTGACCAACGGAATCGATCAACACAGCAGAACCATCCCTCTTTTTCGTCACAAAAACTTTCCCACTTCTATGAGTTTGCGGAACACATCGATATTCTCCGAAGTAAGACTTTCACTGATGTACCTACACTTTCGTATTAATCGAAAAGCCTTTTGTGCTACTTGTCTTAATCACCTACACTATCTTAATTCTGATAAAAATGAGATTTTTCCGAAGCATCAATGCGGGTATTACATTATTAAAATATCTTCCAGTAAAACATAAGTCCACGAGGAGCGGTTTTAAAGCTCCTTAAACATGCATTCAATTTTCGCCGTAATTAAAGCTTGTGTACACACCTCGCCTGAAAGATAAACAGGTTGACCTAAAATGCCAATGAAAACGGAAGGCGGGGTTTTGTTGGCAGTTGATTGTATATTAAAAAACCACTCTAATCAAAATCCCAGCTGATCCTTTTTTTTAAGATAAGGGAATTCTTCACTTTCTTATATAAGTATTTCAAATACATGGGCGAAAAACAATCAAATTGGGCCAATTATAGGATGTGTGTGTGTTTGTCTATGCGCGTGTGCGTATATAGATACATAAAATATATGGCATGACCCCCTCCCCTCTCGCGAATTATCAAAATTCGTCAAACATCCTAATAAGTAATGAACACAAATTGCAATATACATAAAATATCGATTACATAAATATTAAAAAAATAAGTTATAAAACCCACCGCTACGTGGCGCATGGTATCGGATACTATTCCGCAATAGCAATTCCGAAGTTTATAATTTTTGATATTATATTGTTCTTCAATATTATATCTTGTATCTACAAAAAATCGGTTTTTTCTTGTGTGGAAAATGGAGAAAAATATTTTTTCAAAAAATAGTACATTCATAAATGCTCACTTAGATCATAAATGTGATCAAGAAGAAAATAGGTTGAAAGTTTGCGTACCATGTGGTAAAAAATTGTTTTCGGCAATCGTCCAAAATCAGAGTTTTTAAGTTCTGACAATCTTCCTGGTTTGAATAAAAAGCATGTAGACGAACAATTTGACGTGTCAAATTCTAAATTTCCCATTAGCATTTGTTGTACATGACGAAAAACTATAATGGAACGAGAGAAGGGTGGTATAACAAGATCGTCTCCAACAATGCGTATTTATGAGGCTCTTAAGTTAGCAAAAGAAACCAGAACAACTTCCGATTGCAATTGTTATATATGTCTAACTGCACGGTTTAAAGGTCATAAGAAAGTAGTTAAGGGTAAAGGTCATGTACGTACTTTTCAATCTAAAATAGATGAAAATGATGGTCTTTATGGCGCTGCTTCAAATACTCAACTTCCTTCTACATATGGACAAAGTAGTACTGAGAATAGAACCTCTATGAATATTTGCAGTAATTGTTTTCAAAAAATAGGCAAAGGTTTGCATCATTCTTGTTGTGCAGGCCCTTCTTCGTCATCTAGTGCTCGTGAAAACGTCTTGAGCATAGTAGAAAAATTAATACAACAGGTTCTAAAATGAGGGTAACTTTGAATAAAAAAAATGAAAATACAATCATTATTCTGCTGAAGCTTTAGACAAATTCCAATCTGTTACCGATGCATCTCAAAATCAGATTAATAGAATGACCAATTTCATTACAACTTTTGCTGGAAAAAAATCTATTGCCAAAAGTTATGAAGAACATATGCGCGAAAAATCAAACTCATTGGAAGATGTTTATAAAGAAGCTATTCGTCCTTTTGAAGCCAAAGAAGGAATAGTTAATAGACCTTTCGTTTATGCGAATGCACCAAATCTTATTGACTCAATCTTTGAAAAACGGAATGTTGAAGAGATCCAAAATGCTAAAATAAAGTTGATGGCAGATGGGGGGCAAGGAGTTTTTAAACTTTCTTTAATGATTCTGACAGACGAAGAAGTAATACAAGCAGGAGAAAGTGATTCACATCACAATGAAATTTAAAAAACAACTCGATACTCCACTGGTGGAAGTATCTCAAAGAAAAGAAATTTTTACAGCGTTTATCGATTGTTCCGCAAATAAAGAAAACATATGAGAATGTGAAAACATTATTTGAATTGACGAAGATTAATGAGATGAACTTCAAATTTAGCTCTGACTTTAAACTTTTGCTAATAATCAACGGACAACAAACTGCTACAGCAACATATCCTTGCACCTACTGTTTTATTTCATTGATCGAATTACATACTTTTGGAAAATGGACTGATAATGGGTCGAAATTTCTCAAGTGGGCCACTTTAAAATCGATTGTCTCAGTTTTCATTGATTAATACGGTTTTTAATCGGTTTGGAGGTAAAAACGACCTCCCCAAAATATTTTTGCAAAAATTTTTTTTTTACATTAGTTATTAACAGTTAGAGTTTTTGATCATGTTTTTTTTCAAAAATTCATAACTCACGAACGGTTTATCGAAACTCAACGTTTTCTACATCAAAATTTTCGTCAATTAATATACTTTGTCATAAAAAAATCTTTGTTAATAACAAAATATTATTTTGCTAAAAAAATCCTGTTTGTTTTAAGTAATTAAAAATTAATAAAACTTCTCCGCCTGCGAGAAAATTTTGACAAATTTCATACAATTCTACAAACCCTTACGAAAATTTTGGTGAAAAAAAAAGTTATTATTTTGCATTAGGTCAAAAGTTCTACCTGTTTTTGTGACCGCGCTCCTCTTAACATTGTTTTGCCTCCGGGTGACATTATCGAAGAGCTTTTGAGGTGTTGCGAAAACCTTTTATTGTATGAAAATGCTTAACAAAATAATAATTTAAAAAAGAAGCATTAGTTTGTCGTACACGTCAAATTGGAACTTTTTAACCTAAAAGGTGATTTATAGGTTTTCAAATTAGGTCTTTCTGAATATGCGATCGGATTTCTTATAGCTCTAATGGGTGCTGAGATAATGAGCATTACTTTTGTCGTATATCCCTAAAAATGAGCACATGTCAATCTAGGTTCATCGTAAATGCCAATTTTTAGAAATTAAAACAAAAGTTTCATATAAATTGCAGTTTTGCTGGAAAATATATGCCGCTAAGATTAAACCATCTTGCAAGCACATCTGTTTCTATTTCTGCACGAAAAATTTTACGGAAGATGATAGGAAAAAACAAATGCATCATTTTGGAATATTAGTGATAAGGAAAAGCTGTAATTTTATCAACCATATTGAATCAACCATATAGAGAAAAACCTACAAATTTTATTTACAATTCGAGGAGAGAATCCATAGAATTTGTAAAATATTTTTTTAAATACTCTTGACATAGCGAAAGAAGAATATATAACTATTTTCAAAATTTGAATGATCCCTTCTGGCTGCCCGAAACCACTTAAAAATGTTAAAAGAACTGTTCCACCTGAGCAAATTGAAATCGTTTATAAACACATAGCAAGTCTCCCGTTAGTTGATGCGCACTATTGCAGAGCGAGCCCCAGTAAAAGATATCTGGAATCGCATATAATGGTATCTAAAATGTAAGAGTTGTGCAGAGAATGCACAATAATTGATCCAGTCAAAATATCGGTGTACTGCAAGCAATTTAACACACTTAATATAGCCATTCACAAGCCGAAAAAGATCAATGCGATCCATGTGTTGTTTTTAAAAAGCCAACAGAAATCCAACTAATGATGAAATTTCTCAGTACAACGTCCATAAAGACGACAAGTTTGCTATGAAAGCTGAAGAAGATCTGGATCGACAAAATAAAGATCCAAAAAGCGCTATAATTTGCTTCGATCTGCAAGATGTTAAGTGTTTTCAACATGACCGGAACTAGTATTGTTGTTGACAAGCCAAAAGTAACTTATATATAGTGCAACTTAGAGCGAATCACACAGTGGTCGCACAGGTGATGATATTGCCACTTGGGTAATTCCATTGAAATTCGACAAGTGATTCTGAAGTGACCTACGCAGATTTTTATGAAACTTTAGTAACTGAAACTATGTATGGATAGGATAATGTATGTAAATTATTTTCGTCCAATGTTTCTTCTTTTAGAAGTTATAGCGCTTTAAAAATTTGAAAAATGCTTGAAATTTGTCAATTCTTGCTGTGTTTAAAAATTCGTATGTTTTACAATTTGTCCACTAGAATAATCATTGAGGTGTTATTCGAAAGGTAAACCTTCAAGAATAATAAGAAAAATACTTGTGGAGCCCTGCAGAGGAAAAAGGACATTAAGGATCCCGATTTCGTCCTTTATCCTTTATATTTAAAAAAAATATATCCTGGATTTTTTTATTTTTTTACTATCTCTTTAATAACATGTTTTCTAGGTATACTCAAAATTTCAACTTGGGACGAAATTGGGATCATAATAAAATGGAATTTTATATGTGCCTGCCTTCTTAAATACACTTTCATTTTCAGGTTTTCTCCTAACTATATTTACTATGTCAAATTGTTTGGATATTTTATTTAGAAATAGTACCCTACCTTTATTGAGTAGGTACATACATATAAATGCTCTTGCTTGCGGTTAATGAGAGTATACACATTGTAATTTAAAAAACTTATAAATACGTGATGTGTAAAGACAATGATGATGTACCCGTCTGTATCTTGAACAGTTCAGGGAAAAATCCAAATATTATTTTATGACTCTATCTAGGTGATTAAGTAAGGTAAGGAGACTAGAGAGGTAGAAGGATAGCGAAAGAACACGGTACTGACCTTCTTTAGGAACTCGTAAAAAAAATAAAGTTGTGTCAAAAAGGTTACGCTTGTGTTTTCTTTTTGAAAAGCTTCTTATAATTCTAGAACTATCGAGACTCTTAGAAATTGAATTTATTAATTTAATAGTGGGGGCATTTCACGCGAAGCGGACAACCAACAATTTTGAAAAAGTCATGTATGACCTGTTTCAATTAAGAAACTTATATAAAAATAAGTAAAATAGTGATTCTTATAGGAAATTGCATGCTCTTCACAGTTGTGGTATCGAATTCGAAATTGGATTTTTTTTTTCATGTAAAAAATCCAAAATTAATATTTACAATTAAATTTTAACAAACTTCGACATTTTAGATTTTTTTTTTAAATAACTCAAAAATAACTTAAAATGTATAGTAAATACCTGTTCAGTTTCATAATGGGATCTGCATTCGAACACAGTGCAGCGCGTAGTCGGCGTTTGGCCAGTGCGATAGTTTTGTATGGAAACATGAAAAAATTTAAGTTTAAATTCTCTATCTCCGATACGAATGCAGATCACATTCTAAAATTTAAACATATTATTTATGAACTATAAGTTACACTTTGAGATAAAAACAAAAATTTTTAAAAATGTCGAAGTTAAGTAAAATCTGATTTGATATGTTTACTTCCGGTTTTATATGCGAAACAAAAATTGTTTTTTCAACTCTGTAATAACAGCCAAGAAAAACATTTATTTGTCTTTAAAATAACACTATTTACTTTTTTCTAGCACTTTGAATAATAGCAAATTTTTTTTCAAAATAACCCGCTCCTCAAATTTTGTCAATTCTTTAAAGGGTTCATTAGAAGGCTTCATAGAAAAAAAAATAAAAATGCACATTCATTC
Source organism: Leptarthrus brevirostris (assembly GCA_964036015.1). Classification (NCBI taxonomy): domain Eukaryota; kingdom Metazoa; phylum Arthropoda; class Insecta; order Diptera; family Asilidae; genus Leptarthrus; species Leptarthrus brevirostris. The sequence continues at coordinate 48,549,979 of OZ038371.1, forward strand.
AGGACATATAGAAGTACGATTAAACCAAATATGAATAAAATCCAGAACCTGAAATTTTTTTCGCTGTCCGCTTCGCGTGAAATGCCCCAGTGATAAAATTGGAAATTATTAACTCTCTGTTAAAATTACTTATCTAGTGCATTTCAAGGTTAACCGCAATAGTGAACTAAGTGTCAATATTTTAATATGGAAAATCTATTTGTTTCGAAAACTTGTTGCAACTAATTTGAAATACGCAGACATCGCTCAGTTACCAGTAATCTAAGGCCAGTGCTTCCGTGGATGACTCAAAAATTTCCAAGAGTGAGCTTAAATCAAAAAGTTTGTTCGAAGTGTCACAAAATGCTTAGAGATTTACCAGGTTCTTCACACGAAGCAATGAACGCAGAACAAGAAGAGGAGATTGAAAGTTTTTTGAAGAACTTCCACCTACCGAAGATGTATCTTTTGTAGACAAAAGCTTAGTGCTTATAGGATTAAACGAGTGTCTTCTACATTTAGGTGAAACACAGTTCGATAGTAAACGACTAAGTGACGCAGAATATATTCGCAAGAAGATTAACCCTTTATTGCAAAGTGTTTGTGAGAAAGTATTCGAAATAAGTTACGAAATCGCAAACCTCTGTGGTAAAACCCGTGACGAACAGTTTGTAGCAAAATTAAAGGAGAAATATAGGACTATAACTGACAAAGACTTAAGGTACATGATATTAATATTGTCCAAGAATTTCCAAGTACATCTTCATACCTTGCCAGGAAAAGTAAAGAATTGCAAAGGAACCAAGGTATTTTAACATTCTACACAGGTTAAGCAAAAGTCAAGGATATCTCAATTGAAAAAATTGTCTTGGACTTTTATCAAAGTGAGGAAATAAGCAGAATAATGTCAGGCAAAAAAGACTATGTTTCCATGTGGGTGTGTTAAAATTATACAATCAACTTTTTGCATATTTTAACTAACTTAAGTTGTTAGGTGGGAGACAAGAAAGAGCATGTCCAGAAGAGGCTAATGTTGGCTACCTTAAGAGAAATATACAGAAACTTTAAAGGTATTTTTCCAGAGGTGAAAATCGGTTTTTCGAAGTTTGCTGCTTTACGGCCAAAAAACTGTGTAATTGCAGGAGCTCATGGTACTCATTCTGCTTGTGTGTGTGCAATTCATCAGAATACAAAGCTTATGCTTAAAGGGATTGGAATTAGTCAGTTAACTGCAGAAGTGTGCATATTATGAGTTATAAGACATGCTTAGCTATTTCTAAATGTAATCCTCCGAATATACAATGTCTTTAAGGTAATTGTACTGAATGTCCAGGTTATTCAAAACTGAAGGACTTCCTTGCATATACGTTTGAAAAATTTTTGTTGAAAATGTAACTTATAGGCAGTGGACATCGACTGACAAAACTGGAAGTAAAGTTAGAACCAGTTGATGAGTTCATTCAAAAATTTATTGAAATAATGCCAAAATTAAGTCTACATTCATGTATAACAGATCAACAAAACAAATATTCTCAAGAGGTCAAATCTTCCCTACAATGCGAAAACATTTTAGTGATATTGGACTTTTCAGAGCATTATTCGTTCATTATTCAGGATGAAGTTCATAGATATGTAGATATAATTTAAATTCAATTAAAATTAAGACTGCACTTTTATATGAAAATCATATATTAAAATTTAATTACAATTATGAGAATTTTTTTGTACTGTTTTACTCGCTATCGTTTGCTTTTAATCAGCAAACAAGAAAGCTTAAAAACTTAAACGAATTTCAGTACAATAAATCACGTTGAATACACGTATATTCGACGTCGAATTGTTTCGTAACTATACGTCGAAAGTAAATTGAATTTTATATTCCGATGTCGTAGAGTTATTTATATTAGTTAACGAGAATTGTTATATCAATTCCAAATGGAACATGGGTAAATTTTCCATCAACTTTCCATGGTGCTGAATTTCTGCTGGGTAGTCACCGAAACCTTCTTTTTTGTATAATTTTATCAATATGTGCAAAACAACATAATTCTCATAAGATGAAGTCCAAATTATTTAAAATGTTTACTAAATATAACTATTTTCAATCGCGAAATATTTACCACTTACAGGAAAGAATTATGTGCATTTTAAAATGGCAGGGTAAATATTCCAAGACTTTGCACGAATACTGAATTTGTTCAGTGATATCTTTTCAAGTGATACAGAGAACGAACAATCAATACGCAAACTTAAAACGTAAGGTAATCCAATGTTCCTTATGATTTAAAATCTACACCGACTCTCAGCGCTAAGTAAAAAAACCAAGTTACCATTTTTTTAAAACTTGCTAAGTTTCACAAAATTACTTTATTAAATTTATTAGAACAAAAAACCTGGCGCGTTTCGACCTTCTAGGTCATCTTCAGAGGACTAATCTGTCTAACTGATGAAAAGTACATTGACCTGTCTACCAATATCTAACAACTACATCAATATTTTAAGCTTTAGGTAAGCAGAGATGGACTTAAGAGGGGACTTGTATTCTTAAAATCTAATTGGTCATTAATTAAACAATATCTTTTACTTTTTGCTTCTCTTATTTCTTTAATTTCATATTTATCTAAGACTCTCCTTCCTCCCAAACTATGCAACAATTTTAAATTATTTTCATTTATTTTATGCTTGTTTTGGCTGATGTGTTCTCTGACGTTTGATTGCTTTGATTGCAAATGCTCTTTGAATCTTGTTTTAAGTTTTCGCTTAGTTTTTAACCGACTTCCCAACAACAAAGAGGTTCTAAGTTCGACGCGTATTTTTTTTTTATTTTTTTTATTTATTTATTTTTTTTGTTATGTCTGACCGGGCATAACTTCGTAAAGCGTCGACCGATTTTGATGATTCTTTTTTTGTTGGGTAGAGTATGTTCACCGATTGGTACCATGTCAAAAAAATTGTTGGTAGGGTGGGGGTGGGGGGTGGGGGTGAAACCTAACTTTGTAACGCGTGTTCCGATTTGGATGGTTCTTTTTTTGTTGTACAGAGTATGATCCCCCTTTCCTTATAGGAGAATAATATGGTCCTAAGGTGAAAGGTGTGGGTTGGGGGGGAGGGGTAGTCTAACTTCGTAACGCGTGGACCGATTTGGATAATTCTTCTTCTATTGGATAGAATATGATCCTTGGTTGATACTACGAGAAAACAAATGTTCCTGGGGTGGAGGTGGGAGAAGGGGGGTGGAACCTAACTTTGTAACGCGTGGATTGATTTGTACGGTTCTTTTCCTGTTGTATAGAGTGTGATCCCCCATTGCTAATAGGAGAATAATTTGGTCCTATGGTGGGGTGGGGGAGGGGGAGGGGTAGTAACTTCGAAACGCGTGGACCGATTTCGATGATTCCTTTTATGTTCGGTAGAGTATGTTCCTCGATTAATACCATGAGAAAAAAAGTTTAGTGGAATGGGGGTGAGGTAGGGAGTTAAAACTAACTTTTAACGCGTGGACCGATTTGGATGGTTCTTTTTTCGTTGTATAGAGAAGAAGACACTAAAAAGTGAAAAATAAAATAGTTTTAAAAAAAAAAGTTGAACCGACTTCACAAAAAGCGCTAAAAAGCATAAAATAATTTTTTTTTAATTTTATATCTATTACGACATTTTGAAGTCGGTGCAAATTAAACAAATAAAACAACTACAGTACCACAATTGAAAATAACACCTAATACTACCTGAACGTTTCAGTTTACGGGATCATAAGAAATGACGATTAAATACTTTTGTTGTAGTTGTTTGGTTTGTTTGATTTGCACCGACTTCAAAATGTCGTAATAGATATAAAATTAAAAAAAAATTATTTTATGCGTTTTAGCGCTTTTTGTGAAGTCGGTTCAACTTTTTTTTTGAAAACTATTTTATTCCTATATAAATTGCATTGCAATCGTTACAAGAAATTTGGTAAACACCGCTTTTTTCTAAATCATTCACCTTGGGCTCTAGTTTATTATTTACTAAAATATTTTGTAAACTCATTTTATTAGAAAACGCAGGAAGATTATTGTTCTTTTTAAATTGCTGAATTAGTTTATTAGATATATTATTAACGTAGGGAATCTTTTTCCACTTATTCTTATTGTCAGTATGTCTGCTATCCGTTGGGAAAATTAATGATAAGTCTCGTTTTTTAAATTTATTTTGTAACATTTTTTTAATGAGGTTTCTTGAGAAACCATTATTTTCTGCTATGCATTAAATAGTGTGTAGTTCTGTTTTAAAGTAAAAAGTCGTCATTGGTACAGAAATTAATCTATCTAGCATTGAGTGAAACGCCGACATTTTTGTGGACCAAGGATGTATAGAGTCAACCGGAATAAGAGTATCACAGAAAGTTTCTTTTCTAAATATCTTAAAATCTAACAAGTTATGCTTAATGCTGATCGTCAAGTCTAGAAAATTTATTGCTTTATTATCTACTTCAGCAGTAAATTTGATGTTATCGTCCAATATATTTAAAATTTTATCTAAAAAATTACTGAGTTGTCGCTCAGTTCCTGTCCAAATACAAAATACATCATCGACATACCTATACCAGGTATGTACATATGATAATAAATTTGTATTTGATGAAAACAAAGACTTTTCTAAATCGTCCATAAAAAGTTCGGCGTAAAAAGGCGAGGAAGATGATCCCATTGCCAAACCATTTTTTTGAATATAATATTTGCCATTAAATTGAAAATAGTTTTGACTAAAACTCAAATTTACTAGTTTTTCGTATTCACTCAATTTTGCTTTATCATGAATCTTACTACTAATCATCTTTATAACTATTTGACGACATTTTTCAACGGGTACGGACGGAAACAAACTACTGACATCAAAGGACACTAATCTTGCGTTAAAGGGAATGTTTATATTTTTAATTTTGTTGATTAAATCAATTGAATTCTTAATCGAATATTTGGGTTGAAAATCAATAATTGAGGGTGAATTACTTGCCAACCATTTGCATAGCTTTTGTGAGGGAGAGTTAAATGAGGAAGAAACAGGCCTAACCGGAATACCAGTTTTATGAATCTTAGGTAAGCCGTATAGAACAGGTATTGAAGGATTTCTATTCTTTAACTGAAACTTTAATTTGTTATCAAGTACTGGGCTGCAATTGTTTATCACATTTATTTCTTTTTGAAATTTATTCGTTGGGTCAAATTTAATTTCACTAATCTGCATACTATTTATACATTGCGTCATTTTTTCTAAATAATTATTTTTATCTAAAATTGCTATCGAGGCACCTTTATCTGCTTTACACAAAATTAAATTTTCCTGCTCTAGTTTAGATTTCAAATTTTAAATTTTTTTTTATCTGAATCTGCTCTATTGTAAACTAAGTTTGAATTGTCTCTAAGAATTTTTAGTAATTCACTCTTTTCCATGACGTCTGTGTCATCATCCAACGCCGCATCTATATGAACAGCAAGGTCACGTAATTGTTCCTTAGTAGTGCCCAAATTTGGAGCAATATTCAAGCCCTTATTCAAAAGTGGTTGTTCACCAGGCAGTAACTGCACATCAGTCAGGTTTATGACCTTTTGAAAAAATTGTTTATACTCCGGTTTGCTGTTATGGTAACGATTAGATTTTGCCGCTAACAGATTGTCCAATTTTATTTTTTGCTGCTGGTATTGTTTATGCCAAATTTTAAATAAATTGGACGATAACATCAAATTTACCGCTGAAGTAGGTAATAAAGCAATAAATTTTCTTGACTTGACGATCAGCATTAAGCATAACTTGTTAGATTTTAAGATATTTAGAAAAGAAACTTTCTGTGATACTCTTATTCCGGTTGACTCTATACATCCTTGGTCCACAAAAATTTCGGCGTTTCACTCAATGCTAGATAGATTAATTTCTTTACCAATGACGACTTTTAACTTTAGAACAGAACTACTCACTATTAAATGCATAGCAGAAAATAATGGCTACTCAAGAAACCTCATTAAAAAAATGTTACAAAATAAATTTAAAAAACAAGACTTATCATTAATTTTTCCAACGGATAGCAGACATACTGACAATAGGAATAAGTGGAAAAAGATTCCAGGTCGTAGTAACTACGACAACATCGCCGTAGCAAAGCATCTTTTCGCCTACCATGAAAAAACTGGTTTGCAAATGGCCATGATCTCTTTGGATCAAGAAAAGGCGTTTGATGGCGTCTCGCATGAGTATCTACTGAGAGTGCTCGATAAATTTGGGCTTCCGTCCAGATGGATTGAGATCATCAGTGGTCTGTATAGAGATTCAGTGATTCTCATAAAGCATAATGGGCATTTATTATCTCCTATTCCGTTTCGTCGGGGTATCAGGCAGGGATGTCCGTTGTCAGGAATGCTTTATGACTTTTCACTGGAGCCGCTGTTAGTAAATCTTCGTCAATCGTTGAGACAATATTCAATTCACTTACCATACACTACTATAAGGCCACTTATTCTAGCATATACGGACGACCTGTCTATATTTGTAACGAAAGATGATGCATTTCCAGTAGCTCGTAGGGTTTTCGAACAATATGAGCGATTAGCGGGCGCTAGAGTTAACCTAAGCAAAAGCCAAGGCCTATGGTGTGGGAGTTGGCGGAAGCGTTCAGATTCTCCCCTCGGCATACAATGGACGAATACTTGCCTGAAATATTTAGGTGTATATGTGGGACTCGATGGTAAAACATCTAATAGCCGCATGGCTCTAAAGAAACTCTCTGGAGCTGTGAATTCCTGGCGGACTAGACTGCACCCACTTTCGCTGAAAGGACGTGCAGTCATTGTCAATTATTTGATTACCTCGTCCATCGTGCACCTGTTAAAATCGGAGTGCTTCGAAGAAACCTTCGTGAAACTTTTACAGGCGAAGGTCGTGGACGCCTTTCGGGGGGGGGGACGATGGATCGCTGAAAGCACGCTCTGCCGACCAGTTGCGGAGGGTGGTTTGGGTCTTACAGACATGGTCGTGAAATTTCGATGTCTTCAGGTACGGGCATTCCAACGAGTGTTCTGTCAAAGAGATAACTTAATTTCGCAGCTGTGGGTAGGTTCTATGGGGGGTAGCGGCGCATACCATATCCGCATGACTGGTCCCAGGATATGATCTACACGATTACAACCTGGGGCAGAATAAGACCAACATTTCATTTGCGATGGAATGAACTTCTCAGCAATTCCGATCAGGTTGAACCCTGAGTTAGTAGATTCGGTGTTCAGTAATGCTCGAGGTGTAACGGCCGATACAGGACAACTCACAGTTCCTGGAGACATCATTGATGCTTCTGGGAACACACTTATACACCCCCACACAACACAATTAAACGAATTGGTGGATACAGCACGAGAGCGTTGTAGTCGTCTCTCTACTAGGGAACCTAGTACTGAGGTGATAAACGCTTTCGTTATTAATCGACCGCCGCACACGACATTCAGTACACTCACTTCACCTAGGCTGCGCGAGCTCTTCGTAGGAGTAAATCCTACGGATACCTTAGGGGTTAATAGATGGCGCGCACATCTTGGGGTAGAATTGGGAGTAATGGGGACTATAACTAGCAGAGTCATCTATAGTTATCCGTCCAATTACAGAGACTCTGATGTGGACTTCAAACTGCTCCATCACAGCCTCGTGCATCCAAACCAGCTTTCGCATATCGATCGACGAATTCAAAGAGCCTGCACGGTTTGTGGTGGTGAAGGAACCCTCTTCCACAGATACTGCACATGCCCGACCTTGTGCGACATTAATAATCTTGTTCGCGATATGTGCCAGCATATCTGCCCGACATTCAGTATTAAACGAACGTCATTTTTACTGGGGCCAAGGACATGTAACCAGGTAAATTGCTTGATAAGCTTTATCTTAACACTTGCGAAATCGACAATTCATCTGTACTGCATGCGGATCGAGCCTGGCCAACAGCCCACTAATCCACAGTTTCACACACATGCACTAAAGAACCACTTCATTGCCAGATTGAAGAGGCGATTACGTCTAGAGTTCATGGCAACGAAGGCCGACACATTCAACTGCACCTGGCAACCTTTATCGTCGGTGCGGAACGGAAGCCTTGTCTTTCACTGGGAAAAACAGGCCGCAGACCTGCAGCAGCTTGTCCACGAAGCTTCTCTTCGCTTTGGTATTGCTGCAAGTGCTGCGGGAAGGACAAGTCTCACGTTGGAATCGTAGAACTGGGAGGATGATGGCAGCAGTTTGCAGACGTCAATGACTCTGCAGACTGGTCCCGCGGGACTCTAATCGGTTCGAAATTTTTGTGCGTTCGTTTAGAGCATGTTTGGATGTGTGCTCCCGGAGGACTAGAAAAGTGGCGAACGGCTCTACGGAGAGGGCATTTGCTTGGGAGTAGTGGTTCCCGAAGTAGGAACTTCGCCCGGTGCTGCATCTACCCTCTGGGAACACTCAGACAATCATGTTCCAGTTTAAGTTTTCGGTTTCTGTTCATTGTGCTCGTTCGTTTTAGGTTCAGCTCTACGTTTAGTTTCGGAATTTTTTCATAATTTTTAAGGAACTTTTCTTAGAGCTGGCACTCGCTTGGAGGCATTTCAAAATTTCTTTGTATTTTCTTTTTTACAGGTTTTTGTCTTCAAGTTCTAGGGTCCTTTTTATTTAACCTATTTACAGTAACGTAGTCTATTGAGTCATTTTTTGTTATGTTCTTTTTGATCCTTATTACTGTGTCTTTTTAATGTTTATGTGATTTTTAGGGTAGCTAGTTTTTGTAGAATTTTTACGCTTTGTAACGATTGTGCCAAATAAAGAGCCATATATACATAAAAAATAAATAAAATTATTATGGTGCATTTTGACTTCTTTTTTTATACGATGTGGCCAAACTCTAGGGGACGCCCCTTTAATGCGTTAGCGTGTTTTTGGCCGGAAGGGAATTAGGGTAATGAGCAAACTTCAAAGTCTTGTTTTTGCATTGCTGCGAACTAAGTAACAGCCCCGAGATGGACTGGATTATTTAAAATGTTAAAGTTCCAAGTGTTTTTGTCCGATTTTTTGTTCTATAATTTTACAGTTCATATTTTTGTATGTGCCTTATTATTATAAATTACCTAATTCTATAATTATCTAGTAAAACCAATGTGCAATTCTAAAAATAAATGAAAGAGTAATTAGTTCTGTGTCTAAATTGGATAATAAAAGGAGATTGTTTTTAAATTATTCGATATATTCCTAACCCTCATATATTTTTATTTTTTTTTAGTTTTTGGGAAGAGGAGTTGGTTGGAGAGAGTTAACGCATCCTGGGGGTAGGGTTTGGATGTAAATGTTGTTATGTGTGAGCTTCGTTTGGTCGGTCCATATCCTCATTAGTTTATTTGTGTCCTTTTTGAATATGTCCACTGGATATTCTGGCTTCGTAGTCTTTTTACAGTAGGTTGCCATGAATGTTTTATTTGCCCTCCACATTTATTCCCTCCGTTTTAGGACTGCAATTTTTGCTGTCCGTCTGATGAAGGACTGAGTTTGTGGAATATGGCAGGCTTCTAAATCACTTAATATTTGGCAGCTTTCTCAGCTTCTTCATTTCCAATTGCAATTTTTGCTGCCTGTCTGATGAATGACTGAGTTTGTGGAATATGGCACGCTTCTAAGTCGCTTAATATGTGGCAGATTTCTCTGCTTCTTCATGTCCTAAGGTCCCTTGATGGTCTGGTATCCATTAAATTTTTTATTTTTCCATTGTTGTCGATTGCTGGCCCATAATCCAGGTTTCCATGAAAATCTTCAAGATCTATACATCCAGTCTTTCGACACTATCTCGCCTCTTTTGTCACGAGAGCGGCGCTACACTGTTGTCGTTCTATATGCTTTTGGTCTAACAGCACACAATATTCAATTGCTCGGTCCCCAAAATTGAGTCCCAAAAGATTCAAGACTCGGATAAATTAACGATGACTTCCATAGAATATTGCTGTTGGCAAAATTTTAATAGTTAGAATGCAAATGTTTTGGGCCAAACGCCAAAGAACGGAGTTGAAAATTTCGTTAGCGTTTTGGGTAAATCTATACAGACATCTCTCGAGAAAAACCTCTCGTGTCAAGTCGTTGTATATGGAAAATATATGCTTCTGGTCACCTTCATACCATGGTGGATGGGGGATGACAGATTGGAAACTGCTTATTTTTCCGATAAGCCAAAATTCAACCGAATCCAATCTGTCATATGATAACTCGGTAAGGTGGGATGTTGAAAACCTTCAGATTCGCTCATTTATTTAGAAGAGATTCAATCGAAGCAGATATCATGCATCGAGTTTGACGGCCGTAGTCACCTGTCTTGGTACGCTCCTGCCTGCGGAACCAACGTTGCTTGCACAATACGATAGACTTATCGAGCGACTGACAGCACAAAACTACAAGCATAGCTTGGAGTTTGTACTCTGAAACCAGTCGCGCTGGTTGTGAGAGGATGGGTCTCCGGCCGAGTACTTTTTACATACAACTCGACGTCGTACCGCTTCTTGTGAAGTAGACTCGATTCTTGCCGAATCGGGTAAGATCCTATACGGCGAATTATATTCGCAACGACTACACGCCGCTTTATGCTGCATAAACTTTGCCAACATTCTCGTTTGATGATGAATTATTTCATCATGTTCGTACTTTCTTTGATGAAAGTAGAGAATTCCTAAACAGAACGCTTACTCTCGATGAAAGGACGTGCAGTCCTTGCCAGTTATTTGGTTACCTCGTCCATCGTGCACCTATTAAAATCGGAGTGCTTCGTAAAACTTTTACAGGTGAAGCTCATTGACGCCTTCTGGACGAAGACGATGGATCGCTGAAAGCACGCTCTGCCAACCAGTACCGTAGGGTGGTGTGGGTCTTACAGTAATGGTCGTGAAATTTCGTTGTCTTCAAGTACGGGCATTCCAGCGAGTGTTCTGTCAAAGATATAACATAATTTCACAGCTGTAGGTAAGTTCTACGGGGGGTAGCGGTGCAGGAGCACTAATATCTGCTCTCGGTCCGTCCACCATATCCGCACAACTGGTTCCAGGATCTGATCTCCATGACTACGACCTGGTGCAGAATGAGACCGAAATTCCATTTGCGATGGAATGAACTTGGATACGGGGAATTATCAGCAATTCCGATCAGGTTGAACCCTGAGTAAGTAGATTCGGTGTTCAGTAATGCTCGATGCAGGAAAACTTATAGTTCTTGGAGATATCATTCTGGAAACACACTTATACACCCCTATACCACACAATTAAACGAATTGGTGAATACCACCCGAGAGCGTTTCAGTCGTCTTTATACCAGAGAACGTAGCACTGACGTGATAAACGCTTTGGTAATTAATCGACCGCCGCACAAAACATTCAGTTCAGTTCAGGTTAGGAGTAAATACTACGGATCACTTAAGTGTTAATAGATGGCGCCCACATCTTGGGGTAGATTTGGGAGTAATGGTGACCATAACTAGTAGAGTAATCTATAGTTATCCGTCCAATTACAGAGACTCTGATGTGGAATTCAAAATGCTCCATCACATCCTCGTGCATGCAAACCAGCTGTCACATATCGATCGACGAATTCAATGAGCCTGCACGGTTGGCGGTGGTGAAGGAACCCTGTTCCACAGATACTTCACATGCCTGGCATTGTTTGCGATATGTTCCAGCTTATCTGCCCTAAACTCAGCATTACAAAAACGTCGTTTTTACTGCGGCCAAGGACATGTAACTAGGTGCATTGCTTGATAAGCTTTATGCTAACACTAGCTAAATCGACAACTCATCTGTACTGCCTGCGGATCGAGCCTGGGCAACAGCCCACTAACCTACAGTTTCACACAAATTCACTTAAGAACCACTTCATTGCCAGATTGAAGAGGCTATTACGTCTAGAGTTCCTGGCAACTGAGGCCAACACATGCAACTGCACCTGGCAACCTTTATCGTCGGTGCGAAATGGAAGCCTTCTCTTCGCTTCGGTATTGCGCAAATGCTGCGGGAAAGAAGTCTCATGTTGGAATCACAGGACTGGGAGGATGATGGGAACAGTTTGCAGACGTCAACGACTCTTTTGATTAGAACGGCTCTACGGAGAGAGCATTTGCTTAAATCTTCGCCCTCTGGGAACACTCAAACTATTATGTTCCTGTTTAATTTTTTCTTGGTTTCGGTTCATTATGTACGCTCGCTTAGGCTTAGCTCTAGTTTGGATTTATTTTAAAATTTCTGGGAACTTTTTTTTGCATTTTTGTCTCTAGTTGAAATTTGAGGTCGATTGGAGCAAAACTGCCGAAGATACAGTGCCTCGGGTCTCTCTCCATTCGATACATCCCATATACAAAAGAGCAGTGTTAAAACTTTAAACGCGTTTATCTGAGATTTAGTTTTTCAAAGTCGGTGATCACTGTAACTCAAAAACTACTCATTCGATCCTTCTCAAATTTTGCACACTTCTTTTATAGTTAAATTAGGAGGTAACAACGTCGAGATTTTGTATTTTTTATTATTATAATTAATTTTATTAATTTTACAACAACAAATTCGCCGATTTTTATCAATAAATTTTCATAAATTCAAAAAATTCGTCTTTTTTTACTTCTGAAAATTGAAAAATCAATAAAATAAACAAAATCTCGACGTTGTTACCTCGAGAAACTCATAAACTAACAACATATTTTTGGTTTTTTGTCAACATATGATCCAGTAATGAGTTATGATGATCACCGCAAAATTATCTTTTTTTTTGTGTATACGAAGATTTCGTGTCAGTCAGTTTTTACCCAAAAATTTAACAGAAGATTCTTGAAATGTTGTACTATTATCTTCTTAACTTAACAATAAATTTATATTTACCATATTTTTTGTTTGTTTATTTAAAATTTGTTTTTAAAAGATTTAAACTTAACGTTCCTATGATAACAATGATACAATACATGTTACAAGGATTAATAGTCTGGTTGCGTACGCTACATAAATATTCTGTCTAGAAGTATAAATGATACTTAAAGGGTCATAATAATAATAATGATAGATAGTAGCAATTTTGTATCTTCTTCTTTCATTTCCTCTTTTTTTGTGTGGAATTGCTTTGGAATTTTGTTTTTCTGTAAGGAAGTGATATTATATGGATGTTGTATCGGATAGTGGAGGATTGGTACTTGTGTTGTGAACGTGGGTATTTGTTGATCTGGGATGTGGTGTTATTGCGTCCATGGTGTTTCGGGTAGTGGACATATCTGTCAATGCCACGTCCTTGCTATCGCCAATTGCAGTATTGGGCCTTCTGGAGTTTCGTACTTGACAAAGAGATACAACTAGGATTAAAATTATGTATAAAAGCGTATAATGGCGGCTGTGGTGATTATTTATTGGTTTTGAGTTCTTTGTTTCCGGATGTTTTTTGAGTGTGAGTTGATTCGGATAAGGCTTCTAAGTCTTTGTCGTTGAATAGGTTTATTAGAATAGGCTTGTTGTCTGGCTGGGGTATGAAATTATAGGAATGGTTTACTATTAAATGCGAGGCGTCGATTGTTGGAATGAAGTGATTATTTCTATCTGTTTTTTTATCGCAGTGACCGTGTATTATTAATTACCGAGAGCAGATTAAAATATACTTTACAAGATCGAACACTTTAAACGCGTTTTTCTCGAAACGTTTTTTTCCGCGCCGTTGAATATAACTTAAAAAGTAATAAAGCAATCAACTTGAATATTATTCTTTAACTTATTGGCCTTTGCACTAACTTAAAATTTTTTTATTAATTTTTATAATACATATAGTTTCTAACGATTTGTTTATAAAGAAAAAAAGTCGGTTTTTCTTTTTGTTATCAAATTGAATTTTTTTTACTTTTTTTTGTTGTTAAATGTAGGTTCATGCAAAGCGGAATGACTTATTTTAATGGAAAAAAATTTGGTTCGTTGATTTCAGTTAACTACAAGCACCACGGCGCTAACTCGTCAAGTCTGATTAGCTGTATCGCCGACATTTTTTTTAAGTAATGAAAAAATTTGTGTGTACATTTAAACGTCAAAATTATTATGTAATTTCATTCATAGCAATAAATGATCCCAGTTTTTTGTGAAAAATTATTGAAGAACCTGTTGTCTGGAGGAGGTTTCCCCCTCTTGATGGCGTCATGGTTTTAGTTTTCCCGTTCCATTTAATGCATAGGGTGATATAGAATCTTAATAGATTACATCGACTACTACTTAAGATTTTAATGTGTACAGTCATGTGTTCAGTTCGAAGATATTTTATATTATTTTACTATAATTTACTTCAGCTGCAATGTGACTTAGCTTGTACATATATTTGTATTATAATTTTTTTATTATTTTCAACAGGTAATGTTGTGTTTGTTCGTAATTGTTTGCGTATACTGTGTAATAATTTCTCTATTTGGATAGGTGCTGCTAAAATTCGGTGAAATTTTCCTTGTCTAGTATCAGTTATGAATTCTAATATTGTCCCTTGTGTGTTCTAATGTCTAATTAGTAAGAGCGTGAGAAGGGAAACTGATGGTTCCACCTCTATTGCAACAGTATTTTTATGGACTTCTTCTCTGCTGTTTTCTAATGATAGCTTAAAAAGTTGTAGTTTGGTGTATATTGACAGAAATTCTCATTCTATTGCTATTTTTGATTTATTGAATATCTTTGCTGTTGATTCAATAATACTAGTTTAATTTTTTATAAGTTTTGTATTTGAGAGTCATATCTGATTGCATCGTCTTCATTTTATTAGCATGGGTGTGGGAGCCTCATTCGCCTCCATATATTGTTATATGGGGCGAATAGGTCAAATGATTCTAGGCTTCTGTCTATGAAGTGCGCCTTCTGAGTTAGAAGGATTAATTCTTAATTCTTAAATTCATTCAAGGTCCGACTGCATTGAATAAAAATCTTTTTTGTTTTGCATTAAAGTTTAGTAGTTCGTTTCGCGATTCTAATTCAGACTTTAAAATGTTTACCTGAAGCAGTGTTCTATTGCAAACATATGGAAGAGTTGATGCGTTGTGGAGTTGCTGACAAACATGGTTAACATCCGTTGTCATCAGATTTAGATTATTGAATTTTGCTTTGAAGTCCGATAGATTGTAAAAGGTGTTATATTTACATTCATTGGCGTAGAGAATTGCTTTTCCTATTTCCTTGAAAGACATTCCCGCCGTTGCATTCAACTTTTGAATTTCTAAACCCTTCCCGTAGGTTCCAGAAAGGATAAGACTGAGGATGGTTAATAAAAGTGAAATCATCTGTAGTAGTTAGAAATGGTTATGGTTATTTCGTGGATGTATTGGAGTTATTCTACGAATAGTTTTATATCGTTGTTTTGAACTCTTCTCGTCTTGTTTCTGATTTTTATTGTTGAATTAGCAGGGAAATTTATTGCTATTATTTCGTATGGGGATATTTATTTTCTTTGGTTCCGCTTTTTAACAGAATTTTGTCACCATCTTTGAATGACTTTGTGGTTGCTGTTTTATTAAATTGTTCCTTAGCTTTTTGTTTGTTTTTCATAGCAAGTTCTTTCACTATCTGGAAACTGTGTTGAGGGCGAGCCTTCAGCTCGTTTTTGTAGTTTTCGTAATTTTGGCAGACCACAGGATGTTTTTTAAAGTTTGCGGGTATTTCTATTGTGAATCCATACAATAACTCGTGTGGGGTATAGTTAGTGTTGGAATGGGGGGTTTAATTGTAAGCAAACGTGGAGTACGGGATCAATTTGTCCCAAAATTGTGGATCTGTTTGGACTTAGGACCTTAGGTATTCTGTTAATGTCTTGTGGATTATTTCTAGAGCGCCGTTTGTCGGAGGGTTATAGGGAGTGGTTTTTCATTTTTTGATCTTAAGGAGATTTGATATTTCGGAGAACATGTCACTTATAAGATTGGGAGCTGGGACTGTCAGTATGATCTCTGTTATTTCGTGTCTACAGACAATAAATGTAAAAAAGGCTTCTGCCAAAGTCCTTGATTTAACATTTTTGACAGGGATTGCTTCGGAGAATTTAGAAAGATCATCTTGGAAAGTTAAAATTTATTTCTTTTTTGAATGAGTAATTGGAAGTGGGCCTACCACATCAAGGTATATCCTTTCATACAGTTTGGAACTGATATCTATTATTTTCATTGGAATTTTGGGGTTTTTAATGATTTATTTGTCTAACAGAGTGTACATTTTCTCATAAACTCGCCGATGTCTTTGCTCATTCCGTTCCAATAAAATTGTTTCTTTATTCTTTAATTGTTCTAGTAGTTTCTTCGCGACCTCCAGTCGGTAGTAAATGGAAATGTTTTAGGACTTGATTTATTTGCTCTTGCTTGGCAAATATCTTACAGAAGCTTGGTATGTTTGTACTACGATATTTTCTTCTCCAAAAATTTACATTTAGGTCTCCTTTATGATCAAGTAAGTTTGAAAATCTTGTTGGGGAAAGGAAATATTTAATTCATTTGGAGACTTGGCAGGAGTTACTGTTTTTTATTTCAGTTAGGATATGTTTTAGATTTATTTTATCTTCGTTTGTTCGGAAGGGCACGCACTTATCACACGGGATCAAAGTGGACTTTTATCGACCGACGAGAATTAATTAGTTCAGTTTTTGTGTAGTGTTGCTACTGAAGTGGGTGATAGAAACTCGTGTTATGAGTGCAAGTGTTTATCTAAAGGACGTGCAGAATGCTTGTATTCAGTTAAATTGAAAGAAAGACGAATTTAGATGATCAAGAAGTGTGTTAAGGGAAATGCCGACTGGGCATTTGTTTTTTGATGGAACACTGTGATGACGTCACGAATGTTCCTATCACCAAATGCTTTGTTTTTTTTTTTGTATCCCGAACGTGTGCTCGTCTTTTCGCTAAATGCTGATCTTTGCTGTGAGATACCAGATAGCAAAGGTGTCTAATTAGCGATCTGCTCACCTGGAGTTTTATCGCGAGTCAGTGGGTTTAGAGGGTACTCACCGCAGATATTCTAAGATTTCGGCACTCTAGTCCGCGAAGTCAGTGCAGGTGTGCGCCGTTCTTGCTGTTTGCGCCTTTCCGTTTGTTTATATGGAAAAGTTAGTAAAGTTTTTTATTGACATTAATTGAACTTTAGTAAAAGGAAACTCGAACTTAATTAATGCAATTTATTTACTTGAATTTACACGCTTCTCAGATGCTAATAATGGCTACCAAAAAACGTTTTTCTCAAGAGAAGAGCCTGCTTCCGATAAGGTTGTGTTGTCTTTTTTTCCGAAGTCTGCTGATCCCTTCTTAAGGTTTTCTTCTTGCTGTTGTTCGACGTGGGATGGTCATGTGGTTTGCATGTCGGCTGTGGTAAGGATCAAGGCCCCGACACGGATAAGTTTTCTTTAAGGTGATAATTTTTTTGTTTTATCTCTCCCTTTTTGTTTTTTTATTTAACAATACTTTGAATTTGCTTCTTGATTTCTGCCTTATGGGCTTTGGGAAGCCTGTATGGTTTTTTATAAACCGGTTCTTCATCTCTGAGGGTTGGGATTTTGAGGGGCTGCATTTGTGTATGTTAGGAAGTCACGCTCTTGATAGAAGAGGTCGTGGAATACCTTACAGATTTGTTAAATACTCATGGCCTCCTCCGCATTACAGTGATCCAAGGCAATGAGACTTTGAAGTTTCTTACTCTTACTGGGCCTTGATTCTGAGATCCTCGCAGATTGGTTTTATTTCACAAAAATTTACAAAGGCGTTCTCCTTATTAGTATTGAGTACGAGGACTTGTGCCCTACCGTTGGTCGGCTTGATTACTGTATTTCCCAACATTATGCCCTCTTTCATTTCATTTCGCATGCAGGCCACTTCGTGCTGCAGCTTTGTTCTGATGGAGATAATTGATTCCGATCTTGCTGGAACTTTTATTGAGTTATTATTGTTATCTTGTTCTTGCGACTCATCTGGATTTTCGGACATGTTTATTTCCGTATAAATAAGGCTTTTATCTTGGGAGGTATCTTGACCCTCGTTTCTAAGGTAAACGTACGAAATATATCTATTTTCGTAGATGATTTCTGCCAAGGAATCATTACCCAGTAGGTCATCGCATGATAAGATTGAGCCATTTCCCACGATTTGAAATGGATGTTCGATGGTGGAGTTACTAGTATTTTTTGAGAGTGTCATTTTGCAAAATATAAGCCCCTCTGTGGGTGCGGCCTGAGTAGGGGAGAGCGGGTATCGTTGGCTACAGGGGTTGGTTGGCACAATCTTAATATTTCTCAGTAAACACGATAGATCGAACCAATGCTTAAGTCAACAACGCAGAATGGGACTGTGTTCCGGCATGGCTGTTTTCAGCGTCCAGCCAGCACTTGCTTAGACTCGACCTGGATATATAACTTCCTGAGACGTAAAATTTGTTGTTTTAGTTGTTATCGCTCGTGATTACAATTTATTCTGTACGTACGGTAATTAATATTTATTCATGTGAGGAATTTTTTACTTTATTTGTAAAATTTCCAAAACTGACTTGGGGTTGTTTGGCTCATTTTCTTCGGCGTTGGTTGGCGCACATAATAATTTCTTTTTATTCTTTTATATTGTTACACATAAAGGTAAGAAGTGATCGAAATTTGTGTAGAGTAGATAGGGTAAAATTACGAAGAAACGAAGGTTCGAAATGAAAAAACTAATCAGCAATGAATTCAGTCAAATTATTTGGAAACAATTCCACCCTTTTCACGTAGACTAATAATTGTTTATTTAGGATTGCGTGATCATGAAATAGGTAATGGTTAGTTAGGAAATTTCTAAGAATAAGAAAATTCGGAATGCTTAAAGAAAACAAACAATACAAAAATGTACCCAATTAGGTAAGCGTGGGCAAGGACATTTCATATTTCAAAGATTATACTAATGAGTTATTCAATATGGCAACTTTAGAAGTGAGGTAAGAAATGCATAGGCATATGCATATATTTCAATTCTAAAAAAGAATGGGCAATAAATTCAGTCGAAGTATTTGGAAACAATATGTACATATATGTATGTTTTATGTATATATACATACATACGACGTAAAAATATAGTTTTTTTTTAAATTGGTTCTTGATTTGCTTAGATGCTAAATTACGTGCCAACCATCCCCATTACGGGGTTTGTTGGCACATTTGCCGTTGCTTTTATCTGCGAGGGGTCGCCGAGAAATGCCCCTCGCGGCGTCGTGTTTCCCGATTTCGACACTTGATGTAGTTGTGGGCTTGTTTGATTGGTTTGTATTGTCAGCTATGTTGCTGATACCGTGCTATCTAGGGGACGTTCTATTTATTCGTGGATTTGTATTTGGGGATTTGTATACTGATATTTGGTTGTTTGAAATTCATTGAAATTGCGTGCATTATTTTACGCTATAGTTCTACAAGGCTCAAAAGTATGCCCCATTTGTTGAGTTCGTTAAATGAGCCTGAAGGACTTATTTTGGCAATTTGGAGTCTGGTTATACTTAAAGACGTTGTACGCTTCATCAGGTAGTTTGTTTTTATCAGGCTGAAAAACATGTTTTCTTCGGTCCCAGTTATTATTGTTGAATAAACGTCGTTCGCACAGGATAGGAATTTGTGGAGTTCCCTGGGATTCCAATTAAAAGATGGGATAAGAGTTCATGGGTCTGTTACGCGAAAATTTTATGGGGATTCTTGAATGAAAGTGCTCATTTCGTTACGCGTTTGGGGGATTTTGGTCTATAGCGGAGAGCCGCATTTTTCGAGCTGTTCCAGGAGGGCGATTGTGATTCTGTTTCACGCAATACTTCGTTACTGAAATATCCGTTTATTAAATCTTGATCTGTGGCATTTGTTGCGATTTCTTCGTATGTGCTTTCGAAGGATTCCCAGTATCTGATAAGGGTTTGGATTTTGGAATCAAGGAACGCTCGGCTGGCAGTTGGAAGTGTTTCTTTCCTTATTGAATTTGCTATCTTTAGATTGTATTTTTTCGATCGTTTTGTAACTTAAATTTGCTTATATTCTGTATATCATTCGTCTTTGTAATTGCTGCAGGTGTTGCATGTTTTTGAGATTCAAGAGGTTTAGAAAAACTATAAGAGTTTGATACTTTTAGGGTTGCAGAGTTCAATTTGTTTGTAAGTGTTCATTTGATGAAGTTATACCAGTCTTCAGCCTGGTATTCTGCGAAATAATCGTGATTTTCTAGCAAGTCTGTGTGTTCCTTTATCTGTTCGTTAGTTTCCCTGAATTCCTTCCAAATTTCTTCGAGTTTTTGTTATTCTTTTGATAAAAATATTTGAGTTTTATTTTGTTTTGATGTCTTGTGATAACTGAATAGGATTTTTCTGATTTCTGCGACACGGATTAACTGTGCAGAGCAAAGGTCAGGGAATGTCATTCATTGAAGAAGCCTCTGAGTTGGAGGTTATTGAATTCGGAGACGTTATTATTTTTGTTGTTAGTAGGATATTAAATGGAAACGAAAACGATGCTGCTTTGATGATAATTAGTGAGAAAAAAGAGTGCCAACTTTATTCCGTCCGCATCTTCTGTAAGCCGGAACTTTCAACAAACGGAGGTCTTCCCCGTTGCATCAGCTAAAACAGAAAAGGAAGGATTAGTAAAAATGGAATAAACGTTTTACCTACACCACACAAAAAGAACATGCAGCAACAATACAACACGACTAGTCACCAACTCACCTGTTAAAGATCCATACTGCAGAACACCCCGCGCTTAATGCAACTGGTCATGTCAGCGTCCAATTCAACTGGGAAGTCATATCTCGCTGAACTCCATGTTTCCGTTTCGCAGACCCCGCAAGACGACTCATACTCATCGGTAGTACCTGATAATAAGGAAAAAATTTCCAAATAAGGACAATATAGATCAAGATCTCAAAGTTAAAGTTTCATAACCTCAAAATGTTAGCAAGGATTTTCACTATTAAATGGAAGATAAATACTTGTCAACAAATTTTTAGCAAATCTTTTGTGAAGTAAAGTACAAAAATTAATTAGAATTTTGAATTATAATTACAAAAAACACTGAAGTTAGATGTCGCTAGGTTTATTAGAAAGAAAATTATAAATAGGAACGTGACCTAGAAATGGAAAATTGGAAAGGATTTTTCTAGAATTAAGAGATTCAATATGAGGACTGTCAAATGTAAGCTAGAGTGGAGTGAGTCACAAATTTTAAACGGCGGAAAGTGTTAAAAGAGGATAATAAATTAAACAATTACCAAAGTACTAGTGTCACTTGTTTTTCTGTATTAACTAGAGCTCTCAGTTGGAATCGGATAACCCGAAAACCCGGGTACCCACCCGACCGGGTAGGAATCGATTCCTACCAAAAATTCGGTTCCAATCGGGTACCCGGTTCCAGGCGAGTACCCGGTTCCAAATAGGAATCGATTCCATCAATGGAACCGGTTCCCCTGTGAGAATCGAATCCGCCACCGGGAATCGATTCCACGTATGAACTGGTTAATAAAAATGAGTGAAATTGTAAAGCAAAAATTGTCACTAATATTAGGAAGTATAAGAAATTTAAAATTTTTATTAATAAATCTTAAGTCGTATTTTGTAATTTCACTACAAAAAAATCTGTAA
This sequence comes from Leptarthrus brevirostris, assembly GCA_964036015.1. Classification (NCBI taxonomy): domain Eukaryota; kingdom Metazoa; phylum Arthropoda; class Insecta; order Diptera; family Asilidae; genus Leptarthrus; species Leptarthrus brevirostris. The sequence continues at coordinate 48,571,569 of OZ038371.1, forward strand.
TTTCCAAAGAAACTAGACATTTCCTTAGTGAAATGCAAAATTTCCACTGTTGGCCTTGAAACTGAATCTGTACTGCACGATTTCAAGAGGAACCGATTCCTCTGACGGAATCGATTCTGGCATTGGAACCGACTCTTATAATGGAACCGATTCTCCCTTGGAACCGGATACCCGAGTAGGAACCGGGTACCCGAGTGAGAACCGGATACCCGGGTAGGAACCGGGTACCCGCGGGTCGGGTTTCTGAGAGCTCTAGTATTAACCGCAAGTTGTAGATATCGGCCCCGCTGAGAAATCCTGACCAGAAGGGCCACGTCGCTTGCGTCACACCACATTACCTAAAAATCCTCCACTGCATTCAAAATATGTTTGTCTAAGCAGACTCAGGTAGCACAACACATATTCCTACGACACAGGTAACCAAACTTATCTTTTATAATAAATAAATAAGAAGTACGGGCATCACCACATTTAAAATTGCACAACGAACACAAAATAGACACACATCCTTAAAACATAACAAATCTTAATAACAATAACGCATATAATTTCGCGACACTATATAGGAGCAGATCGAAACAACAATAACACCACCAATTTCGCGATACGGACGCCACCTCGTACAACCTAACCACGATTAAATACACCCCGCGGATACTCTGCGCGCAACGTAAGCTTACCGCGTTTACCTGCACGCGTGAAAGGCGAGACGAAAACAAAACTAAAGCCGTCAAACAAACTTTAGTCGCAGCTCATATTAACAGTACAAAACATTTCTTAGAAGAAGATAAATCTTTTCACAGATTTAAGAAATTGTAAAATCTTGACTCAGTTTGGTATTAAAGGAATAAATTGGTGATTTAAATTGTATTATGGATGCAAATATGTGAAGTTAAGAAAACAAATTTCGCTCTACCTTATTATTAATACTGTTTTTCGTGTTTTGCGTCGGACGCCTTGGCCGACGACTTCTTGAAGGCGGTGAAGTTGTTGTAGTTCTTTAGTACTTCGAGCGTCGTTGAAGCGTGCTCGTTACAGACAGTTGTTTTAGAAGAATTTTAAGTGTTTCTTCATTTATTTCTTCATTAACCTGTTAACCGGCGAATAAACTTTTGTTCAACTCGTTTCACAATGGGCATTTTTTTCTTCATAATTATAGGTAATATCATCACACATCAAGTAATAAAAGGAAATAGTCTTTAACTTATTGATTTAATTTATTTCGACAACATATTTTATAACATATAATATATAAATCAAACAACTTCAATTAAGAAAAAATTAATTGAACGAATTTAAATAATTATTTCGTAGTATGATATTCCTTGAAGCAATGCGGCATACACAAAGTAACTTCACATTCGGGAACACCAGAATCTCGATTCTTTCCTAAAGCCTTTTGAATAGCGCAATTTGCATCTCCTGGTTACGTTTGCCCTTGAAGAGTCCGCTGGTATGTTATCCACAAAATCTCTGTCAATAAGTCTAGATGGTTTTGGTGTCAAAGAAGGACGTCCTGTACTAGTAGATGACGACTGCTGTCCACCTCCATATTTTTCGACACCCTTTTCGACAATTTCAATGAGAAAATGAAGCTTGTCAAATTGACCGCCATCTTTCTTATATAGGAGATATGCATTCAAACACACCATGTCCAGTGAATGTAAGAAAATCTTATAATAATATTTTTTTACTTGGTTTCTAGCAATTTCATAAGCTTTCATTTGTCCGTCAGCAAGATCTACTCCTCCCATTTTTTTATTGTAGTCAACGATAGCTTCCGGTTTTGATATAATTTTCCCTCGCTTGTCTTTTTCCACAAATTTATTGTCGTGGATAGAACTCAACATAATTACATCCCTTTTGTCTTTCCACTTCATAATCATTATTTTGTCTCTGTACCTAGCAATAGATTCACCTTTTTTCAAAATACCAGATTTTATATCAGATGGTATTCCCTTTCTATTTTTCCGAATTGTTACTACAACATCGGTGTTCCTCTTGCACATCTTCTCAGCTAGATCAATACTAGTATACCACTTATCGAGATATACCGTATTTCCATTATCCAATAAATCGTGGCACAATTCAAAAACAATATACGATTTGCTCCTTTTTCTTCTGGATAGTTCGAACCATACTGCGTATTTTGAACTGTATATATAAGGAAATCACTTATGTATCCGGTTTTACTTTCACATAGCATATACAATTTAACACCAAATCGACTTCTTTTCGATGGAATGTATTGTTTTCAAGATAGCCTTCCTTTCCATAACAAAAGAGACTCATCTACTGATATGTCCTTATCTGGTACGTATAAAGCCTTGAATTTATTTCTCAAATAGTTCAAAATTGGATCGATTTTGCATGTTTTTTTGTTGCACATTGTTGGATCGAATGTATTGCTATCAGAAAAGTGTAAATATTTCACTAACAGTTGGAATCTTTTCTCTGACATGGTTTAATAAAAAAATGGAGTCCCCAGACTTTTTCACTTTGTGAAATACAGCTCATATGAAGGCTTTCCTATTATTTCTAGCAAAATTAGTAAGGAAATAAACACTCTTATTTCTCGGTTATCGGTGTCAACCCACGCAAGACATCTTGAACGTGGTTTTAAGGGGGGATTTTTTTCAAAAAATTGTTCGGCGTACTTGTTTGTTTCTTCCACAATAAGCCCTACAAAATTGTCATCTATAAATTTCTCAAAATTAAAAAAGTAATCTTTCTGTTCGGGTCCTTCAAATGTAAGTCCAGATTGAGACAAAAACGGAAAAGGCGATCGTATTATTCCCTCACTTTTCCACTCACCTGATGCCGATTGAACATTGAATATCATCATCTTCCGATTCTTAACTGCTATTACTGCTTTTAATTCGACGTCGTTTACCTGTCCTCCCAGGCAATATTTCATCGTCACTCTCGAGGAATTCAAAAATATTTTCTTCCGCGAAATAACTTTTAGCCATATTTTGAAAAAAATTAACAAATACTCAAGTAAGCAAGTTATTACTAATGCGTAAAATACGTGACAGATTGCGAAAACGTAAACAATATCGACAGTCCCGATCCAAACTGCAGTATCTTTTCGACACGCGAACAAACTGTAGTATCTTTCTGACTCATTTTGAGAAGCTTTATTTAAACTAAATTTTCAGCAATTTTCAAAGTATTTTTATTTAAATAATTGAAAGTTTTTAATGTGCGATTCGAATTTTAGAATTTTTTCCGATCTCTTTAAATCTTTGAATGTCGTTTTCTCAAAAACATCAAAATCGACTTACTGCAGTTTGTTTGCAAGTCGAAAAGATACTACAGTTTGTTCGCGTGTCGAAAAGATACTGCAGTTTGGATCGGGACGCTACGATTTAATAGATAATAACTAAATAAAAATTAATGCGCTCAAAATATTGCGCCGAATTTCCATGACGAGAAATGTCGTCATACCCAATGCAGTAGTTGTTTGTGTATGTCGAAATATTTCGTCATACCCAGTTAAAAGTGCGTGTAAGTTGGGCATAGTTTTGTTTTTTTGTAAAAATGAAATATTAATCGGTGTACAAAAATGAAATAAACTATTTTTTTAGATAGATAGTGGGAAAAATGAACATTTTTGCTAAAGTAAGTAGGTTTTTTTAATGAAATTTGAATATTTTATGGCCATAATTCTGAAGACCGGAAAAAACCCGAATGACACGCATGTGAGTGTAAGTTGGATTGTGCTGGGATATGCGTATTTTGAAGTGAAAAATGAAATAAAAGTCCAAATATTTTGTTTTTTCAGCACTTAAATTTTTTGCAATAGCAAGCAATGAACCATGCATATTTTGCAGAGGAAACATAAAAAGGAGAAAGGGAGTTGCCGTTTCTCTCCTTTTCGGCTGATAACACGGTCTCTACGACTGACTGTTGTAAACCCGGTTTCGTCCATATTCTAAATTTGCTATGGATTGCCTTGAACTATGTCATACTTCATATAGCATTCAATAGCGCTAGGCAAACAGCAAATGCCGAAATTGATGTAATTCATAATGTAGAAATATTTAAAAAATCAAATAGATAACGTTAAAAGCAATATTCTGCACAAATAAATGTTATTCCACTGAATTTGGCATTATTTACATTCTGCCCAACTTACACGAACATTTTGTGCCCAACTTACAAATTTGGCACATGTTTTGGCAATGGAATTTTCCAAACAAAAAAATAACAATTTTTTCTAACAAACAGTGTTGCACTTGATAGAAAAATGAATAATATTAATTGATAAAAAAAAATTATTGAAATTTAAAGAAATACCTCCTATTGGAGCCATTTTTAATTTTAATAATTTGGTTATGTAAACTCAAAAAAACAAGCATCTGTCCGAACTCAAACCTTGTGTACGAATGACAACACCAAACTGACCTAGAAAATTTCTTTGGACTTAAACAATTTTTAAACACAAGCATGGCCAATGTCACTTGACATTAACACACCACAAATAATTACACACCACAAAGAAATAGCGAGAAAAACTGAACGAAAAAATGTATACATTACTTAAGATTTGCGAGGGAAGGTGACTAATCTTCATCCCCATTAAAAACAACTGTCCGATCTATTAATATCGATTCCAGGAGTCAATCGAGAAGTGGAAAAATATGCCCTCGCAAGAAAAAAGTTGCGTCGTCTGTAAGAGGTTTCAAGTTTCAAGTTAAGGTTTCGTAATTCATTGGAACTGAAATGAAATGTGACATGGTCTTTAAATTGGATCAACAGGATATTCTTGCAGCAATCTATGGATTTGCACGTTTTTGACTTTTGTACTGGAAGTCAAATGAAAAAGGGTTTCAATTATCTTTATTAGGTATGTGCAACCTAAACATAGCTGCTATGAGGAAATAAATCTCTGTGAAGATTGTGATCAGCAATTTATGTGGGAATGGAAAATTCCAAATGAATTTTAACATAAATAAAAAATTTTATTTTTATTTATTGGTTAAGACCAGTTGTCTCATCTACGGAGGGGCTCAGAAGAAGACTATTACCTAGTCATAACAAAGGCTTAGTTGTCTTTAAGCCGTGCGTCTTACCATGTGTGCGTCAGCCCATTTTGCATTTACAGAGGCTTGTGTTAAACCCTGTAACTTCTTGGATTTTAAAGATATTCAGTTCAAACAAAAGCCATGTTAAAGAGCATAAAATGTAAAATATTGTCTGTCCGGTATATATTTAGGCCTACTAAACTATAAATAAACAAAAAAAAAATGGTAAATATTAACGTTTTTGATCTAAAAACTTTCCCTTTTAAAAATGAAAATGTTAAAGATAAAACTAAGACTCAACTTAAGTTTTTTTCCTGGATATAGACTTTATAATACACTTCTTCTACTTTCCAAAAAAGTTACAGGCCTTGGAGTTATATCCATTTTTTTCGCGTATTTTCATCTGAAATATCTCACAATTATAAAATCCGAAATTTTCAGGAAACATTCCTGCATTGTGTTATAATAAGTAAATTTATAATCACAAAACTAATAAAGTCTCAGGAATGAAATTGTAAGCACTTATTACAACACAATGAAGGAATGTTTCCTGAAAATTTCATCTCTTAGTAAGTTAAGTATCAAGTTCGCAGAAAGCCCGGAAATCCTATATAGAAGAAAAATTACGAAAGCGGTGGTTGCAAGAAGGCTGTAGGCAAAAGCTAGGGTATGGAGCCGCGAATAGTGTATTTTCTCAATATCAGAATTATTAAGCCGCATAAGAGTTGGTCATCTGTTGGCCTGCACTCGATTATATAACCCATCCCGCCTGTGCGGATCGAACCCGTCGGTTAGCAGCGTCAACACGAACTGACTACGGATATTGCAAAATCGCACATGGAGGTACAACAACAAATATTGACTACACCATGCCCAAGCTTACGGCAGACTCCCAGGCTACTGCAATGTTTTCCAAACAGAAATCATGGATATTGAAGTTATGTCATCAGATTGCAAGAATCGGTACTTGGATATAGGTCATTGTTATGGTCGTTATGTAGCAGCACATCCAGTCGTCCAGTGACAAGTAAGTTTGAGTATCAAAAAAATAGTCATCAGGTCGGCTGATGAAAATGTCAAGGTGGACACACTGCCTAATCAATCGTTAGATCTACCGCCCTTCGTCTTACAACAGTGTAAGGAGTACAACTCGCTCAAACGAGAGATCATTAATGTTTTCGTGACTGTCAACTCGGGTGATTTGCTTCACAGAAAGTCACACTAATAGGCTCAGCGTGTCTGCAAATGACTTTTATAGGAGCCAGACGATGAGAAAGGGGAAACCATTCCCCATCTCCTCTGTAATTGTCCTGGGCTCGTCCTACTCAAGGAGCTACGCAAACGTGCATCTCTTGATATCAGAGACCTAGTTCGGTTTGTTAGGTGTTCGAAGTGGTTTTAGGCATCTGTTTTATAGGGTTTGGTTTTTGCCTAACGTGGTATCACCCTGTCTCTCTCTCTATGTTTGGGTCTTTCAAACCCGACTCTCCACCTGCTCCGGTTCTGTGCTAACGCCATTAACTGTTACCACGATTTGTTCTTTCTCGAAGGACCTTTTCTATGTGTAACGCGGTAGTCCCGTACGGGTTCCAACGTACGGGTTAGAACATGTCGAGCGACGACGACGAGTGTGCGGCCTATCCATTGCAAGTCTCGCCTGCGAACACGGATGTCTATTCCGTCTTGGCCTGTTATCACAATGGGCCTTACCTGCCTCTCCATATATGTTTTATAACCTCCTTTGCATTGTTTAATGTCAAGTATTTCAAACTTTATATTATTATTTATCTAAGTTCATTAGTTTAAAATATATAAAAACATTTCTAAAATTGAGGATGACGAAATATGTCATCATTCTATGAACAGCAGATATCTTCTTACACTTTAAGAGCAGATTTTTTAATACATTATCAATACTTAAAAAACACTTTTGATATGAAACATATGAAAATGATATGTTCCTGAAAATGGATAGTTCCTGTTATAATACCTTGCTTACATGACTACAGCCCAAATCTGTTTTCAATTTCGTTGATTGCACAACTAAAAAGCGAAAGACCTCGTTTATTTATTGATAGTAAATACCATTCCGTACATATGTGTCTGCCCTTCTCGCTGAAGGGTTTTACAACGAATCAGAGTCCTAAAAATTCACATTTCAATAAATGTTACAAAAAGCTTCATTTACACAGCACGGAATACGAACAATGTAATCGATATTTTATGGAAATACCCCCTCTAGGTCTTGAAAATATGGAAGGGAAAGCGGAAAAGAAGAAATTGCCATTGTAAAATTTTTACTTCTTGGAAAACGCTGAAAGCAATTTGAATATTAAAGAAATCAAGGAAAATCTGGGCCTTTGTCAAATTAACCGTATGTCATCAAGCTCGAAGTTTCAATGCGATTATCTCGGAAAGACCGGATTGAAAAATAGAGGGAATAGCAGTTGTGGCGGCTTCAGTATTCAAATCATGTCACTTAATGATATTCAATTTTACAAATGAATTCAGGGTAATTAGGTAAATGCTTTAGGTTCAGGGTAGTTTACTGGTTCACTTTCTGTGTAAGATTGTGGGGATGCGCAATCAAAGAGAGTATTTAGAGAACCCGATTAATTAAGGGTATAAATTCAGAATTTAGAGCAAAATTGTGATTTAATCGACTTAGAAATATCTTACGGTAAATCCATCCATCAGCCGACGTACAGGAATTTTCATACTCTGGTCCAATGAAACCTTACAGTTTATACATTAATTTAACCTTATTAATATGAAATCATAAATCCCCCTAGTCTGGCAGGATAACGTGCTACGTGAAATTTAAATTTCTGCATTTAGAGATAAGTTCCTTTCAAAATTAGATTAAGAAACCTGAGATTATCTTTAGCAAATGTTCCCATATAATCTCATTAGTTTTATAGAACGCTTCAAATCTTCCCGTTCCTGAAACATTAAAATATCCTGAAAATTGTATCCTAATTAAGTAAAAAGTAAAATTTGTGAAACCTTAAGACTTCGCAAGTATAATTTTGAGAGCAAAAGGAAGAAGTTTAAACATTTAAATTGAAATAGCTACTGATATAAGAGGAAAAATTAATCAACCCCATCTGCTTACTCAATTGGGTCTTTAAAATTTAAATGCTTCGTCAGATTTAAAGGAAATTACAAGACGTTGTGAACAAGAACTAAATAAATGAGATTAAAAAATGTCGAAAATATCATGACTGGAGCTGAGACATTTGCAATATAGACTGCTTTTACAAATGTTCAACTGAATGCAATATACACCAATGGATCTAAGTAAAGAGCGCTCTTAAGCAATGCTTAAATTAATAGGAGGTGTTCGCGCAAATATCATGTATGCATAGATCTGTAGCAGCAGAATATATTTTAATGGACTTTAGGGAAGTGAACAAATAAATGGTTACATCCCTCTCGAGTAGAACCATATCACCAATCCACAAAAGCGAGGGTATGTAGTTAATTTCGACGTAAAGAACCATCCGGATTTGGTACAAGATACCGCATTAGACTCTTAAGTATATGACGGAATAATTTCCTCTAGAATCGATTACCAAGATGTCGGCGTACATGTAATCTCGGTTCATGTAACTTTTCGACGGGATTTCTCCTACAACTCCAGTGAACATAACTTCTCGTCCCTTGAAAGCCTAACATGGAACGAGATAGGCTGACTGGATGAATTCAGTTTGTAAGTTTTCATGTTAAGGTGCTCCATTTAGTAGACTTGTTATACATAAATTTGCATAAATTTTCAAGTTTTAAACCGGAAAAATGGGGCTTAAGGGTTAGTTTTATGTTTATAAGAATGTGTGTTTAGTAGATGATTTAAAAAAGTGTTGGTTCTGAGTAAAATCTAGGAAATGTGGTGAAATCCTTTGTGGATGAAGCAGATGCTGTACACTCTTTGCTGACCATTTTAAATAGAAATAAATTAAATGATTATGAATTATAAGAAACTTTCGGAAATTTGATTAAAAGTGGATGCTTGTTATAAAAGTAGTGAACATATTCAGAATAAATATTTGGGAGGGAATGAATGTAGTAATCAGTAATGAGTCAAAAGAGATAAAAACTTATCATAAAAGATGTCTCAATTGGTATCCTTAACGCCTGCTAGGCTCATGATTTGTTTTATATGGAGACTCAGTATAATTTATTTATTTTTCTGTCTGAATATAATAAGTAAAATTTAAATATTTAAATGACACCCGAGGTTGGTTAAGAATATCTATATCTATATAGATATATATATATATATGTTAAGTAAGCGGCGGAAAACAATTTAGTTCGTTTAAATAAAACGCGACTATTTATTACAATTCAACAACTTTATTTTTTAAGAGATATTCTCGGATTTTTGATTTCACGTGTTGACGGCTGGTATTCGGAACGTGCGAGAGGGGACGGAAAAAACTGCTTGCAGGGTTGACAATCTTAGCGGCTTCTCATGGCTGGGCTACCAACATCGCAGTATCTAATAAAGTAGGTTGCGTTCGGCTATCATCTCGACCATCCTGAGCGGCAGGATCGCCCTCGATACTGTCATTTTCCTCCTCGCTATCACTTAGAGGCGGCCCTGTATCTGGACTGCACCACTCCTTCATCTTGTCGGACGAATAAACGGAGGAGAATTTTCTTCTCGACGCCTGTGCACCTGGGATATCTTCTATGAGGTAGCGGTCGTTACCTAATGCCGCCTTCACAATATAGGGTCCCTTGAACTTCGGATCCAACTTCCTCGATTCGCCTGTTGATATGGATGCCCTCTCGATTAAAACCAAATCGCCTTCCGTGTAACTTTTTGGTTTTTTGTGACGGTCATCAAAACGACGTTTTTGTTGTTTTTGGTCTTCTTGGATTTGAAGTGCTGCAGTTCGACGTAATTGGGTAAGATCGATCTCGCCTGAAAGTACATCATTATTATGTTAAGCTAATAATATTTTGTTACCAAGTGCGTTTCTGGGGTGAAACCCAAAAAGCAACTCATGAGGCGTCTACTTCGTAGTAGCGTTTCGCGTAGAATTCATACCCCATTGGATAGCGCGTATGTTTCGGTCCCATTTCTTATCTTCAGTTGTCATCGTGGCTAGCGCAGATAGGAGAGTGCGGTTGCACCGCTCGATCTGACCATTGGCCCTTGGAGTACGTACCGCCGTCATAATATGACGAATGTCATTATTATCGCAAAAACGTTGGAACTCCCGGGAGGAGAAGGCAGTTCCCCTATCAGTTATCACTCGCGTTGGTACACCGAAGTATCCGCTTACTTCGTGCATCATTCGTTAGCTGGTCCAGACTTCGTATTCTTTACGGCCTTCAGTATAACGTATTTCGTAAAGCCATCAATCATCGCTACCGCATGCGTGTTCCCTCCGGTACTTCGCTGGAAAGGACCCAAGTGATCCACATGTACTGTGTGGAATGGGATAGGAAGCTTTTCAATGCAATGTAGCTCGCCCTCAATTTTTCCACCCGGCCTTTTGTGATAAGCACAATCCGTACAGGACTTTATGTAACTTTTAACATGTTGACGCATCCGTGGGAACCAGAAATCTCTCCGAAGCAGATCCAGGGTCCGTTCTACGCCGTAATGTCCATCATGTCATCATGATTCGATTTTATAAAACGCCATTTAATATTTCGAGGTACGACCAATCGTTTTTCCCTATCTACCTTCCTAAATAGCCTGCCGTTCTCTAACACATAGTCGACGTGTAACTGTTGTTCGGTTGAACTGACCGGTTGGTGCTTTAGAGCTTCCATAATCTCCTTCGAATTCTAGTCCTGCAATTGCACAGTCACCAGCCAGTCCTCGGCATCTAACTCCACTTTCAAAATCTGTAATCCCGCTGTATCCATATCCCTTGGTGGTTCCGTTGCGCTTCGGCTCAGTGCATCAACGTGAGTGATCCTTTTTCCCTGTCGATATTCAACGTCGAAATCATACTCTAACAGCTTGAGCCACCATCGGGCAATTCGTGGGATAAGATCCTTTTTCCTCAGTGCCGATTTTAGTGCTTCGCAGTCCGTTATCACCTTGAAATGTTTTCCTAGTAGGTAAACACGAAAACGATGTAAGGTTTCTACGACAGCAAGACACTCGAGCTCAAAACTGTGATAATTGCGTTCGTATCTGGTTGTTTGACGGCTGAAATAGGATACGGGACGTAGCTCATCCTTTTCATCGCGCTGCATCAAAATTCCTGCCAGGCCCATTGCGCTTGCATCCGTATGCACTTCATGGTTGAATAATGCATTGAAAATAACTTACAGCGGCTTCGATGTCAATATTCGTTTAAGTGTAATAAATGCGTTGTCTTGCGTTTCAGTCAATTTGCAAGGGACATCTTTCCGAATGAGTTGGGTTAACGGTCGTGCAATAAGAGCGTGCTCCGGTATAAATTTGCGGAAGTAACTGCTTAACCCTAGGAACTGCCTAAGCTCGTGGACATTTTCCGGTTGCTTAAATAATTTAACAGATTCTATTTTTGCCTCGTTTGGTTCAATTCCGAAATGTTGTATCCGAGGAAAGAAATTTGAGTCGTGAAAAAGTACGATTTCATCAACTTAAGCTTTAATCCCTCTTCCACTAAAATTCGTAAAAATCTTTCTAGTTCCTCCATTCCGTCTGAAAAATCTTTGCAAGCAATTAGAACATCATCGATGTAGACAATAACTTCTCCGCGATTCATCTGCATCGCTATAGCATTCATTGCCCTCTGAAAAACCGATGGAGTGTTTGAGAGTCCGAAGGGCATACGTTTAAATTCATACTGACCGTTAGGGACAGAGAACGCGGTTAAATGTTGACAACTTTCATCGACCGGGATTTGATAATATCCGGATGCGAGGTCTAGACTGATAAAAAGATTGCTTCCACTCAGCATTGCCAAAAGTTCCTCTATTACAGGAATCGGATATTTATCTTTTACAGTGAGCGAATACAACTTTCGAAAATCGATGCACATTCGATGATCGCCAGTTTTTTTCCGAACTAAAAACGCGGGCGATGAATACGACGACGTAGATGGCTTAATAATATCATTATCAAGAAGCTCTCGCACTATATTTTGTAGTATATCAACCTGAGCAAAGGGGATTCTATATGGTCTAAAGTATATTGGCTTATCATTAGAAAGTCTTATGGAAATTTTAAATCGTTTAGAACAACCTAGCTCCGATATTTGCTTGGCAAAAGCACTTCGAAATTCATTTAATAATCTCAGTAATTGTCCTTTTTCTTTTTCAGAAATAGTTTCACCTACATTCAGATCATTCAGTGTAATATTATCACGTCCCTTGACAAAACTAGAACCGGATTCATGAACGGTTGACGTAAAATAATTCTCGTTGTGCTCCTTGAGGCGACATTGGTTTGCTAATAAAATCGTAGGAACAATTTCATTACCCCCATTATTATTATTCCTGCCCGTATTCATAAAGCAATTCGATTTCGTGCCCCCGATAGGCTGAGCGTTTGCTTACTGCAGGATAAATTCGTTTCGAGTACTTATACCTTCGACGTTTCGATTTAAAGTACAATTTTCCATGAGAGGTGTCACATCAATTGTCTCCACGCGCAACTCGTTACCTTCTTTCACGATTTTCACGAAAGGCAAATCTACGAAATTTTGTCCAATTAGCACGGAAGAGTCAATAACATTATATGGTATCACGTATAATTCGATATCAGCTGATACACCGTCAATGTTTACGTTTGTCTTTATTTTGCTAACTGACATACATTTTCCGTGGCCAAATCCTTTTGGTGTCATATTACACGATATTTCCCTAAGGTTCAAGCGTTTAGCTATAGATACTTTGATAACTGACACATCACTGCCTAAGTCTAAAAATGCATCTATTTCAAATTCATAATTCAGTTTGATTACCTTATAATATTTGTCCTTCTGAATCACGGATACCTTCGCACTCTGTTTACTACGATCGACTGACCTACATTCGCTTTCTTGGTGACCCACTTTTTGAGATTTCTGGCATCTGGTCCGTTTTTGTGGTTTGGTGCAGTTTATTTAGCTATGCCCGGTTTCCCCACAATTAAAGCACTTCGTTTTATTTGCTTGATTTGTTTTAACCGTTGTTACATCTCTCGACTTAGATGTTATGTCTCCCATCGTTTCAACACATTCTTTATACCGCCGTTAATTCTCTAGCACTTGAGCTGGTGTCTTAAACTCCTGCAATAAAAGAGTATGTTTTATTAAATGATCGTCGATATTATTAATCAGATAACGTATTATCGCCGAATCACTTAATTTCGCACGACCGGCCATAGCAATTATGTCGTAATAATACTTGCTGAAATTTTCACCGGACTGTTTACGTCGTTTGGCAAGTGCTGAATGAACTTCTGCTTCATCACGTAATGATGGGAATGCTGTGGATAATGACGTTTTTAACTGTGTCCATGATGTAATCTCCGCACCACAACTATTGAACCCTGCTCTTGCGATACCCGTCAGCTTCGTACTGGCACTGAATAGTGTAATCTTATCACTCCAATTGTATATAGAGCTCAAATTGTCTACTTTTCGTATCTACTGATCGCTGAATAACCAAAGCATGTTGACGGATCGAATTCAGGAATCAATGCGCGAACGCTGTTTGGATCACAGTACATGTTATTTGTTACAGACGAATTGTTTTCCAAATGGTTCTGTAGTGGTGTCCCTAATGTTTGGTTAAACAGCAGTCTTTCACGGCGAAGCAAATCCAATTCCCTTGTTAGCAGCTCCTTTTCACGTTGAAGCAGCTCGATTTCGCGGTCTTTGGATAATGCGGAATCCAGGCCGGCATTCTTTTCGTTCGGAGGCTGAGAGTTTTGTTCACTACCAGTTGCGTTCGTCAGCATGCTCATAATCCCACTTCTGATGTTTTTAAGTAAGCGGTGGAAAACAATTTAGTTCGTTTAAATAAAACGCGACTATTTATTACAATTCAACAACTTTATTTTTTAAGAGATATTCTCGGATTTTTGATTTCACGTGTTGACGGCTGGTATTCGGAACGTGCGAGAGGGGCCGGAAAAAACTGCTTGCAGGGTTGACAATCTTAGCGACTTCTCATGGCTGGGCTACCAACATCGCAGTATCTAATAAAGTAGGTTGCGTTCGGCTATCATATATATATATATATATATATATATATAGTATCGCTAAAAACTAAAGCAACACTAGGAGAGCTGTACGATACAAGTTCATAACTTATAAAATATATTCTCCACAGCTATAAGTTTTTTTTGTCGGATGTTCTTAACCAACCTCTTATCAAAAAATAATTTCGTTTCCCAATTGCTTTTATTAACAAATGTACAAAAAAGTTTTAACAAAAAAACTTCTAAAATTCAAAGGTCAAAACTAAAGCAACGTATTACAAAAATATTAATAAAAGTTAACTGAACGTATTTAAAGTTAATAACTTTTATAAATATAATATTTTGTATGATTTCCATTACTTCTAAGGACTTCTGCGCATATGGTTAGCATGGATGCTATGAGGTTATCTATAATATCCTGTGGGATATTGCCCCAAGCTTCTTTGACTGCATCAAACAATGATTCTTTATTGGAGCATTTACTTCTATCTATGCGTTTATTGACTATTTCCCATAAGTTTTCTATGGGATTCAGGTCAGGAGATTGGGCAGGCCATTTTAGGAGATTAATTTTTTGATCCTCAAACCAATGTTTGGCCAATTTTGATGTGTGCTTTGGATCGTTGTCTTGTTGGAACCTCCATTCAAGTGGGATTTCCTCTTTCGCAAATGGCAACATCACATTTTTCAATATATCTACATAGACAAAACGATCCATAATTCCATTTATACGATGTATGGGCCCAATCCCATGACCTGAAAAGCATCCCCAGACCATGACGTTACCGCCATCATACTTAGTAGTATGTATACAAAACTTTGGGTTCAGCCGCTCTCCTTTTGGACGCCTAACGAACAATATTCCATCAGAATTCTTTAAATTCGACTTACTTTCATCAGAGAATAGCACAGTTTTCCACTTTTGAATCGTCCAGTCAAGATGGGATTTGGCAAATTGTAATCTGGCCTTCCGATTTTTTTCTGATATGAATGGTTTTCTCGCAGGAATGCGAGAAAACAGTTCAAATTCCACAGCTCGTCTTTTGATTGTGCTTTCACTAACAGGCAATTTTAATTCACTTAAAATTCGGTTAGCAGAAATAGTAGGGTCCTTCTGAATAAACCGTTTGATTAAATTATCGTCTTTTTTGTTGGTTTTTCTTGGTCTTCCTCCAACATGTACTGTTTGAACAGATTTTTCACGTTTATACTTTTTAATCAGTCTCGACACTATGGACTTATTAATGGTATATTTTCTGCCTAACTCACTTATAGATAGTCCTGCTTTTAGAAAATCATTAATTATTCGCTTTCTAAACTCAACACAATACTTATTTCGCGCCATAATTAATATAATCTAAAGGGAATTTCTACTATTAGTAAACAATACAAAATAAAACACTGTGTACAGTCCACCGACTAATGAAATACTGCTGGAAAGCATGTTTCAATAGCACAAAAGCCAGATACCTCTTATTTTATCAAAACTGCAATGATAAATGCAACGGTACTTTTCTTATTAATATAAGAAAAACTTATAGCTGCGGAGAATATATTTTATAAGTTATGAACTTGTATCGTGCAGCTCTCCTGGTGTTGCTTTAGTTTTGAGCGATACTGTATATATATATATATATATATATATATATATATATATATATATATATATATATATAATTCTTCAGTACGTCTGCATGTCATTGAACTCCTCCTAAACCTGGACCGATTTTGATGAAATTTTTTGTGTTTCTTTCAATCGCAATCGGGTTCTAGGATTTTTGATTGTTTCTTTTTTGACGAAAATTGTTTTTATTTTATTTTTTTGATTTTTCGAATATAAGAACATGCTCACAAAATTTCACATCCCCTTCGCCCACCCCGCCAATATTTTTGAAAAGTAAAAAAATAATTAGTTCATTCTGTGATGTTCCAAACGATTTGGATAGGTTTTTTGATCTGTTGTTTTCGTCTGAACCTGATGGCACGATTGTGAGGAGATGCCTGGTCCCTCTAGTTCCTGCTCTTCTGGTTGTCTTGTGCTTCGACACCGCCGCTGCATTTCCGTTCCTACTCGGTGACTTCTACTTCAACTTTAAACGCTCTGACTTCTCGTGCGTTGATGATGGGTTACTTTCTTGCGATTGGTCGGGCGTGCTGGGAAAGCGCGACGTCGATCTGTCTGTGAGCGCTTTTTATGATGTTCTTTCCGCCTGTTTTACCCGATATGTTCCTATTAGAATTTCTAGGTCCGGATCCCCTCATCTGTTTCGTCCCTGGTTTGATGGTACTTCACGACATCTGAGGAAATTGAGTCGTAAAGCTTGGAAGAGGTTTTGTGCCTCATGAAGCCATGATGACTATTTGGCATACTCTGACCTTTGTTTCTCTGCTTGTCCGCAGAACTCCTATGCCAAGTACCTTTCTAATATGAGAACTACGTTGCGTAGCGACCCTTAATAGTTCTGGAGATTTATTAACTTGTAAATGTGGCGTAAATGTGGCGCCTATCCTTCCTCTTTGAGGACGACTGGGAGAGCGACGATAATCCCACAATTTCTAATTTTTTCGCGAATTTTTTCCGAACCTGTTTCTGTGATTCCCTCTGTGATATTTTCACTTCTGATTATACTCACTTGACGCGGCTACCGTCTACCTCCCTTGCCTAAAGATTTAGTATTCGACGATGCACACGTTGCTGAACATTTATCTAATTTGGCGGAGGGCTTACGGGTGGTCCCGACGGTTTACCCGCTTCCTTTGTGAAGAAATGCCAATTATCTCTTGCTAGTATTCTTTGTTACTGGTTCAATCTGTCCCTGCAATTCGGCCGCTTTCCTGAACTTTAGAAGACTTCCGTGTTGATTCCTCTCCATAAGAAACCCAGTAGGTCAGACGTCTCCAACTACCAACCGATTGCCAGACTGTGCCATGTCGCGAAGGTTTTTCAGTCCCTCGTCAGTGGCGCTCTTCAATTTCACTGCAGGCCTTTCATGGGGTCCTTCCAGCATGGTTTCCTCAGGAGGAAGTCTACGACCCACCAACCTTGAATTCATTAATTATTCTTAAATGTCTGGTCGTACCCAATGCGTCCTGTGTCGTCCTCTTTCTGACAAAATCCTTGTCACTTCGGTGGTAGTACAGGGCAGTATTCCTAGCCCACTCCTCTTAATCTTATATGTTAACGATGTTTCGCTTCTCTTGACTCACAGTAATATTCTGTGTTATGCGGACCATGCTAAGATTTTTCTCACTGCCTCCCACGAAGCAGACTTCAGTACCTTGCGCTCTGGCCGTTATGACCTTCTCCCGTAAAAGACGTCCTTTCCTCTTTGACTACACCGTCGATGGCGTTACGTGAAGCAGGGTTGATAAGATGAGGGACCTGGGTGTTGTCTTCAATTCTCGCCTTTCATTCGAGGATCATGTGGACTTGATCGTGGAATACAGGTTTGCTCTCCGTGCACTTCCCTGCATTGATCTCAGGTTACTTCCTTCTTATACTGATCGGTTGGGGCTGATATCTCTTGACTACCTTGAAAAGAGGCGTAACATCTCCAAACTATTATTTTTGTTCGATTAATTGCACTTTATTGGACAATAAATTCACTGGAAGCCGTGAACATCTCTATCCCGCAACGCTCCTTGAGGAATCGCAACTTCCTGCACGTCTCTAGTCATCGAATGTATGGGATGTACGAGCTCATCACGTCTCGCCTCTTCAACCAAGATTTTGCCAATTTCGACCTTAATCTCTCCAGGCTGCAGTTGAAGGGTATGCTTAGACAGTGTCTTGATTGACGCGGGGTCGTGGATGGTGTCAACCGCCGTCCTTCGATCGTTTTTTACTGATTTATTTTTTTCGGCTTTTAGTTTTTAGTTTAGATAATAATTATTTTATTGCACGCTGAAATAATCTTTGTGATGAATCTGTTAATAAATAAATAGACAATTGACCGTTAACACCTTCTGAGAAGTTCATGAATAATTGTGTAATATAGCTCGCGCAGATGCCGAATTCTGTGCTATTTGACGTACGCATCAATACATACGCAAGTTAATCGAGTCGTACCGTGGCGTTGTTTTAACCGACTTCCCAAAAACAAAGAGGTTTTAAGTTCGACGTGTATTTTTTTTATGTCTGACCGGGCATAACTTCGTAACGCGTTGACCGATTTTGATGATTCTTTTTTTGTTGGGTAGAGTATGTTCACTGATTGGTACCATGTAAAAAATTTTCTTGGCGCGATTGGGGTGAAACCTAACTTTGTAACGCGTGAACCGATTTGGATAGTGCATTTTTGTTGTACAGAGTGTGATCCCTCATTGCTAATAGGAGAAAAAAATTTGGTCTATGGTGGAGAGAGGGGGAGGGCTAGTCTAACATCGTAACGCGTGAACCTATTTAGATAATTCTTTTTCTGTTGGGTAGAGTATGTTTTCTGGTTGATATCACGAAAAAAAACTACCAACTACCCAGTTCACTAGATCAACCTGGGACAGTATCTCAAATGCCACCCAAAACAAAACCAATGGAATGGTTAAGCTCTTGACTGAATGTTCCCACATTTAGAGCTGCATGAGCAATAGTTTCCAAGATGTGATCTATCTAGTTAAACTTGCTGAGAATTTAGAATAGAACAACTTGAGAAAGTAAAACACTGAAAATGTCAAGTAGAATGTAGGAATAAAGGTACGAGGAAATGACAAAAGTGCCGGTTGTTCAAAAGTCTTAAATCAGTGTAGACGAAAAGTTGTTAAAGTAGTAATTCCTCAAAGTCGTATTAATTTAAGAAGAATAAAAGAAATAATGCAAAGTTGATTTTAATAAAGAAATAATTTTAAGAAGTGAAATCTTTTATTGTCACAAAATTGATAATGGTGAATTTGTGAGAGCGATAACGTAGTGATCAGTGACAAAGTTCTCACATAGATAATTAGTAAGTTAATTAACTCGCGTGGTCAGATTTAGATGGTTCTTTTTCTGTTGTATAGAGTGTGATCCCCCATTACTAATAGGAGAATAATTTGGTCGTAAGTTGGGGAGCGGAAGAGGTGGGATTCTTTTTTGTTGTGTATTATATGATCCCCATTGCTACTCTGTGGAAAAATTTTGACCTAGATTTGGGGCGGGAGGAGGGGAAACTTAACTTTGCAACACGTGGACTGGTTTAGACTATAAATAGTGTAAAATAGTTTAAAAAAAATGTTAACTGACTTCACCAAAAGCGCTAAAGGGCATAAAATAATTTTTCATTTGCTTCATTTTGAAGTCGGTGCAAATTAAATAAACAAAACAACTACCTAACCACAATTGAAGATAATATATAAAACTACCTGAACGTGTCAGCTCACGGAACCATAAGGAAGGGCGATTAAATACTTTTGTTGTAGCTGGTTGGTTTGTTTAATTTACGTCGACTTCAAAATGTCGTAGAAGATATAAAATGAAAAATTTTTTTATGCTTTTCAGCGCTCTTTGTGAAGTCGGTTCAAATTTGTTAACCGACTTCCCAAAAACAAAGAGGTTATAAGTTCGACGTGTATTTTTTTTGTTTTTTTTTATATATATATTTTTTTTTATGTCTGACCGGGCATAACTTTGTAACGCGTCGACCGATTTTGAGAATTCTTTTTTTGTGGGGTCGAGTATGCTCACCGATTGGTACCATGTCAAAAAAATTTTTGGTAGGGTAGGGGTGGGCGGTGGTGGTGAAACCTAACTTTGTTACGCGTGGTCCGATTTGGATGGTTCTTTTTTTGTTGTACAGAGTATGATCGCCCATTGCTAATAGGAGAATAATTGGGTCCTATGGTGAAAGGTGTGGGTGAGGGGGAGCGGTAGTATAACTTCGTAACGGGTGGACCGATTTTGATAATTCCTTTTCTATTGGGTAGAATATGATGCTTGGTTGATACTACGAGAAAACAAATGTTGCTGGGGTTGGTGGTGAGAGAAGGGGGGTGGAACCTAACTTTGTAACGTGTGGATCGATTTGGCCTAGGGTGGAGGGAGGGGGGAGGGGTAGTCTAATTTTGTAACGCGTGGACCGATTTGGATAATTCTTTTTCTGTTGGGTAGACTATGTTCCGAGGTTGATCGCAGGTGGAAAAACTTTTTGGGGGATGGGGGTGGGAGGTGGGGGTGGAACCTAACTTTGTAACGCGTGGTCCGATTTCGATGGTTCTTTTTCTGTTCCATAGAGTATGATCCCCCATTGCTAATAGGAGAATAATTGGGTCCTATGGTGAAAGGTGTGGGTGAGGGGGAGCGGTAGTATAACTTCGTAACGGGTGGACCGATTTTGATAATTCCTTTTCTATTGGGTAGAATATGATGCTTGGTTGATACTACGAGAAAACAAATGTTGCTGGGGTTGGTGGAGAGAGAAGGGGGGTGGAACCTAACTTTGTAACGTGTGGATCGATTTGGATGGTTCTTTTACTGTTGTATAGAGTGTGATCCCCCATTGCTAATAGGAGAATAATTTGGTCCTATGGTGGTGGTGGGGGAGGGGAGGGGTAGTAACTTCGTAACGCGTGGACCGATTTCGATGATTCCTTTTCTGTTCGGTAGAGTATGTGCCTTGATTGATACCATGAGAAAAAAATTTTAGTGGAATGGTGGTGAGGTAGGGGATTAAAACTAACTTTTAACGCGTGGACCGATTTGGATGGTTCGATCTTCGTTGTATAGAGTAGAAGACACTAAAAAGTGAAAAATAAAATAGTTTTTAATAAAAAAGTTGAACCGACTTCACAAAAGGCGCTAAAAAGCATAAAATAATTTTTAATTTTATATCTATTACGACATTTTGAAGTCGGTGCAAATTAAACAAATAAAACAACTACAGTACCACAATTGAAAATAATACATAATACTACCTGAACGTTTCAGCTTACGGGATCATAAGAAATGCCGATTAAATACTTTTGTTGTAGTTGTTTTATTTGTTAAATTTGCACCGACTTCAAAATGTCGTAATAGATATAAAATTAAAAATTATTTTATGCTTTTTAGCGCTTTTTGTGAAGTCGGTTCAACTTTTTTTTTAAAAACTATTTTATTTTTCAATTTTTAGTGTCTTCGACTCTATACAATAAAAAGAACCATCCGAATCGGTCCGCGCCTTAAAAGTTAGTTATAACCCCCTACCCCACCCCCATTCCACTAAACTTTTATTCTCATGGTATCAATCAAGGAACATACTCTACTGAACAGAAAAGGAATCATCGAAATCGGTCCACGCATTACGAAGTTACTACCCCTCCCCTCCCCCACCACCAACATAGGACTAAATTATTCTCCTATTAGCAATGGGGGATCACACTATACAACAGCAAAAGAACCATCCAAATCGGTCCACGCCTTACAAAGTTAGGTTCCACCCCCCTTCTCCCACCCCAACCACACCACCAATTTTTTTTTCTCGTGGTATCAACCAGCGAGCATACTCTACCCAAAAGAAAAAGAAATATCCAAATCGGTCCACGCGTTACTCCTCCCCTCGCCCAACCCCCCACCATGGGCCAAATTATTCTTCTATTAGCAATGGGTGATCACACTCTATACAACAGCAAAGGACCTATCCAAATCGGTCCACGCGGTAAAAGGTTAGGTTCCACCCCCCCCCCCCCCCCCACCCCAGCAACATTTGTTTTCTCGTAGTATCAACCAAGCATCATATTCTACCCAATAGAAAAAGAATTATCCAAATCGGTGCACGCGTTACGAAGTTAGGCAACCCCTCCCTCCCACCCACACCTTTCACCATAGGACCAAATTATTCTCCTATTAGCAATGGGGGATCATACTCTATACAACAGCAAAAGAACCATCGAAATCGGACCACGCGTTACAAAGTTAGGTTCCACCCCCCCCACCACCATCCAACCAAAATTTTTTTCTCCTGGTATCAACCACGGAACATACTCTACCCAACAGAAAAAGAATTATCCAAATCAGTCCACTCGTTACAAAGTTAGCCTACCCCTCCCCCTTCCCCCCAGCCTAGTCCAAATTTTTTTCTCCTATTAGCAATGGGGGATCATACTCTGTACAACAAAAAAAGAACCATCCAAATCGGACCACGCGTTACAAAGTTAGGTTTCAACCCCACCCCCCACCCCCACCCTACCAAAAATTTTTGTGAAATGGTACCAATCGGTGAACATGCTCTACCCAACAAAGAAAGAATCATCAAAATCGGTCGACGCGTTACGAAGTTATGCCCGGTCAGACATAAAAAAAAAAATAAAAATAAAAAATACGCGTCGAACTTAGAACCTCTGTGTTTTTGGGAAGTCGGTTAAAAACAGTTTGCGTTTATATAAAGATTGTGTGTGGTAAAATAAAAACAGTTTTTGACTAAAGAAAATCATTAAATTAAATTAAACTTTTCAAAAAAAACTTTAAAAATGTCAAACTGGAATAAAGCTCAGACTACATTATTCAATGAAATTTATCAACAATTTCCTGAACTTTACGATGTTAAAAATCGGAAATATCGAAATTAAATCATTTCCAATCATTCCATTGTCAACATCATTTGGTTTGTCACGAACGTAAGTGTGAACATGAAGGCGGAAAGTCGCGCGTGAAAGCGCACGCTTCCGCGAACCGTGTAATCATAGTCATTAACACGAGGTAATTTTTTGAACAATAGCCCCCTAAATTCGATACCCAAACCGGACTATACTAATAGGAAGTTGTCACTTTTGGATAGATAGTAAACCTTAACTACCTTGTTAGTAGACTTTTTTACAGCTTCCACCTCAACGATGAATACTAGGAAGAATTGAGAAACCTATGTCAGGTCCTGATGTAAAGGGGCGCGTCCTAGATATTCGAACTCCAATTTGAATTATTCGCAGAACCATTCATAAGCTCCACTACCAGTAAACGAAGAATGCTGTTGAAGAGACTTCAATGTGGTCGGCATTTGTATAAACTCATTTTCATTGTCCGTAGGCTATTTGTTTTTAAATAAATATTAGCCGTTGGGTTATTAGTCTGTGTATGACATGCAGAGCTGTCAAATCACTTTTTACAGTAAACTCTTGTTATGTACTTTTGAACTCCAGAAATTATAATCTATTTTTTTTTTTTTAGAAATCTTGTCAATAGCAGTCGCGCTTATAGACAAATAAATATGAAATTAGTTAAAACTAAATGGTTATTTTTCCGTCATTCCGTTTCGTTTTCATAACATAACAGCGAATTAGGCGCTCGTGTTCAACATTCTTCTGATTACCTGTTATGGTGCAAGAAAAGGTTAGGAGCATAAATTCGTATAGTCAAATTTGCCCTAACCAAAAAATACATGTGAATGTTTTAACTTTCTTTAGTTCTAATTTAGTGGTCTTGAATGCTTGACGATAGCCGTGCAGGGTCATGTCACTAAATATTTGACTTAAGTAATTCAACTAGAGGCACAATCTGCTTGGTTGTTCTCCGATCTCGCTCTATTAGCCACGTATATCTTTCATCGAGTAGGTTGCCCATATACCCACGCAAAGTTGATCTCGATATCGATGTTTTAACTTGATTAATATGAAGATCGGCTGGAGTTCCGAAAATGGGTACCCTCAGAATCACTAGAAATTTTTACCAGACACTCTACTATACACTAGATGACGGTTCCTTAAAGGATTTTTGGCGACTCGAAAGGAAAAGGGGTGAAAAACAAAGGGCGGTGATTTGTTACTAAAATTTCAAGATCAAATATTTTAGTTGTTTTATTAACTAACTATTGAAATATATTCTCCTGCAAGGTGGAGTGGACAAGTTATTAACCGAACTGAAAGCCTAATTAATACACCTCTTTCTCCCAGAAAGTTTAAAAAAATTTTCGCGCTATCTTTAAGTTCGGCTATTTTGACCAGTCGTGAAGTGTTGTGTTACTAAAATTTTAAGATCGAATATCTCGAAATCTAAGCCAGTTATCAAAAAAAATGTATTTATTATTTTCTTTTTATTTTGTGGTCTTTTATCGAAATTCATCGTCAAATCGGTTTGCCACGGAAACTAAAACCATGTAGAGGGTACCCATTTTCGGAACTCCAGCCAAGAAGAGCTAATAATAGAGTGACATTTAACTCGAGTTTTATTGGTGCCACTGTGGTTTTGGAAGTAAGCAAACTAAACTTAGCTGTTTTATTTTAGTCAGTTGATTTAACCATATGTAACGTGTAACTAAATGCAATGCAATATGCGTTATTTGTAATGCAGTGGTAACGCTTTTGATACAGCGTCTGCAGTGATCATATCTCTCAGGATCTGTTTTGCGTAAACGAAACAAAAATTGCCTGATAAGAGTGAGAAATGTTCGAAAATTAAAGTGGTATCTTATTTTATTTTTTAAAATTAGGTAACTTGAATGTCTTGATTTTGCATTGCTGCGAGCTAGTTAACAGATTAGAGACGGAGTGGATGTTTCAATTCAATTTTTAAAAACCCACGGGGAGACCTAGATCCGAACCCGGGAACCATGACGTGGTGCTCAACCAATTGATTCAACTCCGTCTCGAAATGGTAATTTTCTTTGCATGTTTCTTGTAAATTTCCTCAGCGTCTAGATTTACACCTTTGTAGTTATATATTTTAACTTGTTTCGCATTGACTTGTATTGAAAATGAATTCAGTGGTGAAATGTCATAAATTATATTTTCCATGAGTATTCATTCTAATTTTATGTTCTAGTTCCTTGATTTTCTTTCTCGACAAGAAAGCGAGTTAATAAAAACGTTTTAAAATAGTCAGGTATATTTATCACGGAGGTAAGACCGTCAGTCAGAGTCGTAAGCATACTGCGCGCTCAGTGCATCTGAGCGATGCATATTCACTTTGACAGATGAACTGGAGATCTTTACACCCACAAACATTCAGATGACGGCGATTTTTATTGTTGCCAACAATAAAATTACTCTATATTTCAATTTCAACGAGTATAATAATATGTTTCGCCACACTATGCTGTGCATGTCGAGTTTTCAATAGATTTGTTATACTAGTCAAGTTTGTGTCGATTTTTAATTATATTATCTGTTGGATATATTTCGACTAGTTGATTTAGTTTCTATTGTGTAAACCAATACTGTTGTGTGAAACAAACCGCTTCAATCATTCATTCCAAGTTATATAAAAAAGTGTAAAAATATTCTAGAAATATGCCAAATTAATAATTTATCCATGAAAGGCGCTAAAGTATCAGAGCCAATAAACGATTTTCAAAAGTTTAAACCTTAAAGTTCAAACGTTTAAAAGACAATCGTTGAAAAATATCGATCTTGCTTGGGTTATTCCTAATTTTTGAAGTTACCTTGTACACCATCTTGGAAAAGATTTCAAAGTATGATTCAACATGACACAAAACGCAAACAGAGAATTGCATACTTGGCAACAATTAATTCCTCGCAAAAAAATAGTTCGGTCGTCTTAAAAACAATGAGACAAGTTCAATAATTTACATTGAAATAAAAAAAAAATCGCTCTACAAATATAAAGCAGCGAAAAACCGCGTTTTAATTATTTATTTATTCACGCTGGTTCGTTCCATATAATGATGGTTTATTTTGAAGCTCTTAGGAAGGTCATCGACAGTTGTGAAATTACTAACGTGATGGGGAATGCAGAAATACTCGCTAGTGGTTCTGTATACACTTTTATAACAGGTCAAGATTTTTTTAAATTTTATACTTAAAAGCTCATAAGATCATACTATAACATGACTGAAGCCCCCCCCCCCCCCCTCGCAATATAGGTGATTACTCTTTCTTTATTGAAAATGATCTCAAAGCCCATCCCATAAATTTTGAAACGGTATAAAAATACTAGTAGTATGATTTTTTTATAACTATCCACCGCGGGAGTTACACACTTGAATATGCAACGTGACACCCAACTACCTAGTTCACTAGATCAACCTGAGACAATATAAAACAAATGGCATGTCATGAGTGAAGCTCTTGACTAAAAGTTCTCACATTTTCAGCTGCATCAGCAGAGTTTCCAAGGTATGATCTATTTAGTTAAACTTACTGAGAATTTAGAATAGAAGAACGTGAAAAAGTAAAACATTGACCTCAAGTAGAATGTGGGATTGACTTTAAATATATTGTGAGAAATACTACCAGAAAGTACAATTCCCCAAACTTTTCTTTAGGTCTACTGTGGCAAGTTTTGGTTTGTTTACACCACCAATGCTAAGGGGTTAATGTCAGCTTCTGGGCTTTTATCTAGAGTAGGCTGTGACAATTGAAAAGTTGACTTTGATTTTTCTCTAAGCTGTCACTTCAGCAGATAAGAACATCTTTTCTTTTGGTCGTCTAGTTGGTGCTGGTTGTCTTCCTACATAATTTGACGTCCTTCCTGCTACCTTACGGCCTGTGGTCATCAAGGTAGCGTTGGCTGTGCCCACGTGCTTAACCTACCCTAGATACAAGCCCGGAAGCTGACATTAACAGCTGAGCATTGGTGGTGTAAATAAACCACAACTTGCCACAGTAGACATAAGAAAAAGTTTGGGGAATTGTACTTTCTGGTAGTATTTCTCGCAATATATTTAAAGTTTTAAATGGGATTTTACTTGAGGTTAAGCCAACAAATGTTCTGAACATGTGAACGCGTTACGTTGGTTACGAGAGTGTGCAGCTTTATTTGTGGGTGCAAGGATTGGTTAATATGTGGTACAACAAAAATGAAATAATGACGAAACGCTTGGTGGTAAAATGGCCGAACTGTAACGATTTCCAGACTTGTACTGAGAGTAGGCCGTGCTACCTTAATTGATGACAGAAAATTTATTTTCGTCGTTTGCAAACAAGGAAGGAGAATATGCAGGTTTCCAATTAGTAAAATAGTTTTTAAAAAAAAAGTTGAACCGACTTCACAAAAAGCGCTAAAAAGCATAAAATAATTTTTAATTTTATATCTATTACGACATTTTGAAGTCGGTGCAAATCAAACAACTTCAACAAAAATATTTAATCGTCATTTCTTATGATCCCGTAAGCTGAAACGTTCAGGTAGTATTATGTATTATTTTCAATTGTGGTTCTGTAGTTGTTTTATTTGTTTAATTTGCACCGACTTCAAAATGTCGTAATAGATATAAAATTAAAAATTATTTTATGCTTTTTAGCGCTTTTTGTGAAGTCGGTTCAACTTTTTTTTTAAAAACTATTTTATTTTTCACTTTTTAGTGTCTCCGACTCTATACAACGAAGAAAGGACCATCCAAATCGGTCCACGCGTTAAAAGTTAGTTTTAACCCCCTACCTCACCCCCATTCCACTAAACTTTTTTTCTCATGGCATCAATCAAGAAACATACTCTACCGAACAGAAAAGGAATCATCGAAATCGGTCCACGCGTTACGAAGTTACTACCCCTCCCCCTCTCCCACCTTCACCATAGGACCAAATTATTCTCCTATTAGCAATGGGGGATCACACTATATACAACAGCAAAAGAACCATCCAAATCGGTCCACGTGTTACAAAGTTAGGTTCCATCCTCCCCCTCCCCCTCCCCCACCCCAGCAACATTTGTTTTCTCGTAGAATCTAGGATCATATTCTACTCAATAGAAAAAGAATTATCCAAATCGGTCCACGCGTTACGAAGTTAGACTACCCCTCCCCCCCCCCCCCACCCACACCTTTCACCATAGGACCAAAATATTTTCCTATTAGCAATGGGGGATCATACTCTATACAACCGAAAAAGAACCATCGAAATCGGACCACGCGTTACAAAGTTAGGTTCCACCCCCACCCCCAACCCACTCCGCCCCAAAATTTTTTTCTCCTGGTATCAACTACGGAACATACTCTATCGAACAGAAAAAGAATTATCCAAATCGGTCCACGCGTTACAAAGTTAGACTACCTCTCCCCCCTCCCCCCACCCTAGGCCAAAATTTTTTTCTCCTATTAGCAATGGGGGATCATACTCTGTACAACAAAAAAAGAACCATCCAAATCGGAGCACGAGTTACAAAGTTGGGTTTCACCCCCACCCCCCACCCCCTTCCTACCAAAAATTTTTTTGACATGGTACCAATCGGGGAACATACTCTATCCAACAAAAAAAGAATCATCAAAATCGGTCGACGCGTTACGAAGTTATGCCCGGTCAGACATAAAAAAAAAAAAAAAAAAAAAAAAAAAAAAAAAAAAAAAAAAATACGCGTCGAACTTAGAACCTCTTTGTTTTTGGGAAGTCGGTTAAAAACTGATGAGCTGCAGAAAAGGTTGGAAAATATTCCACTGAAAAACTATGAAAATTCTGAAAAAGTGACCACTTTGATAAGAAAAGTTTCACGGGGAAGAAGCATTTCAAACCAAACTCTATTCCTTTAATGTTGCCTTCGCTATAGACTGATGGTAAATGTTCATTTATAGATTATAGTTTCATGCAAATTATATTATAACTTTTTAAAAGTCTAACAGTTTGAAGAAGCTTACTGAAATTGAAAATATGTTATTAATAGCAAAGATATTTTATTGCTTGGAAATATTTTGCTATGTTTATTAAGATTTCTGTAGTATTGTGTATTAGATATCTTTAGTTTATAATGTTGAAAAGTGTTATGTTTAGCGTATATTTTTTTTTAACATCGTACTAACATTTACATAGAAATTATTTAATAGATTTCTATGACATTTATAAGCGTATATATGTATACACTTATAAATGTTCAATATATATGTGAATTAGCATTTTTAGTGTTGTGTTGTTTATTCTGCTTGGATTGGTCGCATGAAACTGCATTATTTTCTGCTTCTTCAGCATAAATACTTGGGCAGTTATCGAGCATTATGGTGAATTTTGGTTAATGTTATCGTTGCGTTATTTTCATTAACGTATTGTCTACATATGAAAATTAACTGACAATTTTCTTACAGATTACTGTGATGAAACTGCAGCAGAATGTTGCAGGACAAAAATGTTCTCCAACTTGAAACTATGTATTTGGATTATGACATAATATGAGAATCCATGATGCAAAATACATTTCCATAATAATGTACGTAGAAAATAAACTGAAATATAAGCCAGACAAATATAACGATATTTTATTTGGACATAAATGAAAAATTACGTCTTCAAATTTATTAGCTTTGCCGACACTTTCCCAAACTGCCATTATCCCAAATAGCTTCTAAGAGGTACACACTAGCTGCCATTATCCACCATCCAGCAGAGTTGTCAGATCGGTCGATTTCTCGCCGATTGGGCTACTTGAGCCCTCAATTTGGCGACTTTTTGGGCGATTTTTTAATTCTTTCTCGGCGCTTTTGGGCTATAGGCAACATCAGATTGCACGGCAGCCTACAGCAACAATTCATATTGGCTAATCGAAATCACATAACCCTATGTGACAGTAGAAAAGTTTTTGCTGCCCAGTCAACTCAGATTCTTATTTTGCGCGAATAACTTTTTACTGAACTCCGAACTAGTTAGTCCAAACTGACGTTTATCGCAATGACATTTTTTAGCTCAAACTCAAAGTACTACCCAACCACAAAAGTTTACGTTTTTGTTTTACAATTTCTTTAATACGCAGTGGCATTGATTTAATAAGTCTTCTACAATCCTCAGCGGTAAAAGAATTCCAAATTTCCCTCATATTTTCACGAACAGCAGTTTTAGTCCTGCTGGATGGATCCGACCCAAGTCTTTTCTCAATAACTCCTAATAAATTCTCTATGGGGGAAAGATCTGGACTCTTAGAGGGCCACTCCATTGTTGATACTCCATTGACCTGCAACCAAGCTTTACTGAATTTTGAAGTATGGCTTGGTGCTCCATCCTGTTGAAATACGAACTCTCTTCAGGTGACTAAAGGAGAGGTATTGATGGCAAGAGGCTCTCTTGCAGCACATTTTGATATTTTCGGAGTTAATTGCACCCGCAATAAAATGGAGGAACCCGACTCCATATCCGGCCATGCAGCTCCAAACCATTACAGGAGCAGGATATTTGACAGTGTGCTTCAAGCATGTCTGTCTTTCTGTAATTGTGCATTCTTTTCGTTATTTTTGTGTTATTTATTTGAATTTTTGGTAACTGTGAAAAGAATTTCTAATAAAACAAATAAAGTAATTATTTCCATAACGAAATTTAAATTTATAAATATACACTTTTTTATATACCCATAAAGTTGAAAATGTAAAAAAATGCAACTGTCCCAATACTTTTGTTAGAAGTTATAATAAATACTGAAATATCGGTGTGACATTGTAGTGATCATAATTTGATACAGCTGTGTAGATCGGTGTTTTGATTTAAATTTGTTGGATTAAGATATAGTGTTGGGATTTTTCGAAGGCGTCCAGCAGCTGAAGAAAAACTGCCCCTTTGGTGCTGCTGTTGACGAAGAGCCAAAGGAATTTAGCTTTTCTTTATTAGAAACGCCGATCGCTTAAAGAAGTGTTTTAATATTTCTTACTTCGCTCGAGTTTGAATGGTTAAGTTCGGAATTTTTGCAATTCCCAGTAATTTAAAATTTTTTGAAAAAATTAAAGGTTTTGTTGTAATTTCCAGTTTGTTTATATCTGTAATATGTTCATTTTCAATCACACCAATTGCACAAAGGCAGTTCTTGTTTTTTGTTGTTTCTTGTTTTGAAAAGGGGCATGTACGATTCAATAAATAAAAATTTTTCCTTAATATAAATATTAATTCCTAAAATATTAAAATAAATAGTTGGTAGTCCTCTGGGTGAGAGTTATTAAATATTTAATGAAGGCAAATTTTTGTTTTTCACACCTCTACAAAAATTTTAGGTTTTCGTTACTTGTACCTGTTGATTACTGTAATAAATATTACATTAAAGTTTTGAAGTTGTAGAAACAACAATTTAAA
Source organism: Leptarthrus brevirostris (assembly GCA_964036015.1). Lineage (NCBI taxonomy): Eukaryota > Metazoa > Arthropoda > Insecta > Diptera > Asilidae > Leptarthrus > Leptarthrus brevirostris. Next base: position 48,602,607 of record OZ038371.1, read on the forward strand.
AAACTTGATTGATTATAAAATCAAAAGGCGATTTTTGGGCGATTACAAATGATGGCGCGGCGACTTTGGGCGACTTCAGCGCCACGGTCGGCGACTTTTGCTTCATACCATCTGGCATCTCTGTCATCCAGTGTATTATATAGATCAGTGGTCGTTCGAGAGCCTTAAATCGGTGTAGACGAAAAGTTATTATATTATATATTAGTTAACTACTAAACATGTAATTTACTCGGTATAAAATCCCTAGCAAAAATACGGTAGCGTTGTATCCCATACTATAATGATTTAGATTGCTTTGTGGGGTCGATATCCCACAGTCGTAAACTATATTTGTGTATGTTTCGTTTATAAACAAGACATCAATAATTTGGCTAAAGTGATGGGACGGTTTTATAAATTTTTATTAACTAAACATAAATTCTTCCGTAGAAGCTCGGTTGCTCATATCACAGCAGACAGAAACCCTGTCAGCCCAATGGTGTCATTGTACATTGTTATATATATGTAGAGCGTTTACGCTTTTTAATTCACGACTTTTGTAGAAGTTGCCTCGGTTACAAATATTCGAGAGTAGGTAAAATGTTTCAGCCTAGAAGAACGTTGGGTTTGAACTTTTGGAAGTGAAGTCACTACTTCTGCGGATTAAGGGCAATTGTCGTCAGTTTTCGGTGTTTTGAAATTATTTCGTTCCATTAATATTCATTTTTTGTTTTTGTGCAAAGATGTCCAGCAACCATGGAAAAATTTTGGTGTTGTCGATGAACGTGTTTTTGTGAAATTTTAATATTTCTTATTCGGCTCAAGAAGCTCGAACAGCTTGTTCTATCTTGATTTTTTATGACTTTGGAGTTTTTGTGTATTTCGAAAACAATTTATAAATAGCTGCAGCTGGTTCCTGTTCCTCATTCTTACTAATTTGTTAGCATATCTACACCTCTGGAGGCAACTTATTCATGGTAGCACAACGGACCCATTTTAAGGTATACTTAAAACCGACAGGCTTTTGGGTAAAAGGCCCTATACCTAAAGCTAACTTAACCTATTTATTTCTTTTAATCTTAAATTATTTAATTTTCTCTAGGACTTTTTAAGCAAAAATTTGGTAAACACTTCATTTCTTTGAAAAAACTTATAAAACCAGAATTTTTGCAAAATTCCTAATTTCTCAACATTCACTGACATAACTTATATGTACATAAGTGTTATGCAAACCTTTCAAGTGAGAATAAGTATTTTATTCTGCTTTCTGCATATTTAAGTTGTATGCCTTCCAAAAAGTAAATATGCACTCGCAAACCGACAAACGAACCATCAGAGTCAACTTTCCAGGTACAGGAGTCGTCCAAAAATAGAACCTAGTGTAAGAATTCCCTGTATTAGCATTAAGTATATGTGAAAGTGGCTTCTATTCAACCAACCAAGGTACTTGAATTTACATTGCAGCCCAACCGTAAAACATTTTTGTCCTGAATGAAAGCTTTTTTTGTGAATGCTGAAACCCCATTACATCTATGGAGACCATTATCCTCTGCTGCTGCTTCGTCATTTCACCAAAACTTTAGGCGAGTTCTTTGTTTTAGATCCACCAGTCCAAAAAATGTGTTGGTGCACGTTTTAAGGGTCCTAGTTTCTCGTCGCTGGCGGAATTATCATTGTGAATATATGAAACTGAGAACTACAAACTTTTCTTAACCATGCTAACCTGACTAATCCGTCTACGTCATCATATAAAATTTCAAAAGCTAACAGACTGGGTAAGGTTAATTACAATGTAAATGGGATTTTGTAACAATCCACAGCGTTCCCAGACAAAACTCTGTTCCTTTGTGTTTTCTTAGAATCTTGAAAGCTTTTCGGGCTTACCAGTCCGGAAATAATCTTTCTTTCTGTTGAAGTAATTATTTAGCCAAGAATTTCAATGTTTGTACTTTCAGCTTCGTAATTTTCCATAAATTTTTGACGGCTCAATTTTTAAGACATTAAAGAGATAATTATGGGATACTGTCTGGTTCTGTATTTATATTTAGATTTTTATCTGCAAAGTGCGTAATTATTTATATATTTATTTATATTATATTTTATTAGAAATATATCAATACAAATAAATAATTGAACTGGATGTGTGCGATTTCAAATATTTATAGTATAAACTGAATATCCGACACACAATATACATATTTCTTTTAATTTTTGTCCATCTGAATATTGAAAATTAATTAAAATCTAGCAAAAGAGATAATATTGTGAAATAGTAGTTATCTTTAAAACGAGAATGCCCGCATCTATATTTTAACATATAAATTAAAAACGGACACTTTTATTCTGAGGACTGCAATTTTAGTTCCATTTAGTGATCTGTGATGGTGGGTGTTTTCTCAGAAACTTTGATCTTATAGACGCCGAATAACGCAAGTGTATTCCAAGCGAAAGTGCTTGCTATTCTGAAGGCATGCTCTCTGTTCGGAGGCAGTGAATCTGTAATGACGAACATTGGTATTTTTACGTACAGTCAGGCTTCCATAAAGGCGTTTTAGTCAACCACCTCCTCAAAGCTGATCAGACACTGTAAAGAGAAACTTGCCTGACAAACGGGTACCGTCATTTTGTGGCATCAAAACGGCACGTAACATGCAAATTGAAGTGCCTTCCTTGGTAGATAGCAATCGCCACTTAAACCAACCAACCTATACTGCTTTGTAATTTTATTTCGAAGTTTTGCATGTATTTAATTGTATTTAAAAAATGAATGAAACATAACCACATCAGAATTAAATTTAAGAAACATTCTTAAAACTTAATGTTATTGCAGGTATCACTAAGTACTACAGAGTATGGACAAAAGCAAAGCTTTATTAATTAAGACACTTATTTTCAATCACAAATGTTTAACATTTTTAATTTACTTCACTGATTCACTTCGTTTTCTTGACAACTTTTCTTTACAATCACTTATTTACACTTCTCACTTCACGGGTTAAAATACAACTGCCTTACTAGGTTGCTACTCAGCCCTATTTGTACTACTTAGCTTAATTCCAGAAAGTTCAGCAACTTAGTTGTGGAAATTTCCGTTATTAATTTTCACCATACGAAGTCACCACAGGTTCGAGTCGGCCTTGACTTCGTACAGCATTTGACGTTTTCCACAGAAACTAAGGGTGTTTTCGAGTTTGCTACCGTAGCATGACCCCGGGACATTAGGGACATGTCAGAACCGCATGAATTGCTTCAAACACGTCTCCTGACTCCGAGGGTCACGGTTCGTGTTTTTGTTTGACGGAGCCAATAAACGTCAAATATGACTGATTTACCCAAAAATATTCAGTACATTTCCATGCTTATTTGTTGCTTTTATTAAAATATTATTACCTCCGCCTGTATTTATTTGACTATTCAAAGAGAAAGAAGCAAAATTATCAAAATAAATTTGTCAAACGAATTATGCTGAACGTTTTCTTCAATTAATCGCATGTGCTTCTTCTTGTTAATATGTCATTTCCTTCGGGGTCATGCGTGCCCCTGCTCATTAGCAGGGGCCATCGGTGCTAGCACCGGGGACATTAGGTAGCAAACTAAAATACGAGTTTGATGGCTCCGGAGTCATGAGAGTCATGACTCTGTAAACTCGAACACGACTTTGACATTAATTGTCTCCGGAGTTAACTCCGAAGCAAACTCGAAAACACCCTAAATAAATAACTTATAAATGAAATGTTCTTCTACTGAGTCCATCACCGCATGAAATCTCTTCCCTCGACGACACATATGTAGATGGCAGATCTAAACATAAAGTGATATTAAGAAGAGTTCAAATGACGTCAATAAAACGGAAAAGAAATACAGGAGAAAATGGAGCAGCGGTCATATATAATGTCATAGCGAGTCAGTGTTGTTCTCTCTATTATCCAGAATTCCATCGAGTGATAGATACCTGAAAAAGTTTGTTAAGTAAAGAGTTTTTAAAAATTGAATTTGTAGATTTGTTAATCAGAGAAGTATCCCAATTAGGTGGCCTATAGTAAAACCAGAGTGTCATATGCTTTCCTACGTCATGTTAGAATTCCTAACACTTTCAACAGGTATTTCAAATACTCTTTTTACCATTACCGTGAAAAATTTTGTACTTGTGTTGTTACCTTAATTCATGTTATCCATAGTACGAGTTTGTGTAGATTTTGTGTGGTCTGGGGAAATACAGCCCTTACCTTGAACACATATACTTGCCATCGTTATCGACGCGGCAAATTTCACGCTAGGCATTGTTATTGTTTGCTAGATTTTGAAAATACAGGCTAGACAGTACAATCCAATACAAAAACCTATCTTGGAAATTTTAAGAACTACTAAAATCTTAATATATATATAGTCGAATCTGGGTAAGGGAGGATTAAAGGGACCGGGAATATTTTCTCGCTTATGGAGGTTTTTCATTTATCCAGTTCCTGACTTATAAAAGCGCGGAATCGGCTTCTCTCACTTATGGAACAGGAAACAGTGGTAGATAATTCAAATAAAACTTGTATTTGACCTTGGCAAAATTGCACTTAAAGTGATTGAAGATAGTACAAATTTCTTCACAAAAACAAAATAACAAGTATGTGGGGGTTTTCGGGGATGGGAGTGATGTGAGCTGGCAATTAAGCTTAATCTGAGTTTTCTCTTTTAAGTAGTTCTGGCTTACTCAGGCTCGATTGTAAAAAATGTGCTCAACTAGAGGTGTAGGGCAATTGGCAATCTCAGTTATGGAGGTCCAGGCGTGAAGAACGATTCTCTTATATAGAGTTTTCTGCTTCTTATTTGTAGAGGTTTTCGAAGGTCAAAATGATGGGATCTGGCCATTACTCTCAGTTTTCTCGCTTATCCAGTTCTCGCTCACCCAGGCTTGACTGTATTTACAGGGTGTTTCAAAGCGCGCGCGTGTAAAAATGAAGTATCTGGTAGATCTATGTGAGAAAATAAATAAAATTGCATGTGGGGGGGGGGGCTATCCCCCCTTACCAACTATAGGGGGTTTGAAATTTAGTTTCGATGAATAAAAAACAGTCTTGCATTTTAACATATATCTTCTAAGTTTTTGTGCTAGAGAAGTTATTAATACCTCAGTTGACAGCTAACACGATGGTGCGGAAGACTGTGTTATTTTTTTACTGCTAATAGTCTTAAAAAAATTTATTTTCAAACTAAAATTTTCGGAAAAAAAGAATCAATTTTTTATTTCAAAGGGAAAAATACCTTTGTAAAATTGCAGTATTTTTTTATTTTATGTTAAAAATAGTGGCTAAAGTGATCACTTTCAAAGCAAACTTAAAGCGAACAACAATTTTTTACCGTTCTCAAGTTACATGACCATACGTCCAGCTAACACCTGCCACGTTCGTAGAACGTTGTACGACGAACTAACGAACTAATTAAGGGAAGTAAATAACAACTGCGAATATTTGTGTCTTAATTAATCTATCGAGAGTAAGATTAACAACAAATATTTCTAGCTACGAATATTATATTTACTAATGAAGAGTACGCGGACATTCATTTGAGTTACGGAAAAGATCGCAGAGATAGCGCCCTAGCGAGAAGGATATATCAGAAGAGCCGGCGAACCTTGGAAAGTGTAGATAGGCGAATAAGAGAATGGGGTACACTTCACCACAAAGGAAGAAGGAGCCAAATCGGTAATATGGAGGAGGAAATCTTGAGAATGGTAGTTGCGGATCCAAGTACCAGTACCAGAAGATTAGCGCAGATGACTTGAATTCCACAGTCTACAATATGGCGAATTTTTCATTCAAACCAGCATTTTAAAACGGTACGAACCCTAGAAGAAGGAGATTCAACTAGGCGTCCACAGTTTTGCCAATACATCCTTCAGCAAGAACCGACACCAATGCAAAACAAAATTTATTTACTGACGAAGCAAATTTCATGAGATGGAATCATCAACACGCATGATTTGCATACATGGGCTTCAGCTAATCCCCACGCAATTTAAGAAGGACATCATCAGAGGAGTTTTAAAATTAATGTTTGGTGAGGGATTATTGATAATTATTTCTTAGGTCAGTTTGGACTCCCAGTATTAAATCGCACAACTTACCTTCCTTTTTAAAACATGAATTAGAAGACATGTTGGATGAGTATATTCCGCTTTCATTATTATGGGAAATTTATTTTATGCACAATGGAGCACCACCCCACTTCTACGGCGGTAAGAAGTTATCTGAGAGAGGAGTATTCTACACAATGCATAGGTCGGGCAGGGCCAATTTCTTGGCCTCCTCGATCACCTGACCTTACTTCTCTTGATTTTTATTGGGGACATTTAAAAAATATAGTTTATAGTTCCGTTATTAGTTCTAGAGAATAATTGTGGAATAAAATACAAAGTGCTTGTAATAGTATTAGAAGTGATCGTAACCACTTTATCAGAGTAACGCAACCTTTACTTCGTAGAGCAGAATTCGTCACTACGATGCAGAACTATCCTAAGTCCACTTCTGGCGAAATCTTTGATTCTGATGCCTAGCCCAAGTTAGTTGAATGAGGAACGTTTTGGTGTGAACAGGGTGGCTTTATCTCAAGCGGTTTTTTTATATGTCGTGTACGCGAAATAATTGAATTTGGAAAAAAAAATTTACAGGTCGTCACTATAATGCAGAACTATCCTAAGTCCAGTCAAGCGCATTTTACAGAAGAACGATTTAAAGGCTTGTAAATTTTTTTTCATTACATCCTCGTGCATCCAAACCAGATTTCACATATCGATAGACAAATTCAAAGAACCTGTACGGTTTGTGGTGGTGAAGGAACCCTGTTCCACAGATACTTCACATGCCTGTTTGCGATATGTGCCAGCTTATCTGTCCGAAACTCAGCATTACAAAAACGTCGTTTTTACTGGGGAAAAAGGACATGTAACCAGGTGTATTGCTTGATAAGCTTTATCCCAGCACTTGCTAAATCGAAAACTTATCTGTACTGCATGAGGATCGAGCCTGTGGAACAGCCCACTTACCTACGGTTTCACACACGTGCACTTAGGAACCTGGTAATGAAGGCCGACATATTCAACTGCACCTGGAAAACTTTATTGTAGGTGCGAAACGGAAGCCTCGTCTTTCACTAGGAATAACAGGCTGCAGACTTGGAGCAGCTTGTCCACGAAGCTTCTTTTTGCTTTGGTATTGCTGCAAGTGCTGCGGGAAGGCCAAGTTTCACGTTGAAATCGTAGAACTAGGAAGATGAGGGGAGTAGTTTGCTGACGTCAATGACTCTCCAGACTGGTTCCGTGGGACTCTAATCGGTTCGAACTTTTTGTGTGTTCGCTGAGAACGTGTTTGCTTGAGAGCTCTCGATGGACGATAAAAGTGTCGACGGCTCTACGGAGAGGGCATTTGCTTAGGAACAGTAGTTCCAGAAGTAGGAATTTCGCCCGGTGCTACATCTAGCCTCTTGGAGTGCTCTGACAATCATATTCTTATAAAATTTTTAGTTTTAGTTTTAATCTAGGATTTTGTTCAAAATTTCTGAGATCTTTTCTTAAAGCTGGCACTCGCTTGGAGGCATTTCAAAATGTCTTGTAATTTCTTTTTTACAGATTTTTAAGTTTAAGAGTTTAAGAGTCTTTTTTACTTAATCTTTTAATATAACGTAATATTTTGTGTCATGTTTGTATGTTCTTTTACTTGTAACTATGTGCCTTTTAAGTATTTGGGAATTTTTAAGGTAGCTGGAATTTTATACGGGCGTTCGCGGTAGTAATACGCGAATATAATTTAAATTTATTGTGTAGTAGATCAAGGAGGGGAAGATTGGAAGATTGCGGACTTTCCAAAGGCTAGACGAAACAGGAAGTGCAACATCAAACAGCATCGAATTGCGATTTGAAACATTGGAATATTCTTCCGACATTGAGCAGCAAATAATCACCCTCGCTGGGTAACACCCTGAAACGAGCGAGAGACGAGTTGCAAGACGATCAGGAGTGTCTTCAGTTGAAGTTTAGAGGGCTATTCGTCGAGCAGGATTACGCTCATATCATCATAACCCGAGAAAAGATAAGAATTTTGTATTTGGCTTCTGAAATGCGACATGGAGATGCGTTTCTGGACCGAATTCTGCTGACGGATGAATTAAAGTTTACCGGGGATGGTATCACAAACTTCAACAATCCAAACCTAGTTGGGTATTAATTCTCACTGGACAGGAGTAACCTTATTTTCGTCCGAATTCTATGCAAATATTTGGGCTAGTATCACCGGCGTCCATTTAATAGAACCATTCGTTTTGCCGCAAGTGCTTTTTAGCCAAACTTATTTGGCTTAACTAGAGGGCATCGCTCTTGTTAATAAAAGGGCAATGCATTACCAACACGATGAAGTTCCACCTTAACAACATTGTGAAGGCAATATTAAATAATTCTGACAGGTGGATTGCACAAGGTGTACAGATTCCTTGACGTATTAGATCTCAGATCTTATTGCCGTTGAACTCTGCGTACGTGAGATTATTAAAAGGGGAACACGCGGTACCAAAATATATATAGTAACAGGCAGTAAAGCGGCACTAAGGGCTCTAAAATTGCGTGGGACTACCTCAATGTACTCTAGGACAACAAAGTTAGGTTGCCTTGGTACCAGGGTATAAGGAAATTGATGATAAAGATCCGCTGATCGCCTGCCAGAAGGCGGAAAAGATTCTCATTTTATCAGTCCTGACCCGTGTTGTGACTCCTCGAAAAGCTAGTTGGCAATGCGTATCAGGTCATAGGAGGACAAACTTAAGCACTCACACTGGACAAACACTCCGGAATTAAGCCAAGCAAAGGGGTTTCTAACCTACTCAAAAAGAAAAGGGCAGCACTGCTCTCACTCAGCAGACCAGATTTTAGGCTTATAACGGAACCTTTAACTGGTCATTGTCTCTAGGCTGCCACCTTAACAAGATAAGGCTAGCTTCTGTTTGGAAGAGGATGAGGCAGCGGAACCTCTGTCGCTGAGATGAGGCTTGCCTACGAACTGAAGTTTGTTTGGGTGGCTTAATGTTAATATAGGATCTTGTCGCAAAAGATCAATATGGTCAAAGTGACAGAATGGAGATCCACGTCTAATAATAATAATAATGGAATTTGTTATGCAGTCGTAAATAAAAAACTCAGGCACTCCAAGGCTGGCGTAATGAACTTGCCACTTACCCATTGATCCAACTCCGTCTCCCTGAAGGTAATATGAATTAATTTAGAAAAATAAATATAACTTATGCATCCTATTTGGCTATACTTTCGTTGGTTATTTATTATTATTATTCGGTTTCTGTTCATTTTGTTCGTTCGTTTTAGGTTTAGCTCTAGGTTTTGTTTCGGATTTTTTTCAAAATTTTTCGGAACTTTTCTTAGAGCTGGCACTCGCTTGGAGGCATTTCAAAATTTCTCTTATTTCCTTTTTTACAGGTTTTTGCCTTCAAGTTTTAGAGTCCTTTTTATTTAACCTATTTACAGTAACGTAGTATATTGAGTCAATTTTGTTATGTTCTTTTTGATCCTTATTACTGTGTCTTTTAATCTTTGTGTGATTTTTAGGTTAGCTAGTTGTAGGATTTTTACGCTTTATAACGATGTGCCAAATAAAGAGCCATATATACATAAAAAAATATTATTATTGTGTGTGTCAATGAGAGCGGACGTGCTTTTGAACATCGATATAGAAAGTGACGAAATAGTGCCAAAAAATGTGGAAAAAAGCGAAAAAAAAATTTGGTCTTTACTAATATAAAGTGAAAATTTTTTTTTAACTATTTTCAAAGAAGTGAGACAGTTTACGGCTATTTGACGCCAGAAAGCTATCTTATCTTTCTATTTTTCGTTCCTTCATTTGTGGTTTGTTTAAGTTGCACTTTATACAAAAAAACTTTTTAAGTCCTTTTGACATTTTTTTTTAAATTTTTGTGCTGTCATTTACTTGCTTACTTTTTCAAACGCTACTTGATTCACAACTGTCCTCAGTATGAGTGGCAGTAGTTACAGTGATTGGGGGGGGAAGAAACCCTCGAATTCAAGATACGAAATACAGAGCCCACTGAAGAGGCTGTAAAGAGCTCAAAAGAAAAGGCTAAGTCCGGAAATGAAGGAAGAGCAACTGATGCGCTGATGGCGAATACTGCCGCAACGCGCGCGGTACCAACTGAAACTTCTGCAGCGATGCCAGCTCCAAAGAACTGCTGCTGATGTACTTGCAACGCCCGGAAAATGCACCGTGGTTCCCAAACTGAAGGACGTAGTGAGGCTGCCTCAAATGCAGCACCTCCCCCAAATCGAGTTCTCATGCGCCCAAGCCTTAATGGGACCAAGAAGGACTAGCTAAACCAGTGCCCAAGGACCAGCGCCAGTTAGTGTAGAGGTAGTCGCAGGGACTAGCTACGCCCAACAGGTGAGTGGTAGCTCTAGAAAAAGTGCCAATATTACTATTCAGGGTAGCTACGTGACTCCATGTCAGCCTCCGGTTGACTTGGGAAAGTCTCGGCCTAAGACAGTCGCGGGGCTTCAAGGTCTTTTTGACTGTCAGTGGCAGCACGAACGGTATCTTATGCACTTTGAGCACCTTCGAGGGTGCGCACAAAGTGCATACCTGGAGGCCTTGTCACTGGTGGTCCCGTTGGAGAATATTTTCTCCTTCGGACTGGTTGGCCATGGTATGGTGGAGGTCTATACCAGTACAATCGACGCAACCACTAAGCTGATGCTTGAGGGCATCGACGTGGGTTGTGGGCACCTCCAACCTTACCCGGTTTCAGTGAAGCCGACGAGTTTGTTTTTCTCGGGTCCCCCTCCGGGCCAGGTCTGAGGATCTTGAGGTCTTCTTCGGAAGGTTCGGAAAGATCCACGGCAACGTCCGGGCAATGCCACTTAGAATCGGGCACGAGGGACTCGGCCGCGGCATCTTAAGTTTAAGCCGTGAAGCACACGTCACTTTAAACTAGGGATGCGTACTTCCAGACGGCTTTTACTGGAGTGTTGCCGGGTCGATAACTTGGATTGAGGTAAGCACCGAAACGAAATGACATGCTTGCCATCAGGCAGGACACTTTATTGCGGAGTGTCCTAAGAGGCTCAGGAAAGTGGCTGAGGCCACTGTGTTGGAAACGCCTGTTCTAGCACAAGTTCCCAAAATAGTGACCTCGCCCGGTGCTGCGCCTGCTCTCTTGGAGCAACCTGCAATTAAGGTGTCTGAGGAACTACTCCCAGAGGCAAATCTGACGCCGGCTATAAACGGTGCTACCCCAACACGGGAAAAGGCAGACACTTCGGACGAGAAAGCTACAAGTGGTAGCCAAAAGAAAAAGAAGAAGAAGAAGTAGAAGAAGGGGATGAAGAGAAAAACTAAAGGCAAGCCTGACCAGGTGGGTGATGCCACCAACGAAGAAGGCAGTGTCTTGGGGGACGATGCTACACCTTGCGCTCCAAGTGTACCATTAGTGACCCCAATGGATGTCACTGAAGTCCTCTCGGACGTAGAGGTTATCTCTGCTCTCGAGACGACCGGTCCAACCCAAAGCGGCTATAAATCGTGTGGAAGTTCCATTTCGATTAGTAGCCGCTTTAAAGTGGATCCTGTTCGGTGGAGGTCCCGAGGGAGAGCTGCGCTCGCTCCTCGATTGCCTACACTATAAGAGTTCGGACAGGATCCTAACCATTCTCAGGCGTGAGCTTCAGCCAGGATCCTGCCCCAACTGAAACTGCTTATGGCAGAGGCCAGAAAGAAGGCTAATTACAATGCGGTTCGAGGTGTGAGCGCCTCTTCAACAAGGTCTCAGAAATCTTTGAGGATCTCGAACTGGACAGGACTCTTCATCATTAGAGTCGTACAGTCTTTGTCTGAGTTGTTGCGATTTCTTGAATGTCTAGGATAACATCGATCAAGGGGCTTGAGTGCATCCACTAGACTACACAGCATTTTCGAAGACATAACACAATGGAACACGGACATTGCACTTATACAGGAGACAAATTTTATACATGACACATTCACACGTCTAGAACAAAATTCAAATCTACACAAGGGTTACACAGTTTTTACCACAGAAACACCCCGTAGAGGTTCCGGTGTGGCAATTGCTGTGTCCCACAGCTTTACACTGATGTCTCCTTTATACACAGACATCTTCCCAGGTTTGGCATCTTCCTTGGATTTCGTCTTAGGGGACAAAACGCTAACGGTAGTAAACGTGTACCTGCCGCATAACCAGGATACTGCAAAACAGGTGTTGGACTCAAACCTGTTGCATATTACGAACTTCGGTGGTGAAGTTATCCGTGGTGGTGACTTCAACTGCACACTAGATTCTTCAATCAATCGTCATTCTAGAGTTGAATTCAACTTGGTGAACGACGCGCGATTGTCGAACCTAGTCATACATAGCAACCTTGTGGATGTCTACCGTCGCTTAATCTTATACTAGGTCATACACAAGGGTCATACACAGACTTTACGTCTCGTCTACCCTTCTTAACTTTTTCGTTAGGGTCACTCATGAAGTGTGTTCATTAAGTGATCACCTTCTTGTTGTCCCGACTAGCACTTTGGTCGAAAAGCGAACTGCTTACTGGATTTTCTACAATAAATTGTTGAACTCGGAGCAGTTCATCGAAGAATTCATTCAGTTTTTGCACCAATGGCGTGATAACAAGAATATTTATTCAAACCTTAGCAATTGGTGCGATGTTGGAAAGCTTCAGATTCGCTCATTTATCGAGACGAGATTCAATCGAAGCAGATATCATGCATCGAGTTTGACGCCCGAAGTCACCCGGATTGGTACGCTCCTGCCCGCGCAACCAGAGTTACTCGCACAATACGAGAGACTCAAAGAACGACTGACAGCACAAAACTACAAGCATATCTTGGAGTTTGTGCTCCGAAAACGGTCGCGCTGGTTCCGAGAGGGCGAGTCTCCGACCGAGTACTTTTTTCAGACAACTCGACGTCGTACCACTTCTTGTGAAGTAGACTCGGGCCAGATCCTATACGAAGACGAACTTGCGAATTATATTCGCAACTACTACACGCGGCGGATGATATGCTTACTGCAACGAAGGATCTTCGACGTCATATTTCTCCTGGAACAAGTTGGTCTAACTCCAGAATTCTTTGTTCGTTTTAGGAATCTTTTGATTCCGGACCTTCTGGATCTCTCTAATTCTGCAGTGGTTGGACATACCGAATTTCCGTCAAGTTGGCGGAGATCCGCTATGCGTCTAATACCTTAGAAGGGGGATCTTCAGAGGATGGGAAACTGGAGGCCAGTTACTCTGTGTAATGTCGAATACAAAATAGTTTGCAAAACACTAGGAACTCAACTTCGCTCAGTGATTGCCTAAGTAATACACCCGTCGCAGTCCTGCTGCGTTGCAGGTCCAGTGGTCTATATTGCTGTATATAGGATTTCACTTATAAACATAAGTCATAAAAATCTTAATCCGATATACAACGGAAAGTCAACAAGGCTATGCCGCATATCGGATTCAGCTTGTCCAACAAGATAAGCCATAAATCCGAATCCATATGCATTCGGTTGAGCAAGCGTAAAAATTCAAGTGTAACAAACAAAAATATTAAATTACACTCACTGACTCAACCAGCATACAAACCTTCGTAGCATGTAAAATGCTACATAATCATATTCCCGATAAAGCGTAAGAACGAAAATAGTTCGTTCACACGGAAAAGCCCTGACCAAACATTCCAAGTACCCATGTACAGTACCGCGCCACACGGTAGACACGGTTAATGGAATTAACCGAGAGATCAACAAACAGAGTCTTGTTGAAAACGCAAAAGAGTTAAGTCGCGTTTTTTGGTTCTGATCGTAACGGTCTTAAGTCGCGGATTACGAAGAGTCTGTTTTTTTTAACAAAAAAGGGTTTCGAAAGCTGGTCAACTCGGTGTAAGGTGAACGTTCGTTCGATTAAGGAAGAATAATTTAAGTGTAAACTAATTACTTAATAAGTGAAATTGAACGTGCGTTAGTAATACAGAAGAATAATCTAAGTGTAAACTAATTACTTACTAAGTTAAATTGAACGTTCATTATTCAAATTGAGTTAATAAAGTGTAAATTAACAAATATTGAGTGTACGTTTAAATCGGGCCATCCCCGACGTCCGACAACAAAGATTCTCATAAAGTATAATGGGCATATATTGTCTCCTATTCCGTTTCGTCGGGGTATCAGGCAGGGATGCCCGTTGTCACGAATGCTTTATAACTTTTCACTGGAGCCGCTGTTAGTAAATCTTCGTCAATCGTTGAGACAATATTCAATCACTTGCCGTACACTACTATAAGGCCACTTATTCAGTCGCTCGTAGGGTTTTCGAACAATATGAGCGATTAGCGGGCGCTAGGGTTAACCTAAGCAAAAGCCAAGGCCTATGGTGTGGGAGGTGGCGGAATCGTTCAGATTCTCCCCTCGGCATACAATGGACGAATACCTGCCTGAAAGATTTAGGTGTGTATGTGGGGCTCGGTGGTAAAACATCTAATAGCCGCATGGCTCTGAAGAAACTCTCTGATGGATTGGTGGATACAGCACGAGAGCGTTTTAGTCGTCTCTCCACTAGGGAACCTAGCACTGAGGTGATGAACGCTTTCGTTATTAATCGACCGCCGCACATGACATTCAGTACACTCACTTCAAGTAGGCTGCGCGAGCTCTTCGTAGGAGTAAATCCTACCGATACCTTAGGGGTTAATAGATGGCGCGCACATCTTGGGGTAGACTTGGGAGTAATGTGGACTATAACTAGCAGAGCCTCTTGCATCCAAACCAGCTGGGACCAAGGACATGTAACCAGGTAAATTGCTTGATAAGCTTTATCTTAACACTTGCTTAATCGACAATTTATCAGTACTGCATGCGGATCGAGCCTGGGCAACAGCCCACTAACCCACAATTTCACACACATGCACTTAAGAAGCACTTCATTGCCAGATTGAAGAGGCGATTACGTCTAGAGTTCATGGCAACGAAGGCCGACAAATTCAAATGCACCTGGCAACCTTTATCGTCGGTGCGTAGAACTGGCAGCTGGCAGTCGCTTGGAGGCATTTCAAAATTTCTTTGTATTTTCTTTTTTACAGGTTTTTGCCTTCAAGTTTTAGAGTCCTTTTTATTTAACCTATTTACAGTAACGTAATATATTGAGACAATTTTGTTATGTTCTTTTTGATCCTTACTACTGTGTCTTTTAATGTTTGTGTGATTTTTAGGGAATCCTGTTTTTGTAGGATTTTTACGCTTTATAAAGATGTGCCAAATATACATAAAAAAAATTATTATATATACATATACATATATATATGTAAAATAAATGTAATAGGATGCCCGGGTAACTTATTGAGACTATCGATTATAGTAATTCAAAAGCTTTATTATTAATGATTACAGCAATGTTCGTGGCTTTTTATATCTAAACGCGAGTCCATGCCTAGCTGCTGATTCTGTTAATGCCGGAAGAGAGTGAGATGAACAGTCTTGTCGTTGACGTTTTACGGTCGCTCGCTGAAGTTGTTTGCAGTTGGCTGGCGACTGGGGTTACCACACGTAGGGGCTTCGTCTTCAGAAATTGTACTCGTTACAGCTCGGCCTTCCTGATCTTCAGAATCGTCCTCGAATTCTTCTTCACCACTGTCTGATAAGTCGTCGTCTGGAGCGCTACACCATGGCTTCATGTTGTCGGAAGCGTAGACAGATTCAAAGCGACGTTGAGTTCTAGGAGCTCCAGGAATATCCTTGATGATGTACCTGTCATTTTGGAGAACCTTTGTTATGATGTAAGGACCTTTGTACTTGGGGTCCAACTTCCTTGAATCACCTGTTGCAATGGATGCCCGATCAATTAATACTAAATCTCCCTCGTGATAGCTTCGTGGTGGTTTACGTCTTTTATCAAAATGTATCTTCTGTATTCGCTGAGAAGCATTGATGTTATCAAGTGCCTTCGCTCTGAGCTCGCTTATGTTTATGTCACCTGCCGAGAAGTCGTTGTCATGAAGTGCCAATAGAACCTTATTGCCTAGGGGATCTCTTGGACGAAAACCAAATAGAATTTCCTGCGGAGATAATTTTGTTGACTCACTCGTGCTAGAGTTAATACCCCATTGGATACATCGGAGTAATTTATCCCAATCCTTAGATCCGTCTGCAGTAGTAGCTAAAGCATTAAGTACCGTTCTATTACACCTCTCTATCTGCCCGTTCGCGCGGGGAGTACGTGCAGCCGTAAGAATGTGTTGAATATTGTTATCATCGCAAAATACTTTAAATAATTTAGAGGAGAACGCAGTACCACGATCTGTTACGATTCGTCTAGGCATTCCAAAATGTGTAGAAAAATTTTTGAGCATACGGAGAACAGGGGAAGTTTTTGTGTTTTTAATCGGCTCCAATATACAATATTTTGAGAATCCATCCATTAATCCGAGAATGTGTGTGTTGCCACTAGTACTTTTTGGAAATGGTCCCAAGTGGTCTATGTGAACTGTATCGAAAGGTATAGGCACTCTCTCTATACTGTGAAGTTCTCCTTCCAGTTTTCCTGGCGGTCGTTTATAATATGCGCAATTGATGCATGCAGAAATATAACGCTTGACTCTTCTTTTCATCTTTTGAAACCAATAATCTTGTTTTAAGCGTTGTAGAGTACGTTCGATACCGGGATGTCCAACATCATCATGACATGTCTTTATGATCCGCCAAATCGCATCCTTCGGCACAACCCACTTGCACTGTCCGTCGACCCTTCGACAGAGTCGAGCATTATCGATAACAAAGTCGTGATGAACCTGTCTTTCTGCGTTGTCCATAGGTTTGTTCTTCAGAATTCGAACGAGATTTGCTAACTTTTCATCTTGCAGTTGAATTGTCAGTAGCCAATCCGTGTTATCAACCTTTAATGCAAAAACGTCCTTTTCTTTATCGTTATCATCACTATTAGGTACTTCATAAGGTTGTCTGCTCAGCGCGTCAACGTGTTGTATAAGTCGGCCTTTCCTATACTCTACAGTGAAATGAAAGTCTGATAGGGTTAACCACCAACGAGCAATTCTAGGTATTAAGTGCATCTTCTTAGAAGTAGCCTTGATAGCTTCACAATCTGTTATAACCCTGAAGTGTTTCCCGAGTAGGAAGCTCCTAAAGCGCGTTATTGTTTCTACTACAGCCAACACCTCGAGCTCGTAGCTATGATAGATTCGCTCTTGCAATGTCGTTTGTCTGCTAAAGTAAGCCACTGGTCGCAGTTCATTATCTTTGTCACGTTGTAATAAAATTCCTGCAAGTCCTGCCGCGCTAGCGTCTGTGTGGACTTCATGTTCAAGATGGGGATCATACAAGGTCAATAAAGGTCGCGTCGTCAGAATTTTCTTTAATGAGCTGAAAGCTTCTTCCTGTTCGTCTTTCCAGGTAAATTCCACATCTTTTCTAAGCAATTTTGTTAACGGAGAAGCTAAGATTGCATGTTCACGGACAAATTTCCTGAAATAACTGGCGAGCCCTAAAAACTGTCTTAGCTCATGTACGTTATTTGGTCGCTTAAATTCCTGAACAGCTAATATCTTACGAATACCAGGGCTGATTCCCTCGCCGGACACTTCATATCCCAGAAACTCTACATTCGTTTTGAAAAAATATGACTTCTTTAATTTCAAGGTGAATCCTTCGTCTGATAATATCTTAAAAAATTCTTCTAACACCTCCATACCGTGTTCAAATGACCTAGCTGGTATTAAGATGTCGTCCATATAGACGACCAGTCCACCAATGCGCATCTTACGTTGCAAGCTATTCATTAGGCGTTGGAATTCGGATGGACCATTACAAAGGCCAAAAGGCATTCGGAGAAATTCATATACGCCATCGGGGGTAATAAAGGCAGTATACTTGCGCGAATCTATCGCTATCGGGATCTGGTAATACCCAGAGGCAAAATCTAAGACAATAAAATATTTGCCACCATTTAATTGTTGCAAAAGGTCCTCTATAATTGGCAAAGGGTATCTATCTTTAACCGTAATCTCATTAATTCGGCGGTAATCAATTACCATTCGATCATCACCGTCAGCCTTTTTAACTAATATAGCAGGGGAAGAATATGTCGATTTCGAATCCTGAATAATTCCCGCACTTAATAATTCCGAAACAATATCTTTAATCTTGTTCCTTTGCACTACTGCTAAACGATAAGGACGACTGCTGATAACATTTTTCGTGGTTACCTCAATGTGCAATTCCGTATTTCTGGAGCAACCCAACTCAAAAACAGTCTTCGCAAAACAAGATCTAAAGTTATTTAACACGCGGACTAATTCTTTTCGTTGCGTTTTATTAATTTCGCCACAGTTTATTTCATTTTCGAAAATAGGATTAAGGTAATCTGAATTGTCACCTACCTCGTTTAAAGTGTTGTTTCTTGAGGATAAAATACCGTGAACAGCACCCACCTCTTTCGATTCTTGTAGTTGTGCCTGGTAGTCCGCTAATTCATTACGAAGAGGTTCCTTAACCTCCTTCAAGCTGTCAGTTCTGCTGTCCTTATGCACATCATTCTCATAACCCGCTACATTTTCTATTTGTAATCTTTTAAAACTTTTCACAACTTTAACTGAGTCCAAATCAATGAAATTTCTTCCTATAATTACATTCGTTAACATAAATTCATCTTTAACACAACAAAGTTCAATGTCAGCTGTCGCACGATCTAAAAAAACTGTTGCAGTTACCTTACCCGTCGTCATACACTTCCCATTTCCGAACCCTCTCAGAGGTATGCAATAAGGATGAATAACTAAACCGGAGTTTGCAGCAAATGATTCCTTAACCAAGCTAACGTCGCTGCCCATGTCAACAAATGCTACGGTTTTAATAGTTCGGTTAATCTCTATTTCTTTATGATATTCGTCGCTGTGTACGAGTGACACCCTTGAACCTCTTGCTTGATTTTCACAGTCCCGTTCGTTGTGCCCTATTTTATTGCACTTCGCACATCTTTTCTTTTTAGCAGGCTTAGGACAATTCACTGAAATATGTCCCAACTCGTTACAGTTGAAACACTTTTTATTGCTGGTTCCTGCGTCTTGATCACTTTTTGTTATACTCGACGACTGTTTTTGTTCCGTATGAAGACGTGCGATTTCCTCGAAGTGTTTATATTGCCGCAATAAATTTTCTGGTGTACCAAAATGTTGAAGTGATAAAATCGTTCGCAGCTCCCGATCAGATATCCCGTTAATAATATATTTAATTTTGGCTTCATTGCTCATAGAAACTCTATTCGCTACGGCTATCATTTCGAAGAAATACTGTTCGAATGGTTCGCTGACCAATTTGCGCCGTCTGCTCAATATATGGTGCACATCTGACTCATCGTGAGCAGTGGGAAATGCTGACAGTAATCCTACCTTTAAATCCTGCCATGAAATGATCCTTGTCTGATAACTATGCATCCAGTATTTCGCTGGTCCAATTAATTTAGAACCGGCTAACAAGAGAGTAGCCCTATCGCTAACCCCATAAATGTCACGGAGCTCCTCCATGGCTTTGATCCACTGGGAACTTGAGAGAGCTGTCTTGTCACTTGGATTGAAATTGGGCGCAATATCACTTAGTTCGCGCAAATTAAACATTTCATTGACTGTAGAGTTATTACTCCCTTGCCTCCCTGCAATGTTATCTGGGGATGGGTAACTTTTATCTGGAAATCCTGTACCTGTGTTTGACCGTCTATCATTAAGTTCTGAACTTAGTCCTACGGGTTGGGTGCTGCAGGTTCTTGCAGAGTTGAAACTTGGGTTTGCAGGGTTAAAACTTGTGTTGGCAGAAATAAAACTTGTGTTTCCGAATGGAATTTGGTTGCTCACTTTTCCATCCAAGTTTACATTTTGAAGTGAAGAACTGCCATCTCTAAATGCATCGGAATTTATTTTGTCCCCGGTTGTAGCTGCGGCGCCTTGAAATTGACATGCTGACTGAGACTGAAACAAAAGGAACTTCATTTTAGCTAATTCCAGCTCTAAACTCAATACTTCTCTTCTGCTTTCTGACAACTGAAGCTCTTGTTGCAAGGTTGGATTTTTCCTGACGTTGTTTGATTCCCTGGCGTGGATATGACCGGTCCCACGGCCCACGTTGTCGTTGTGTGTCGTGTCGTTGGTTCCTTCCTTTCCATCGTCTGGGTCTAGCGTAGAA
The DNA here is from genome assembly GCA_964036015.1 of Leptarthrus brevirostris. NCBI lineage: Eukaryota > Metazoa > Arthropoda > Insecta > Diptera > Asilidae > Leptarthrus > Leptarthrus brevirostris. Next base: position 48,622,842 of record OZ038371.1, read on the forward strand.
TTTGCATTGGTCGTCCCCAAGAATCCGCTGTCGTTGACTTCTAACGTAAAGTCTCTTAGCAGATTCTTTCCATCGCCGATACAAATTTTGTGGCCATTCGTTGACATCTCACTGGCTTTTTCCTACGACGTGAATTATACGAATATCCCACTTCTGATTGTAAAATAAATGTAATAGGATGCCCGGGTAACTTATTGAGACTATCGATTATAGTAATTCAAAAGCTTTATTATTAATGATTACAACAATGTTCGTGGCTTTTTATATCTAAACGCGAGTCCATGCCTAGCTGCTGATTCTGTTAATGCCGGAAGAGAGTGAGATGAACAGTCTTGTCGTTGACGTTTTACGGTCGCTCGCTGAAGTTGTTTGCAGTTGGCTGGCGACTGGGGTTACCACACGTAGGGGCTTCGTCTTCAGAAATTGTACTCGTTACATATATATATATATATATATATATATATATATATATATATATATATTTTTTTTTTTTTTTTTTTTTGCGAATAAACTAACTCTCTTGGTTTAGCCTCTTCTCCAGTTTCCGTAATCGTTTGTAGGGCAGAGCTCGGGCGAAGGTTTTAATTTAATAATAATTCAGTTTGCAAGTTAATGTGGATTTGAAATCACTCATATTACTGCATAAATTGCAATTTCCTTTAAGTGAGATCTGTTGTCGTTAGGAGAAAAACCATTGGTTGCCGCTTTCAAAATTTGAACCCGTCGTGCTTATCTGCAGCATGTTATCCTTTAATGCTATCGACGATGCATTCTGAAGATAAGAAAAATTGTTTAACCTATAATTATATTTTATAAGTATATTGTAGTATTGACATATTCATTTTCCGACTTTACGCTAAATATTCCCATTTTTATATTAAAAATTACTGACCGGAAATACACTGCTTTTGTAATCTTCATTAAAACAAAACTGTTTCAAAATCTCTTTCACCCGGGACTACTTACCGTACTTATCTCTAACAAACTTGTTTTCATGCAGCAACAATATTAATGGGTGGTATAATAAAACTTCCTCTCAAAAGCCTTGCAAGTGCATTTTTGCTTTGTTTTAGAAAACCGTGCAGAAGTTATTAAAATTCACCTTCAACCCATTACCACAGGCTCCTAAACGATAAATTAATGTCGTTTTCAGTGCAAGCATCTAGTGGATACGGGTTATGTAGGAAAAAATAGACTATACCCAAGAAACTCAAATTCGCCATTTCCCTACAATGTGCATATGTATTATAAAAAATGTCCAAATGAAGTCGAGGTTCATGAGGCTCTTTTAAGTGCAGGAAGTCTAATGGAGAAGAAAGCAAGAGGCCACCTAGTCAGAAGAATATGGATAATAAAATAAATTTTAGAAGACAATAGCAGCAAGAAAGTGTTGTTAAGTCAAATGAGAAAGGACTAAAGTAAAAAATGGAAATACGTAGAGAGGCAAGTACGGCCAGGTTTTTGGTACAGGACTATACGGCTATTCACTGCTGGCTATATGCCAGCTTCCCAGGCAAAATTCAGTGTATCCTCTACAGAATTTGCATATTCGATACTTCTCTCTGCTTCGGTATTTAATTCGATGCAGTTCTTGTCCAAAGGATTTTGTGAAATAAACGCGAGGATAGAAGAGCCTGCTGCAATGGAGATGTTATGCTCATCTCTGGGTATTTAACGTATCCTGAGCTATATCTTATGGTACTGGAGGATGTTATTATCCTGGGTTTGTTTTCCGCATTGTTGGCTGTTCACATCTTCCAGCTCGATGAGTATGTGTTGTTTCAAATCGGAAAGGCGCGTTTTGTGCTTAAATTTGGATTTACTTCATAGTAGCTAAGTTCACAACTGAAATTAAACTTTGAAATTCTTTGAAAACTTTCATTATTTCTGATTACTTGTAATTAAAAGTGACTGTTTAACTTGCATTTGCATATGCTACTTAAAAGAAAATTGTTAGAAGTCACATGCAAGTCTTTTAATGAAATTTGAACTAAAATTGACTTCTGTAGAAGTACTGTAATTATTTAGATAATTTATTTACTAGTGGAAAGCTTTGTTCTTTTATATGACCATAGGCCTTTTTTCTGTTTACAGAATTGTGTGTTAATATTTATATCTGAATTAAGTCGGAGAGGAACAAGTCTTCGGACGCCAAAACCGTTGAAGATGCATAAATATAATGTTTGGAAGATCTATTAGTAATTTCGCGGAAAGTTTAAAGAGCTCTCTAGCCTGCCCTTTAAAAATGTGAAGCCTTTCCTTGTCTCCTCTTTCTGTTATTTATTTTATTTTATCGCTTGACGCTATCTTCGTTTTGTTTATTATTATTCTTTGTTTTTTGTTTTTTATTATCTATTAATTTATTTATTTTGTTGTTTCCCCTTGACTTCGCCCACTCATTTTCTGTTATGGCCTGCTGTGGCGCTTGTGCAAGGATGATTTCCCAAGATGGAATTACCTGTGATGGCGTCTGGATCCTCCAGAGCCCCGACGTGTGGGCATTGCTCAGACATAACGCCTTGCTACGTCTGAGGCTTGTGAGGAGCATGGTGGAGGCGCTTTCCGGCGATCTTGCTCTTGTCGTGGACAAGGTCGGCTCTTTCTCGGCTCGTTGGGCCGATCTACCACTTTTGTCGGACGACACTGGGTCCCTTACCACCAAGATGGACAGGTTGTCGGATATCGTTGACAGGGTCGAATCCAATTCACGCGTCCTCTTGGAGAGGTCACATGAAATGTCCTTTCGCATTCTAGCGCCTGTCCGGTCCACTCGAGGATATTCAGTCATCGTTTTCTGGTCTCGATCCTAATCTGCTTCTTCCTGCGGGTCCTTCACCTGTCTTCCCCATACATCCGTCGCGGCGTCAAGCAGGTGAAGGGTGACTTTGGTATCTAGTCTGTGGCTGTCTCCGCCAACTCTGAGCTGCTGGCCTCTGTGGCTTCCGACTAGCAAGCCCTCTCTTCACGCTTTGATGTTGCTTCTAAGCCGCCGTGGTGCGGTTACCAACTCCTCGCCCGAGAGGGTGAAGGACTTCAATTGGAAGCCTAAAGCGAGGATAAAGCGTCGGCGCCGTGTGGGGTGCTCCGTGGCGGATTATGGTCTTCCTGGTCCGGATGTCACTGCTGGCATGTCTAGTGACATCAATGGGGGTAGTGGGGGGGATTTGGACGGTGATAATGATGTGATTCCTACCGTCATGCTCTCGAACATTGGCGAGTCTAGTATTAATGATGTTGAACCCTCCGCCGTTCCTCGTCCAAGGTTTATTTTTATCTCTCGTCTAACGCCTGGAACCTCTTGCGACCAAATATTGCGTTTCCTTCGGTATAGGAGTGTTGACAGTTCGGAGGTGTCCTGTAGGAAAATAAGTGGGCAGTTAAAGTCCTACGCATCATCTTTCTTGTTGTCGACTCCTTCTCAGGTGGCTGATACTCTGCTCAGTAATAATTTCTGGCCCCAGGATGTTTTTGTAAGGTCTTTGTACCCAATTCTCGCCGCCGCACCAGGTCAGGAGTTCAGTCTCCTAGTTCAAAAACGGGGCAAGATCTCTCTTTACTACCAGAATGTGAGAGGACTGAGGACCAATACAAATAATTTTTATTTCACATCTACTAACTGCGATTTGGATGTGATAGCTTTATCTGAGGCGTGGTTGCACCAGGGTATTTCGGACGCGGAACTATTTAATGGTTCTTATCAGGTTTTTCGTAGAGATAGGCATGCTGCCTCGACCGCACGCGGTGGTGGGGTTCTCATAGCTTGCAGGAATTTTCTTAATACTAATCATTTCGACACTCCCTCATTTTCTGACAAACTGGAGCTGGAACAAGTTTCAGTGAAAATTTCATTTGATTCGAGGAACCTCTTCTTGATTTGTTGTTATATATTATATTAGCTACATCTATGATCTATTGGGTTCTAAGGATGAAATTATTCTTACCCAATGTACGATGGGTAACGGATGATGATGAAGAAAGCTTTCTTCCCCATGACTTGACAGAAGGACAATCGTTATTCCTCGACACCTTGGCTAGCTTGGGGCTTTGCCAAATGAGCAATGTGAGTAACAATATGGGAAGACAGCTTGATTTGGTGTTCTCTACGAACTCCACGCTCACATTTGTTGAACCCAGCCGCCTTGCCTTGACAAATCTTGACGTGTTTTACCCGCATTACTTGTTGCTTTTCATTGTCTGTCGGACGTGCTTGTCGATAACCTCGATAAACTATATCATTTTAACTTTACAGTGGCCGATTTTGAGGCTTTGAATGATTATCTTGATGAGATAGACTTCCAAACTTGCTTGTCTGGTGACTATATCGACAGTAACGTATCAAGTCTCTACGACGTTTTGTATGAGGCTTTTGGGAGGTTTGTTCCCTTAGTTCGGGTTAGAGGTAAAGACTCCGCTCCATCCTGGTTTGACAGAGAATTGAGAACTCTTAGGAATAGGAAGAACAGACTTTGGAAATAGTACCTTCGTGTTAGCAGTGTTGGCTCCTGGCAAGAATGTAGTATTTGCCATGAACATTTTATAAGCCGTTCTCGCTCTCTCTATGAAGAATACCTTCAAAGTTTAAAGAACAGATTATTCTCTGACCCCGTGCATTTTTCGAATATGTCAACTTTAAGGAAAAGGTCGATAACTATCCATCGACTATGGAGTTCGGGGGGATTTCCAGCAATAATTCTAATATTATTTGTAACTTATTTGCTGAATGTTTTAAGGGTTCATTTGAATCATCTGATTTCATCCCGGATAGTGGAAGCTTTCCGCACATAAATAGTCGAATTTTACCGATGGTATCAGTTCCATCTATCCCGGAAGAGATCTCGTTGAGGCATATTACTGCACTTCCAACTGACTTTTCTACTGGTCCTGACGGGGTTCCTGCTGCAGTCATAAAGCAATGCTCTTCGGTGTTATTATGGCCCTTGCTGTTTCTATTCAGGAAGTCTCTCTCGCGATGCCATTTCCCAGCACTCTGGAAGGTATCCTTTTTAATTCCTATTTTCAAGATTGGCAATAGAAGAGATATTTCCAATTACAGGCCGATTAATAAATTGTCCTGTATTCCTAAGCCCTTTAGGCTTAATCTGCACTCGGCAGCATGGGTTTCTTCAGAGTAGGTCCACGGTTTCAAACTTGGCTGAGTTTGTTTCCTGCACTGTGGGTGGATCCACGGATGGTTGCCAAACTGACTGTATATACTGATTTTAGTAAGGCCTTTGATAAGCTGTCTCACTCTGTCATTGCTTTTAAATTGGCTAAGTTGGGTTTCCCGCCCTCGCTTATTGGTTGGATTAAGTCGTATTTATCGCACTCTCTGATTTTGTGGCTCATTCTGGCTGTCCCCAGGGCAGTCATCTGGGTCCATTGCTATTCATCCTATCTATTGATAATATTTCGTATTTGCTTCAAAGATGTAAAATTCTTATGCTGACGATATTATGATTTTTCTCCCAATCAAATCTAATGCTGAGTGTGAGATTTTGCAATCAGAGTTGCACATTTTCTATGAGTGGTGCTGCAACAACCATCTTAAGCTGAACATTGAGAAATGTCAGGTTATGTCCTTCTCGAGGTCTCACAGCTTCCGTACCTTTCAGTTCTTTTTCAGTTTGAGGGTACTTGTATAAAACGGGTGGAAGGGGTGAGGGACTTGGGAGTGTATCTTGATGTTAAAGTGAACTTCATCTCCCATATCAATAACGTCGTGGCTAGGGCAAACTGTATGCTGGGATTTATTCTTGGGTGGTCCAAGGAATTTCCAAGCCCTCAAATAAGACTCCATCTTTTTACGTCCCTGGTTAGACCCCTGCTTGAATATGCTAGTCAGGTTTGGTCTCCAATTTACGGATCCAACATTAAACGTATCGGGTCCGTGCAGCGCAGGTTTGTACGATCGGCCCTGCGTTCCTTGCCTTGGAATGACCCCCTTATTCTACCACCTTATGAGGAGCGCTTAGGGTTACTGAAATTTGTTACACTCGAGAAGCGACGCCGGATTGCAGATTTGATATTTTTGCATCAGCTTCTGCAGGGAAAGCTAGACAGTGTTGAACTAGCTTCCAAAGTATTGCCTAGAGAACTGTCCTATTCCCTACGTAATCGATCACTTTTACTTTTTCGCACACTAATTACGGCATGTTCGAGATTGTTAACCGCATGTGTAGGTCTGCTAATGATATCGGAGAGGTTTTTGATACTACTTTGGACAAGTTGACACTTAAAAGGAGATCTACAATTTGTAATTCATTCTTTTGATCACAATAGTTTTGTTTAATTTCTCGTTTTTGTTTGTTTTGCATTTTGATCCTTCTGTATTCGAATGGAAACACTATTATTATTATTATAGAACGCATGTATAGAGTCGTGAACATGTGTCCTCTTTTTGACTTGACTCTTACCAAGGATTTGCTGTAACGATCTTTGTTGTCTTTGCACCTCTGACTGTTGTGTGTGGGCGTATTTTAGTGTGCTAACTACTAATGTTTTTTTTTCCATATTAGTGTGGGAGCCTCATTCGACTCAATATATTTTATATTTGGAGAATAGGTCTAATGATTCTATGATTCTGCCTAAGAAGTGCGACTTCTGAGTTAGAAGGATTAATTCTATTTAAAAAAAAATACGTTTAATAAAAAATTAATTTAAAAACACGAAAGCTATAAAACTAGAAACTATAAATGCATAATAATAAACGGCTAACTTCCTTATTAAGGGGGAGTGGCAATAATTTTCGGCACATTTTTGGGGATAGGGCAAAACTAATGCGCGACTCAAATTAAGAATTTTTTTTTTTTAATCCTTAAAGAAAGGCCCCACGGTTTATAAAAATTATAGTTCTCCCCACCCTATATTTAATTAAAACGAAATATATTTCTGCACTTGTTTCACTTGATACAGATAAGGCAAAAAACTTCTAAAACTGCAAGGCGATAGCATTAGTAGTTGTTAGATGCTGCATCTAAGCATCCCAAGTATCAAGTAGACTTAGTAAATTGTAATCCACATAGTCATGTAAGCGTTTATTGTAATTTTATACGTTTATACATTTAATGTAGGTCAATAGCCAAGATATGTAATACTAAGCTTTATTCATGTCATTTACCTCAAGTCATTCACGAAATGTAACACCTTGCACTTGGAAGAATGTTTGCTTGAGTCATTAACCTCATGCAACGTTTGGCATGAAATTCATTCCTGGTGATATTGCATTATAAACATTTTGAATATCGATTGACTTTGTTAGGTTGTACTTAGCTTTGTTGCACTAAGCAATTATTAATTATTGTTGTTAATGTTAGCATTATTTTTGTATTTAAGTTCAATTTAATAGTAATAAAAGTTCAGTTGTCTTATTGCATTTGGAGTGTTTTAATTGAAGGTTCACATCGGTTCTTTTTACAGAAGTCTGAGTAGTACAATTGATAATCATCTTCGGGCGAGTGTTTTGTTAATTAATTAATAATTCATTACCTTACAGTTCTGGTATTCGGTTCAAGTGCCGTTTATACCAGCGAGACTAAAACGAGTTCATAGCCTTGGTATAGTGGTTCAAGTGGTTAGCGTTGAAGGCTAATTTAAAGGAATTATAGGCAGGGCAAAACAATCCTGACTTAACAGTAGTTGCTGGAAAAGCAGCAGTGAGATACAGGCAGATAAACAGTCATTCACAGAAATTTAATCATAAGGGTTCATTTTACCACTTAGCTATTGAACTCTAAAATGCGACTTGTCGGAGTGTTTTTTTTTTAGGAAAAACTGGGTTTTCTCTAGAAGAAGAACCATTACGTAACATTATGATGGAAAGCTTAGAATGTCCAACAAGGTTCGAGATAATCGGGACTAAGTAGCTGTTGAAGGCGTACAGTTGCCCAAGAAAGGAATTAGGCCATGGTTAGCCATGAAAAACGGAAATAGTAAACTTTGTAATGTGCATGTCTCCGGTAGCCAAAAATCAAGTAAAAAATCAGGTGATAACGAAAATATCTAGATCTAAGTGGCTGAAGTTTCCAGAATTAAGCTCAGCAATAATAATAAAAATAATAATTTATTAGCTTCGTAATTTAAAATAAATAAATTGATCATAAACATAATTTTGAATACAAGCCATTGTTTTTCGTTTTATTTCTCTTTAAGCCCTAACTGCCTTAATCGAAATATAGGAGGTTGCGGGTCATAAATGACAAGAAGCAGTAATTCAGAACTAAAGAAAAATAAAATAAAAGTAATAAAAATTAAAAGTAATTCAACAAATTATTAAAATCGGTTTAAAAGCTGCCGATATAGCTTGATCAACGGCACAAGTCGCAATGCAAGTCAAGTCTTGAATATATTTATAGTACATAGACTACTACTGTAATAGTTGGTCTCAATTTGTTTACAGAATTTGGACTTTGTTATGCTCTCAGAATCCTGTGGTGGTGGTTTTCGTCCATGATCTGTTTGTCTCTTTTGGAGCTTGTTCAGACTTGGGTGAAATCAAGCAGCCAAAGAAGGATGTTACGATGTTAGCCAAAATGTAACTTCCGTCTTATAAACTCAGCCAAGGGGAATATCGTAATGAAAAGAAATTGATTGATGAATTTTCCGATATTTTTGCACTACAGGACGAATATTATGGAAAAACTGATATAGTGCAACAAAAACATGACGACATGGTTGAAACAATGTGTAACCAAGTTCTAATAGAAGAGTCGAAAGGTCCATGGATGTCACCAGTGGTGCTAGTAATGAAGAAGGATGGCAGTACAAGATTACGTGGCGACTATCGTCGTCTAAATGATATCACGAAGAAAGATAATTACACGCTATCCCGCATAGGCAACACCCTAGATACCTTATCAGGATCCAAGTGGTTTTCAATGCTGGATTTTAAAGGCGGCTCCTGGCAAGTCAAAATCAATCCAGATGACAGAGAAAAGATAGGACTCTCGGTGGGAAGTGGATTGTGGTAATGTATGGCCTTTGGACTTTGCAATTCTACAGCAAAATTCGAGCGCTTAATGGAATGTGTCCTACACTCCTACGAGGTTTAACTTGAAAAATCTGCCTGGTATATTTGGATGACTTTATTGTGATTGGACCAAATTTTGAAGAATTGAGAAGTATTCCAGAAACTGAAGTCAGCCAAACTAAAACTAATTCCTAAAAAGTGTACACTCTTTGCAGACCAGGTCAAATTCTATGTATGTGGTATCAACAGAAGGAGTTAGCACCGATTCTGAAAAAATAATTTCAGTGGAGAACTGGCACTCTCCGAAAGAGAGCTGCGAAGTTTTATTGGCCTATCCACTAGCAAAGGAGTTGCATAAGCTAACGGCGAATGATAAGGAATTCGTTTGGACAGGTAAACAGAAAACAGCTTAATGATACTAAAGCAGGAGCGTTGTAATGCCTGGAGAGACAGGCGAGACATTTATATTGGATACCGATGCAAGTAATGTTGGATTCGTTCTGTGCTGTCACAAGACGTAAACGGGCAAGAAAAAGTGGTCGCATAATATAGCAGAGCTCTATAAAAACAAGAAGGAAATTACTTTGTTACGAGGAAAGAACTGTTGGCTATTGTTGATTCAACGAAGCATTTCCATAAATTCCTCTATAGACAAAGAATCACCCTCCGAACAGATCATGCAGCGCTCAAGTGGTTAATGCAATTTGAAAATCCCAAAAGACAAGTGGCAAGATGGCTGTAAAGAATGCAATCCTATGATTCCCAAATTATTCAAAGGAAAGGTGATCCCATAGAAATGCAGATGTAGTATCACGGCGAACATGAAACCCGGATTGTACATATCGTATCCGTCTAGAAGGAAAATGTGACCATGTGAATGTGCGAAGAACTGCTGTCGTACCCTTGACCTTGATGAAACGAGCACTAGGTAAAGTCCACAGGTGGGCGAAGAACTGTGGTTTATCGGTCAATCCTCAGAAGACGGAGGCAATCCTATTCACAAAGAGAAGAGTGATCGAAGCCTTCGAAATACCTAAACTAGCGGGCAATACCCTAGCGATAAAGACCCACACTAGGTATCTAGGGGTCATACTCGATTCCAAACTAAGCTGAGGTATGAACATAGATGAACGCGTGAAGAAAACGTCAATAGCGTTCTACGCCTGCAAGAGGATGTTTGGAAAGAAATGGGGTATAAGCCCTCGTACTGTCCACTGGATGTATACCTCCATAGTAAGACCTATTCTTACATATGGCATAATAGTCTGGTGGAATGCTCTTGAGATAGGGAGCAATCTGCAATCTGCCCTGCTTGGGCATCTCCGGAGCTATAAGCACAACGCCAACGGCTGCAATGGAGACTATGCTCCATCTCCTATCGCTCGACGTCCACGGTAAAAGTATAGCTGCACGCAGTGCTGTAAGACTGAAAGAGTCCAAGTGCTGAAAGAGCTCTGATAACGGCCATAGCAGTATACTAAGGACTTATCCGGGAGGCTATCTGCAGGTGAGCACCGACTACACCACACCACAACTTAGTTTTGGGAAGGTCTTCTCCACAAGAATCCCAACTAGAGAAGAGTGGAAAGAGTGGGGGGATGCCACAGGTGTAGAAATATCGGCGTTCACGGATGGGTCTAAGTCGGAGGACGGGATGGGAGCAGGGGTCTTCTCGGACTGCCTAAGCATATGCATTAGGTACCGGTTACCGGACCATTGCAGTGTATTCCAAGCGGAGATCTTGGCCTGAATGGGATTGTTTTTCTCAAACCGCGTTCCTGCTAAACGGAAGCCGGATAAACCTCCGAAACATTGTGGCAGTTATTACTGGCCACTGTCTTTTCGGTAGACACGCAGAACGTCTGCGCGTTCCCACGAATAACTTCTGTCAGAGCTGTATGGATGAGGAAGAGGTGGAAAGCATTCAGCACTTACTCTGCGAATGCCCGGGCCTAGCAAAAAGAAGGTACAATGCAATGGGCGTGTACTTCTTAGGTGGCATGGGCGATAGAGCCGGCATCGGGCTGAAGCAGCTCTTAGGTTTATTAACAGCTGCGGCTGGTCTTAGTTAAATCCGGCAATCAAGCACGGTTCCACGGATGTGGTAACACAACGGACCATTTATAGGTCTATGTGAGGCTGATTGGCTGTAGGGCTGATGGCCGCCACCCTTACCTAACCTTACCCTTGACAGGTTGGAACAAAGCAGAATTTCGAGCAGCTCAACGAGAAGACGAGAATATACCACCAATTTTGAGTAGGAAAGAGAGCGACAAAAGGCCCCAGTGGAACGATATTTCAGATAGAATTGCATCGTTTAAGAGCTACTCGGCGCAATGGATTTCGATGTGTGTTGACGAAAGAATATTGTAGCGCAAATGAAAGACACCTGACGAGTCAGCATGCCGAAAGCAGTTGTTGGTTCCCAGGAACAAAAGAAAGGATGTGCTGAAGGAATTCCATAACGGTGTTTCTTGGCTTTAATAACACTTTGGAGACTGCAGACGCAATCATCAGCACCTTTCGTGTAAAGGAAATTTTACACGCGCAACGTGACATACCCCTTTTTCAAGATTAAGTAAAAACCAATAGCTGTAGTCTAAATTGTACAAGAGTCGGGAACGATAGTCGATGGTAGTTCGTTGGTGAAAATTTCTAATCCTAAATTTTCTTGTGTATAAATTGTGAAACAAGTTGGAAGAATAAAACTCATGGACTAAAGGAAAGGTTGTTTTTTAAAAAAAAATTTTTCAATTACTTAATTTAATTATATCTTAGATGAGATCGCGAGGTCTATCAACCAGAGACTCAGAACTAGATATAAGGTCCTCCGAAACAAGAACGAGTCTATTCAACTTGCCGTTCAAGCAGCCCAAGTCATCAGCAACAGCCTGCAGAGATGCCCAGTTGGAAGACATACATAATTTTATTAGCGTTGAAAGATTGTTCAGCAGAAAGCGATTCTATAATACCCTTGCTAAGTCCAAGGACATGACAGGGCTTAATATCAAGGCACTCATTACACGTTGCAAGTGCGCTGAAGTGCAGCATGAAACGAACCACCGCAGACACCATCGCAAACGATTTCATCTTTGGAAATCACAGAGGAACGGGCCCTACATGTTGCCATATTGGAAAAAGTAGAGGGAACAAATAAAAAGACAAGGCCAACAGAATAATAAAACTACAAGAATAAATAAAAAAGAAAACTAAATTAAATGGAAATATAAAATGTGCGCAATTCGTGCAGATAAAGTCGCAGGTTCCAGATATGCAGTGTAAATCTATATCGAAGAGAGAAATAATTTAATCTGGGAAAAATTCCGTACCTTTACGCGTTTTCACGTCTGTTTTGGCGGGAGGGGAATTAATAAAATTAGTTTACGGGGGAGCAAATTTGAAATTGAGGTTATGTTATTTAATGATATGCATGAAATTAAAATAATAATAGTAAACTCAACAGATCACCGAATTAGTATAATGTCGGACAGACTGCACAGTCAAGTTAATCAACAGCTCCAACAGCAAGACCGAACCAGGCAATACTTAAGATCGGTGGCAATGCAAGTCAACTAAAATTTTCACTATTCAAAAAGTGCAAGTGTTCCAGAGATAAAGCACCAGCCTCAAATGTCACACAGGATCAACAAGCATAAAACAAAGCAAGAATGAAACAAGAAAACAATGGAATTAATTATAAAAAACAGATAAATACACTGCAACAAAAAATTTGACAACCGCACTACACACCACAACGAAGATCACTTTATATGAAGAATAATATATGATCACGTTCATGTTTTTTCCAAGCAAATTTTTGTGATAGGTACTCCGAGTAAAGAATTAGTGTAATGATGTACCCGAATTTTACTAATTTCGCTTCTAGTTATCTCAAAGATTATATAAGTGATAAACTATGCGGATACAGATTGTCGAAGTCTTTACGATATTCTAATTCTTAGTCTAGATTTTATTAATAATATGACGAACCCAGAGGATGAAATCATCCTTATTAGAGACTATAACTTACCCAGCGTTCAATGGGTATTCTACGCTGATGACGTTGACTATTTTCCCTTAAATTATCGTACTGCTAAAGACTCCCATTTTCTTGACGCCATCTCCTACTCTGGTTTACACCAAATGAGTAATGTAACGAATTCTATGGGAAGACAGGTAGATCTTATTTCTTTTTCTGATTCGAGTAACACAATAGTCGAATCGACTTCTCGTAACTTATCCGCTATCGACAGTTTCGGCTATTTTCATCTCTTTCTGCTACGATGGTTCTAATATTGCTGATCCACACTTAGATCAGGACGTTCTTGATTGTAAAAGGGCGAACTTCTCTGATCTTTCAAACAGGATCCTCTCAATCGATTTGCTATCTCTTTTTTATGGTAGCGATCTGTTTAATTCGTTTGTACCACTCAAACGGTCGAGATCATCTTGTCATTTTCCCCCGTGGTATACTAGAGGACTACGGCGCCTTAAAAAAAATAGATTATGGAAAAATTACTTACGCTGTAGAAATAAGTTAGCTTATAGTGATTTTATCGCTATCTTCATCTTTATACAGGGAATACCTTGATGATGTTCGCGATAACTTACATAACGATCCTCGTACATTTTTCAAATTTGTTAATATGAAAAAGAAAACTGATAATTACCCATCTACAATGTGGTACAATGGATTCTCTAGTTGCAGCGCGCCCGACATAGCCGACAACTTTGCATGATTTTTCTAGGGCGCCTCCATTACTTTACCCATGATATCTCGTGATATTATCATGGACAGTATCAAGGAACTTAAACTGGACTTTACTTTGGTCCTGATGGTTTTCCACTTGCATTCTTAAGATCCTGTTCTGATGCCTTACTCACTCCATTGGAACTCATCTTCAACAAATATTTTCAGGCCGGTAGATTTCCTAAGTTATGGAAGAGCTTCTATATAATTGCTGAACATAAAAAGGCGCATAAAAACTTAATAACAAATTATAGGCCAATCGCGAAGCTTTCCTGAATACCCAAGTTGTTTGAATCTGTTATATACTCACAGCCTATAAGCATATAAGCATCTTCAACAAATCTCTTCAGGCTGGCAGATTTACTACGTTATGGAAGAACTCCTTTATAAATTTCTGTTTATAAAAAGGGGCATAAAAACTCAATAACAAATTATAGACCAATCACGAAGCATTTCTGCATACCCAAGTTGTTTGAATCTGTTATATACTCACAGCTTGTTGGGCAGTGTAAGGGGTTAATCTCATCTAATCAACATGGCTTTCTGACTGGCAGATCGACGAAAACTAACCTGATTGAATTTACATCCCACATTATCTCTGCCTTCCAAGAAGGTCTCCAAACCGACTGCGTCTACACCGACTTTAGCAAGGCATTTGATAAACTCCCTCACTCTGTGATTATGCTTAAACTTGAAAGGTTGCGTTGCCCGCCTTTATTGCTCGACTTGATCAGCTCTTACTTAATATATAGGACTTACTGAGTATCTTTCCGTAATATTTCATCTATAGTCGTTAGGGCTTTATCTGGTGTACTGCAGGGTAGCCATCTGGGGCCGCTGTTGTTTATTCTTGTCATTACGACATTGTTCCTCTGATTAAGCACTCCAAAGTCTTAATCTACGCAGACAATATGAATGAAGACTTTCTTATGCGTAAGAAACAGTTTTAGCATGCGTAAAAAACAGTATTCCTGCATTCAGGATGATTTAAATACCTTCAAGGCTGGGTGTGGATCAAATGGACTGCAACTTAACCTGGATAAATGTGAAGTTATGTCATTTTCTAGGAACCACAGTCAGCTCGACTTTGATTATACCTTTGTAAATACCACTATCCGTCGCATGTAGTCTGTTACTGATTTTGGTGTGAAGTTAGACAAAAAGCTCGATTTCACTATGCACATTAACTATATTGTTTCTAAGAGTAATTCAGTTCTGGGTTATGTCAAGAGGTGGTCAAGGGAGTTTTCTGATCGGAAGACCTTAATTCACTTATTTTTTCATTGGTTAGGCCAGTTTTCGAGTATGCCTCTCAGGTTTGGTCTCCCTGCGATGCTGTTAATTCCAGACGCATTTAGTCGGTGCAGCGGAACTTTGTTAGGTTCGCGCTAAAAGACCTTCCGTAGAATGATCCACTGAGGCTTCTTCATCCTTATGTGGATCGCCTCCAGTTGCTAAATCTGCACTCATTGGAAGAACGACGTAGAGTTGCTGGCCTAGTCTTTATTCACCAGCTTTTGAACTCGAACATAGATTCTTGCACTCTCGCAGGTATGGTTTTTTATAGGCACATCCCGTATAGCTTAAGGAGATTGTCTTTACTGCATGTTGCTCACTCTCGGTCTGACTATGGTATGCATGAGCCTACAAATCGCATGTGTAGAGCCGTGAATATGTGTCCTGTTTTTGATCTGACTCTTACTAAGGATTTGCTGAAACGATCTGTGTTGCCTGTGCACCACTGATTGTTGTGTGTGGGCGTGTTTTGGTTATTTGATTACTCATGTTTTTGAATGCTGGTGCGGGAACCTCATTTGCCTCAATATATTGTTATATTCTGGCGAATAGGTCAATTGATGCTAGGCTTCTGCCTGATAAGTGCAACTTCTGAGTTAGAAGGATTAATTCTATTTTAGAAAAAAAAATTTTTTTCGTTTCCAGACAAACTGGTTACTGGTTCCTCTATTAAACACTTTGTTTAGCTCACCAACTCTTTCCATCCATGCTGTCAGACTGTGGACCGATCTTCCGCTGGCTGTTAGTAAGAAGGGAGCCTGATTGGTTTCAAGAGAAAAGGGTTAGATTACATCAAACCTATATAAATGCTTCTCGTTTTTCTTTTGCATGCATTATTTATACTTTCCTTTTTTCGTAAATGTTATCTTTTTTCTCACTTTTACTTTTTTAACTTTTTATTTTAATAAATTAATAATTTACATTATTCTTAAATTCCTGCGTTTCACGTATTGACATTTAGCTTAAATTAAATTTAATTAAATAGGAGTTTGCGGGTAGTATTGAGTTCAGTATCTCAAACGTACAATAAATAAAGATTTATTATTATTATCCGTCAGCATATACAAGCTGCACGGCCGCTGCTGGATAAACAAAGAAAAAAATTCCGATTCTGATGAATTAGATTCTCTTCCGAAAATTGCCTTAGACCGAATAAAAAAAGCGCTTAAAAGCATCAAATAATATTTAATCTATTTATTACGACATTTTGAAATCGGTGCAAATTAAACAAACAAAACAACAACTCCTTCCTTATTATCTAATGATATTAAATACTTAGGTTCGACGGATTAATTAAGACAATTATTTTTAATCACAAATGTTCACAAGTTTTATTCTCTTCACTTCATTAACTCGTTGCACCATTTTCCTGACAATATTTCTTCACAATATTACGTTTCCCTTTAATAATTAACACTTATTACTTCAGTAGCTAAAATACAACTAAATATTCGCAGTATCACATTTAAACACTTTGCAGCCTTAATCACGACTAAACTAACCAGGCTACTGC
Source organism: Leptarthrus brevirostris (assembly GCA_964036015.1). Classification (NCBI taxonomy): domain Eukaryota; kingdom Metazoa; phylum Arthropoda; class Insecta; order Diptera; family Asilidae; genus Leptarthrus; species Leptarthrus brevirostris. The sequence continues at coordinate 48,639,366 of OZ038371.1, forward strand.
TCAGCCCTATTTATACTACTTAGCTTAATTCTAAAAAGTTCAGTCACTTAGTTCTAGATATTTCCGTTACACATTTTCACCTCACATATTCACCATGGGTTCGAGTCGTCCTTGACTTTCCCAGTTTGACATGTCCTTTTCTTGATTTCTGGCCACCTGGGGCATGCGCATTACACAGTTGACTATTTCCCTTTTCGTGGCCTCGTACACGTTACAGTATCTTCAATTGTAGTTTCAAACATCAAAGTAGTTCAAGGCGTTACTACATTTTGCCCGGTCAAACATAAAAAAAAATTAATAAAAAATTAAAAAAACACATAAGCGTCGAACTACAACAATTGGTTGAATAGCACGTTCACCATGCCATAGTTCCCAGGTTCGAAGCCCCGTGGCTTTTTTTTAACTATAATTAAAAAACGTCTCTGGGCTGTTGTCTAGCTCACAGCAATGCAAAAAAAAGACATTCAAGTTCCCTCACTCTCCTTAACCTAATTCCCTTCCGGCAAAAACTCTGCTGACGCATTAAAGAGTTGTCTCCTAGGCTTTTGCCACATCGTAAAAAAAGTAGGTTAAAACAGTAATTAATATTTTTGAAAGACCGAATGTGTAGAATTAGTGTACATACCATCCCTACGCCGTTGTGTTCATCGTTGCAAATTATTAGAATGACCTTCCGTTGTATTCACTGGATAATTCTCTATAGTGATTTAAAGATGTTATAAAAGAAATCAAATTCAGCAGAAGCTAAAAATATGGCATGTAATGGTTAATTTCTAAGATTAATTCTTACCCTTCTTGGACGGTAATTTTAAATGGAATCCTAATTTCTCCGTTAAATCATCAGATTGAAGACCTCATCCAATGTTAAAGCTGTTGAGCTTAACTCAATAAAATTCATCCTTGAGGCAGTTCTCAAATTAGCGCCTAATCGATCGGACGCGTTGCGAGATCGCTCCACACTTTGTCGAAATTCTCTACATTATTTTCTTTTCGTGTGTTTGTGCCTGTCTGAGCAAAGTGAGTACCACTCTTTCCCGGTCAATCATTTACCTGACACAGTTTCTTCTCTCCGGGATACAACTTATGCAGCTACGCCTCGATCAACCGCGAAAGTCATTCCTAAAAACCTGATGCTCCGGTTGGTTCGGTCGAGCCCGTTATAGAGAAGGTTGCTGATGTTGTCATCAACGTCTCCACCGCATTTACGATTTGGCACCACCTGGACAGTATCGGAATTTGAGCAGAGATTAAAAAGAGTAGGCATCAAACATTTATCTTCACCAAGCGACCATACTCCATTCCTTCTCAAGGGTGCACCTCATAACGCCAACGATTCCTGGGCCCACAGCTTTTATTCCCGGAATTTTGGATTCACCCCCGTTGGCTGCCTGAAGTTACTTTCGTCAGACGCAGGTAAATCCAGCAACTTCAAGATTTCCATCCCAAACAAATATGACTGGCTCATCAGTAACCCCTCCAGCAAAATCTTCACTTTCGGGACCATCAAAATTTCTACGTGGACTGGGAAGTATGTTAAGTTTAACCCTAAGCCCTCTGCACCTAACCCTAAATTAAACGCTAATAAACCAAACCCCACTAACTACCCCAAACGGCCTTCACACAGGGGGGTTCAATTTACACAGAAGCCCTCGAATACGTCCATTGCAGCCGACATCCTAACTACTACTGTTTTGAGTTCTGTATATCCAGCGCACCCACCTAACCATGCACTCCCAACTTCATCCGTGTGCTCACCTAACCACAAGCCAACTTCTTCCGACCACTCCACCACCTCTGATACGATTACCAAAACTCCTTTATCTGAACAGCATTCATATATCGATCCCCTAGTCCCACCTACAGTTAAATTGACTTTGCGTTCTGCTGATTCCAGCGATGGACGAAACCTCTTGTCCCGTTTACGGGACCGTCGCATTTATGACAACGTACGTCTATTTCTAGCCTATCTGCATGACAAACCAAACTCCGTCTGTGTTGACGGTAAAACCAGCACCAACGTCAGGTTAACAACACAACATGTTACAACAGGAAGGCCTGCCCACAGGCCCAACAGTCTTACTTTTCACTAAGCACCATAAATCATTCAATACACCTTCCCATAAGGTTTCAGAAGTTCTATCCACCTATGTGACGTACGTCAGTTCTCGCCGCATTTCCCATCTCCAAAAAAGTCGCAACGACTACTTTCGCTCCCTTTCTCCCACAAATTCCCACACGATATCTTAACTGAAACCAATCTAACACCAGGAATTCTCGACAACGAACTATTTCCTCCAAAATCCACCATTTGCCGTGTTGACGCGATGACGCTGATTTCATGTAAGCGGAGTCAGGAACTTCCTGGACAGACAATTAGACTTAATATTTTCTTCAGACTTCGGCTGTCGCTGATGGCAACAATCTCCTTTCCTCCCTCAATCGTCACCATCCTCCCCTGTTCCTAGTTTTCTCCTGCGAGCACCCTCATGCCGTTTTAAGCTCTGAGTCTTCTTTTTCCTTCAATTTTCGTTAAGGCGACTTTGACAAATTAAATCACTTGCTCCTCAACTATAATATTGGCACTATCCCTCAACATCTTCCAATTGACGTTGCTTTACAGGCGTTCTATTCGGAAATCGGAAATACACGCTTGTCTTACACAATCTATCCCCCTTCTTCCTCGTAAAAACTACCCGTATGGAACGACAAAGAATTACGCTCTCTCCGCAACAGGAGGAATAAACGTTGGAAAACTTTTCTTCTAATCCAGACTGAGTATGACTATTCTTCCTACCTATTAGCTTATACCTCTTTTTCCGAACGTTGTGATACCCTCTGCTATGAGTACCTCCAACGGATGGAAATTAGCCTCATATTCGACCCCAAGCGTTTTAATAACTTTATTAATTCCAAGAAGAAATCCATTGGTTACCCGTCCACCCTAAAGCTCGAGAATATCTCTTCGTCTGATCCTTAGGTTATCGCTAACCTCTTTGCACACTTCTTCAGTAAATCTTTCAGCGACAATTCATTACAACCCGACCTTAACTATTTTGTATTCATGGATAAATGCACTCAAATGTCGTTTACATCTTTTGAACCTGATCCTGAACTAATCGCAGCCAGTATTAACGGGCTTGAGGACGACGTTCACCCAGGTCCAGATGGCATTCCGGCCATCGTTCTGAAAAAGTGTTCCATGTATCTAGTTCAACCCCTTACTTTGCTTTTCCGTCTCTGGGTCACTCAAGAGGTTTCTCCTCAATTATGGATAAACTCGTATATTATTCCCATCTTCAAAAAAGGCTGCAAGAACGATGTGTCCAACTACAGACCCATTGCTAAATTATCATCCATGATTCCATGTTCTTCCACAGTAAGTCTATCTTCTCATTCTCCCAGCATGGCTTCCTCAAAGGTAGCTCTACAACAACCAACCTTACTGACTTCGTCTTTAAAACACTATGTGCCCTGGAAAACGATAAAGAAGTTGATGTTATCGCCACCGATTGTAGTAAAGCATTCGAGAAGATCTCCCATAACGTTATGTTGTTCAAACTTGAACGCCTAGGCCCCTCCCCCCCCCCCCCAGATTCATCTCCTGGATTCGATTCTACCTCAACAACCGTCAGTACAATGTTCTTTTCAGCTCATCCATTTCTAACCCTATTGTCGATCGTTGCGGCGTCCCTCAGGGCAGCCATCTCGGCCCATTGATTTTTATCCTTACAATAAATGATGCTGAATGTATCATCAAACACTCAAAACTGTCCATTTATGCTGATGACATGAAAATAGTTAAACATATCTCCTCCACAACCGACTCTCTTCTCCTGCAAAAAGACTCGATTCGTTGTACACATGATGCATGAAAAACTTTCTTGAGCTCAATGTCTCCAAATGCCAGTCCATCTCTTATTCCCGCAAACATCTTACCTCCACCCCGAAAGTCTACATGTTAACCGACGTACCAGTCACTAGGATCTTCCGTGGGTACACAGACTCAACCTTCCACCTTATTAAAACCGTCTGAAACTGATCGACTTACAACCTGTAAGTAAACGTCGTGATGTTTCCGACATTCTCTTCATTTATCAGTTATTAACTGGTGCCATAGACTGCCCTTCAATCCTGCAATATTAACCCATCTATACCAATCCCCGTAACCTTAGGTCCATCTTCCATCTGAGTAAACCATCCCTTCACAAAGCCTTATATCTTGATTCCGCCCATCCTGATCTTGATCGCCTTCCTAAATTCTTCTTCCTTCCGCTTTCTGCCTGTATCTACTATAGTATATTTATAGCTCATATTGTAGCTTGTACTATTTATTTATTTATTATTACATGACATTTATTATAGTTTGTAGGATTAGTATTATCTTTTAGCTTGTATTTTTTATGTTATAGCTTGCATTAATAAATAACTAACTTTAGTACGCTTTTTTCGAACCTGCACTCCGAAATTTCATCTTTTATCTCTTCGAAGGCTTTCTGGTTGATAAGCTTTTTACCTTCCATCTCTCAAGTTGTTTTTCCTCAAAAGAAATACTTAAAAATAAATTCTGTTCTCATTAAATTATTTAATAGACTGCCGCTATATATTTTTGTCGTGAGTAGTTACTTGTGCAAAACTCTCTATGGCGAATTTGGAGTTTAAGCTAGCTTTTAATCTGACAGCAACTCAGTTTACTTGTACTTGTTTATACCACACTATCTAAGGCAGATATAGCATCAATTTGGTTAGAGAGACAGCCTTCCCAAGGGAAAGGCCATCTTCGGCCATAATGACCCATTGTAACACCACATTATGGCTACATTCTCAACCCTAATTCCTTAAAAGGAGAAGAGACAAATACTTGCTCCTGCTGTTGGTTGGATTTGGGCAATTACAGAGTACATGTGGGATGGTTTGCACTTCTTCCTCAACTTGACAACTGCTAGGAAAGTCATTCGAGGGCTCGCTAAATTTAACAGCATATCTGCTTATACGGCAATGATGCGAAATTACAGCCACGAAATCGCAAATAATAGATAGCTATAAGCTCTCTTGACCGCCTTAGGCCAAGGATCGGCCAGATCTACCGGGTGATTAGGTAGGTGTGTTCTCTTGCCAGTTATCGTTAGTTATGTGGCTAACGGCTTACCAAGCTTGTGAGTTACGTCCGAGTTTGACAGAGTAGTGCCAATCGGTTTTACAGTTGTGCGGATTGTCATTATGCTCCGGTACCCATGTGATTCGTACCTTAAGGTGCGCAGAGTTGAGCGGAATATTGTGGCTGTATTAGAGATCGTGTACGCTGTACTCTCTGGAAAGATGCAGATGTCATTTGAAGATATTGATCTATTCTTCAGGTAATCTATAATAATACCTTTATCGCCACGATTTCAGCTTGAAAAACACTAATCTGGCAAATTGAACAAAATGCTTAGGTTCAGTTGTTCCTAGCAGATACCTCCATCCATTTGCCTTCCAATTTAGAGCAGTCAGTTTACAGATGCACTGATTGCTTTGCGAATATCAGTCATACTCCATTTTGACGGCTTCTTTCTGTAACTATATTAGAATCAATTCATACTTCGGATGCAAATTCAAAAACACCCAGTACGAGTATTGATGTATTGCATACATGATGACTTGTGTTCACTTTGCACTTTAAAAAGTAAAACCATCAAATAAAAAATAATAATAATAATGTTTCTTAAATGGAAATAATAATACAATAACAAAGAGCAATGCTTGAATAAATGTTCTGAAATGATCACTGAAGTAAGAGCGTAAAAAAGGTGATAAGCAGTCGGTATATAATCTCAGCAAATACGCTTAGAAAAATTGTGTTCCTAATGTATGACAATTGAAAGTAGTGGAGAGGTAAAACTTTGTACAATTGCTATGCTTCACTGAATCTTAAAACAGGACCGGAAAAATTTTCAAAAAGACCAAAGATTAGAGAAGAAAAGCGAGGACCATCTGCATACTTTCACACTAAAAAGAAAAGAAAGTTTTCAACCTTGAAATACGACCTAATTGTTTATTTTAAAGGGTATGCGGACTTTGTTTCTTTGTTTTCCGGAAAGGATGGATACTCTTAATAAAATAAATGTTTACCCTGTTCTAATTTTCCACCCAATGATGATAAGACCTTTTCAGCATGGCCTATTTCTTGAGAAATTTTTGAGAAAAGGATAAGGTGAGGGCAAGTGTTTTTTGCATTTTCTTCTTAGAATTAACAAAATAGAAAATACCATCCCAAGGGTAAAAGTACTGTGAAGTTAGATTTATTGGACTGATTGAATTTTGCTGTATTATTTTCAAAGGGTTTTATTAAAGACGCGTGGTTGTATAGTTTTGATTAGCTGTGAAATGAGTATAAGAGAAACAAACCATTTCTTATGTATTTTTCAAAACTTCAGGTGTAAATAACTATCAGAGTAAAAAATATCAATTGTCAAAGCATGGGAAGATATTTTGCTCGAAAAGACGCTCAGAGATAAAAGGGATTGTTAAATTCTCAGGATATTTGTCGTAAATTTCGCATTTAACAAATGTACATACAGACTTTGTGATATTGAATAATGTTCACATCACGTAAAGATGTCTTCGGTTTGGTAAAAGCCAGCCAAGTTCAAAATAAGGTAAACTTCAAAGTATTAGCGAATACGAAAACTGTATGATAGTTCCCTTAGGTTGCTAGGTATGTCTAGTGCAGAATAAACCAAAGGGCATATCCTCTAGATGTCTTTCATGTTCACATTTCTCAGTGGATGGATGCTACAGGATGTGAACGCAGAAAATAATTCTCCTCTGAGAAGAGAAATAATGTCATGTCAAGCAGTCCAGGGCAAGTACACGACAAGTCGCAAATGTATCTTCTTTCAATTTTTACTGCATCCCGTCGGTATTCCACATGATGTTGGAAAACATAAGGATGAGTTGTTCGCAAAAGGAGTGCTCTGCTTGTTGAGTAGGTGTTCTGATTTATTATCAATGGTGGTGAAATCAGTCAGGTGCCAGAATGCCAATTTTTCACGATATATACATTAAGACTGTTTGTATATTAAGACTGTTTGTAAATATAGAACATGAAAATGTTAAAAAAAGTTGAGCCTACTTCATAAATAAAATAATTTTTTATTTTGGTAATTCTTTAAAAGTGGGGTTCCTGGCGTACAGGCCAGTTTTCATTTTTTGGTGGTAAAAAACAAGCTTACATGTTATAAGTAGTAGTCAAATGAAGGAGGATTTTTAAAATTATTTTATTTAATAATAACAAAATTTTTATTTAGCTTCTTATGCATGTACTATTTCATTGCTTGAAGCGTATTTAAAAATGTTGAACAACAATAAAATTTATTTTAAAAATATATTCGTGAAAAATGTAATTTCAAGCAATCCGCAAGATCATTTTCTTGTTTCGCGAATTATCGTTTACCGTTAGAGAAAACGTCTACATATATTACATTACATTATATTGATTAACAAATCCATTCATGCGGAGTATTTGAAACGTGAATTTAAGTGCAATGTGACAACTATCTGCGACGGATCCTCTTATTCGTAAAGTCTTACAGCATTGGGCTTTAACAAATTCAGCTATTAAGATTGGTGGGCTGGGAAAAACTGTTGCAATTAATGAGGCGTAATTTGGAAAGCGGAAGTATCATCGGGGACGACAGAGAGAAGGAGCATGGTTTTTGGGAGGGATCGAACGTGAACTGAAAACAATATTTATGGAGCAAACACCTGATCGTTCAGCTAAAAGTATATTGGAAATAATTAAAATTCGCCCTGTCACCACCATCATATCGGGTTGCGGAAAATCCTATAATTGTTTTAAAGATGACGGTAATGAAACAGAATAACATGCATATGATCTACGTCAATTAAATACTCCTTTTCTGATTTTTGTCGATTTAAGTAATTATAAAGATTGTTTATCTATACATTTGCTGTATAGACTTACATACCTAACAGTGAGTGATTCCATGAATTTTGTGGATCCAATAATACAGGCACTCATATATATATATATATATATATATATATATATATATATATATATATATATAGTAACGAAAGTACGCACCTGATTTCCTGAACACAGATGAAGAATCCCTCGTCGAAAACAGCATTAACATTGAAATTCTTCCCTCGTTGCCGGCTTTTGTTTCGAGCTCTTGGTTTATTGGTTTCAAGTCCTCATCATCTGCCGGAAATACGAGAGGGAGGCTTTTTCTTTAGCCTCCGCTAAAATCAGAAAGATTATTAAAAAAAAATGAAATAGAAAACAACCATTACAACACGTAGCAGGACAGACGAACAATATCCAATGGCACAAGCGACAACAACAAAGTCACAAGAAAATATTACAACTAACAGCTACAGAAAGGAAACACAATAAGAGACATAATCAAAATAAAAACAAAGCAAAACCACCTCCAGTTCCCAACTCACCTATTCCAACAGATTCCACACTACAGCCGGTCACCATTTCCCCTACCTGGGAAGACTCATGTCGGGAATAGAAGACTCATGTCGGGAATGAAGTCCTACGACGGCCTAGTGGCTGAAAACTATCGCTGGATTTTTTTTTTATACGATGTGGCCAAATCCTAGGGGACAACCCTTTGATCCGTTAGCATGGTTTTGCCGGAAGGGAATTAGGGTAAGGGAAGTGAGGAAACTTTGAGTCTTGTTTGCATTGCTGCGAGCTAGATGGAGTGGAATATTTTAATTTCTTAATAAAAGCTCTCGGTTCGAACCCGGGACCCATGGCATGTTGGTCTTGCCACTCAACGCATTGATCCAACTCCGTCTCCAAAGTTATTTCAAAGGGAAAGGGCTTAAAAGCATAAAACAGTATTTAACTTTTTTTCTATTATATTTTGAAGTTAGTGCAAATTATGCAAACGAAACAGCTGCATACATACCATGGTACAAAGACTATAAGGTAGTCTCCCTCGTCTAAAAAACCTTTACGTGACGTCACCTGGTGCTTTGAATTTAATGGAAAGTAGCGCAGAAGCTGTATGAAATGAGGGATCATTAAATAAAAGATTATTTTAAGTACAAATTTTATGTAATTTTTTTATTTTTTTTTTGCATTGTAAGTGAATGTTTTCATATTTTCATTTAAATTCTTAATACGAAAGTACAGTCTACTTCGAAAAAAGAGTTTTTTTACATTTGCATGTACGTCAATATTTTTAGATAAGCTCAAAAGGTAACTTATATATCCTTCGCTGAATTTAATATTTTCATTGTTTACAATCTGAAATCCTTTTTCAAATCTATAATGATATTTAAAAAGTAAGTTGATGGTTTAATTAAACCTCATTCTGGTAGTTCATCCACTCACGTAAATTAATCATCCGGCTAAATTTTCAATTGCATGAGAGGAAGTTCTTCAAATTCATTTTCTTCGTGACATTTATTAAAAAGTTCGTTTTCTTTAAGTGGAATGGTTTTTAACAGAGCTTGAGTGATAATCTCGTCTTGCTCTGCAGATTTATCTTTCCAGTTTAGTTTCAAAGAAACGTCGTCATCTCTTTCTACATTTGATGAGCTTAGAATTGTTTTATTTCGCCCTATATTTTTGTAGAACGTATCAGTTATGGTACAACATTATATTAAATATAAACTGGAGGAGAAACTAGGTGAAACCATGGTAAAAACAAGATGATTGAGGAAAGAGAGTTATTTCTATATAAAATGACACTACCGCTATTATTTAAACAACCGCGAATACTACAGTAAAACATGCCTATTTCCTTTTAAAACATTAATTCAACTCAATTATATTTTCTTGTACGATCTACTTAGCTGCTCAGAAAGTATTGAGTGGAGCACCACGCAAAAGCACCAAGTGACGCTGAGTGATCAAAAAATGGCGAAGAGCTTTTTTGAGAGAGACTACCTTGTAGTCTTTGTACCATGCATACATAAAATGCCGGATATTCAGTCTATAGAAACATTTATTAATCCGCCTTCCTTCTTCTAAAATGGCTAGTTAGTTTTATACTGTATTTTTGATTGTGGTTAGTTAGTTGTTACGCTTCTACAATGTGTACCGATTTCTAAATCTTTTAGACATAAAATTAAATATATGCTATGCTTTTTAGCACTTTTCTTGAAGTTGGTTCTACGTTTTTTGAAAAAACAAACTATTTTATTTTTCACTTTTAATTGTCAAAAAATATTGCTCGTATGAACAAAGCGATTACAGAGGTAGAATCATCCAAATACGGCCTAGACCTTACGAAATGAATAATCGCCGCCCTGCCATAATCGCGCCCAAAATACTAAATTTTTATCATGGCACTAGGCTAGGAAGGTACGCCATATCCATATTGAAAAATGATCGCTGAAATATGGACCATGCATAATACACATACATGTGGGATCGAGGCTTCTTTATATAAAGGAACTATAAGAACGGAGAATCGGCAACGGCGCTGGTGGCCCAGTGGTTAGGCTAATGGAGTGGAGTATCATGCGCATGGTTTCGGTTCATAGCTAGCTCATCCAATGGTTCTTTTTAATGCTGATGCTAAGATTCATACATACATATTTTTATAAAAACGTATTGTGTAAAAAGGAATCAAAGTCGGTGTACGCGTTAGGAAGTAAGATGCCGTCCTCCCTCCTCAATAATAAGTTTGTTGACAAAAATAAAGAAATCATCCAAATCAGTCCTTGCGTTACGAAATTAGGCTACTCCTCAACTACTCCCACGTTGATGTTTCATGATTCATGTTTCATGTTTATTGTTTCATGTTTAATGATTTTCAGCCTTGTAAGAATGTACGAATAATACGGACGATAAGCTTACTAAGCAAATAGTGAGGGTGCGAAATGCCTAGAGCAGCTAGAGCAAAGTTTTAAATCCATCACCTTCTTACGCAAATAAAGGATGTACCAAAGAGCGATGATTCAACGACCCCATATAAACGTAAATTCTTAAAAATTGATCCTGGGATGGAAAAATATAAAAACAGTGAAATTTTAGCACCTCAACCTAAACATAACTACTTCAAAGCAGAGCGAGTACTTCAAGAAAACTTGCAGATTATTCTGAAATTCCCAATGGTTCCGAATGTTTTGAAATTACCAAAAAGTCAACATTTTCCTAAACGTTCTCCGGAATTCATGTAGTTAATATATCGGTTTTTTATGTTTACTAAATATATATATATATAAAATGTATAAAAATGTATAAAACTAACTAGCCATTTTAGAAGAAGGAAGGCGGATTAATAAATGTTTCTATAGACTGAATATCCGGCATTGTATGTAGCTGTTTTGTTTGCTTTATTTGCACTAACTTCAAAATATAATAAAAAAAAGTTAAATACTGTTTTATGCTTTTTAGCCCTTTCCGTTAAATCCGGGAGACGGAGTTGGATCAATGCATTGAGCCACACGGCCACCATGCCATGGGCCTTGGTTCGAGACCAGATCTCCCTGTGAGCTTTTATTAAGAGATTAAAATAATCCACTCTGTCTCTGGGCTGTTGTCTAGCTCGCAGCAATGCAAAAACAAGACTCAAGCTTCCTCACTCCCATTGCCATAATTCCCTTCAGCATATCACTTCCTGTATAATGGGGCTTTAAGGAGGGCCCATACACCTCTGATAGAGTACCTACGGACAATAGTGGACGAAAATCCAAAATCCTGGGATCATTATCTGCGAACATAAATTTTTTTTTTTTTTTTTATACGATGTGGCCAAATCCTAGGGGACAACCCTTTTATGCGTTAGCATGGTTTTAAGGTAAGGGAAGTGAGGAAACTTGAGTCTTGTTTGCATTGCTGCGAGCTAGACAACATGTACTATAATAGTGTATTTATGTAAAATAATAGTGTATTCATGTACAATAATAGTGTAGACGAAGGTGCTTAATTAACCCCCGACCTTAATGGCTTCACAGCGGATGTCCCATCAAATTTAAAGAGAAACCCAGAACCCGTGCATTACCACGAGAGCTATTATCACCTTTTAAGTTATAAGCTTCAAAAATCTTACTCCACTAGACGGAAAAATCTCTTCTACAACAAAGAGCGCTCAGAATAGTACTATTACGAAGCTGTTTGTCGTAAGAAAAATACCAATCCATATGAGGGACCAACGAGTTCAACGCGCAACACAGGCGAATACTACGTTCCATAAATCTTCATATACTTGAATAGAACTCCCTCATCCGACAAGGAAGACATATCAAAATAAACGTAGCCCTTTTCAACAACGGGTCCCAGCAGTGACGCGGTAATATAGCCGCTAAGCCCACTGAAAATGAAGGTGTAAAAAAGCCCTCTGCGGCCCCCAGGGCGTAAGTAAAGAGTAGCCTACCAAATACAAGAGGCCGTCCATCGAGGTCTTAGATAAGCGGAGGGAACTAGAAGAGAAGACCGGCAAACATTAGATTATGTTATCAAAGTATAAAACAAATATTAGATGATGTTATTAAAAGTACAGACAGCCTGATCGATGTCGGATCTGGTAAATACATTTGCCTAATCATAGCGCAGAAGCCATTCGTAAAGGAGATAAAGATCAGCCGCCTTGAATGTAAAAGAGCAGCCACTTGGGTTGTAGGATGATAGATGGACTCCAGGATAAGGGGATTCCGGCACCTTCTCACCAAAGAGCCACCTGGGTTAGTCGAGAAAATAAGGTCCAGCAACCTTCCCGAGATGTTTGCGACGTCGCTAAACTGCATAAGAACCGCGGAAGCACAGATGTCCAGGAAGTATAGAATATATTGGGGGCATACAAAACGGAAGGCAGCAGCCCTACAGTCTCGGAGGATTGAATCCAACCGAATAGGGATAGGCGATCTTCGATTCGATCTCGGCGGATCGATTTTTAGCCTTCGATCTGCCGATTTTTGAATCGATTTTTCGCGGGACCGATTCGGCTCGAATCGATTTATTTATTTTCGATTCCCATTAATTTAAGACCAGACGCGGTGGTCTAATAAAACTGAGCAAGCTCACGTGGAAATTTTTTCGCATCAACATTAATTTGTGTAATAATCCTGCAAATTTAAAATTTCGTACCTAAAATATTGTAAATGTTAGATAAATGCGTTACGGATCTCTAAAATATGGTAATGTTATCTGTATGAGTGAGTACTATGAGTATCTATGCTGCCAAACAGTGTAGTTGGCAGCATTTAATTTTAGTGCATCCCTGGTTAAATCTAAGGCCATTGAAAATTTCTCGCCGCTTACTAGCATAGGTGTTAGGTCTGCACACTCCGCCCTTCACCTATATGGTATCCAGCCTGTAGCAAGGTCTTCTTTTGAACTATCATCACTCATTTTTAACCGACTTCCCAAAAACAAAGAGGTTATAAGTTCGACGCGTATGTTTTTTTTTATTTATTTATTTTTTTTATGTCTGACCGGGCATAACTTTGTAACGCGTCCACCGATTTTGATGATTCTTTTTTTGTTGGGTAGAGTATGCTCACCGATTGGTACCATGACAAAAAAATTTTTGGTAGGGTGGGGGTGGGGAGTGGGGCTGAAACCTAACTTTGTAACGCGTGGTTCGATTTGGATGGTTTTTTTTTGTTGTACATAGTATAATCCTCCATTCCTAATAGGAGAAAAACAATTGGCCTAGGGTGGGGGGAGGAGGGAGGGGTAGTCTAACTTTTTAACGCGTAGACCGATTTGGATAATTCTTTTTCTGTTGGGTAGAGTATGTTCCGTGGTTGATACCAGAAGAAAAAAATTTTGGGGGATGGGGGTGGAACCTAACTTTGTAACGCGTGGTCCAATTTCGATAGTTCTTTTTCTGTTGTATAGTTGTAGTATGATCCCTCATTGCTAATAGGAGAATAATTTGGTCCTATGGTGAAAGGTGTGGGTGGGGGGGAGGGGTATTCTAACTTCTTAACGCGTGGACCGATTTGGATAATTCTTTTTCTATTGAGTAGAATATGATCTTTGGTTGATACTACGAGAAAACAAATGTTGCTGTGGTTGGGTTCGGAGAAGGGGGGTGGAACCTAACTTTGTAACGCGTGGACCGATTTTGATGGTTCTTTTGCTGTTGTATAGAGTCTGATCCCCCATTGCTAATAGGAGAATAATTTGGTCCTATGGTGGTGGTTGTGGAGGGGGAGGGGTAGTAAATTCGTAACGCGCGGACCGATTTTGATGATTCCTTTTCTGTTCGGTAGAGTATGTTCCTTGATTGATACTTTGAGAAAAAAAGTTTAGTGGAATGGGGGTGGGGTAGGGGGTTAAAACTAACTTTTAACGCGTGGACAGATTTGGATGGTTCTTTCTTCGTTTTATAGAGTCGGAGACACTAAAAAGTGACAAATAAAATAGTTTTTAAAAAAAAAGTTGAACCGACTTCACAAAAGGCGCTAAAAAAATTTTGAAGTCGGTGCAAATTAAACAAATAAAACAACTACAGAACCACAATTGAAAATAATACATGATACTACCTGAACGTTTCAGCTTACGGGATCATAAGATATGACGATTAAATATTTTTGTTGTAGTTGTTTGGTTTGTTTGATTTGCACCGACTTCAAAATTTCGTAATAGATACAAAATTAAAAATTATTTTATGCTTTTTAGCGCCTTTTGTGAAGTCGGTTCAGCTTTTTTTTAAAAAACTATTTTATTAGTTCTTGGAGAAGAAAATATAATTTATTGTAATGTGAAGTTCACCGGTTTTTGCTAGTTATGGCAAATTGAGCCAAATGAAGCGGCACAAAATTTGTGCTTCTCGAAATTGAAATGTCAAAATTAATGGAATCGATCTTTTTAGGGCGATTAATCGATCTTCGAAATCGGAAAAACATTACAGATCGATCCGTTCTGAATCGATTTTCTCGGTTCGATCCCCCATCCCTACAACCGAATGTCTTCAGCTTCATCAGAGGGCAGCAGGGCATCGTTCATACGATCCAAGGACACAGAAAGCGATTCAAATACACCTGTGAGTAAGCAAGGGGGAAATTAGATAGTGCAGTCATATAAACTTTTTTGAGCGAACCTTAGGGTGACTCTGCTCGATTTAGCAAGGGATGCCGGCTACGATAACGCAAAGCACCCCACTATCAACCGAAGCACATAAATCCATAAAGCTCGGCGTCAGAAATGCCGTTGCATAGCCAGGTCGCGGTCAGACAAATGACGTCGAAGTCAGAAAAGCTGGAGGGTTAGGACAAATGCAAGGTTTTGGAGCGCGACTCGGTTACATGGGAATAAAAAAAGTATACCTACTAGCTACTGTCTTTTTACACATTTTTAAAGGGGAAGGAGTTAGGGTTTAGATTTAAGCTTTATTTTTATTATCTAAAACACTTGGTAAATAATTAATTACTCAAGCCGACTTACATTTTCGCGTTGTCAGCATTTATATTCGTGTGGGGCCTGGTGAAGTTATTTATTTAATTCTGCCAAGCAAAACAGAGTGTTACTTACATCAGTTTTGTCTTTCAAATTAAAGAGTATAAAGTACTAATTTTACTATTACAACAGTTTTGTTTCTTTATTATTAAATATATAAAACACAACAGTTTGGTGTTTTCTCTTTACCGTAACCCCGAAGTGCACTCTGACAGCACTTTGATTTAACTGATTCAAACAAACTTATAATTATAAGTCAGTTCTCAATTGTAACAAATCAATTTCTAATGAAACAAAAAAAAAGAAAAAAGCTTTGGACGTTTTGGGAACATACGGTTTTAAAATGAATTCTTACCAAACAATTCGAATGCAAGAAAACGCATTATATAAATGGTGATTCTATTAATTGCAATTTTATGTGAAAATTTGGTAATTTAATTTTAATTACAAAACCTTAAAATTATCGTAGCAATCTTAACATTTGATAAGGGATAATAAAGAAAATATATGAAACTTTTTGGGTCTCGTAAGTTGTATTGTTTTATTATTAGAGCCCATTAAAGATTTAATGGTAAATGTAAGAATTTTTCAATTAGCTGTTAAAATTTCATGGCTAATGGAAAAACTTTTCAGATAACCAATGAAATTTGACTGTAAATGAATTTAAAAATATTGCATGTTTTGCAACTCAGCATCGTACCGGAGAAATAAGGACTATTTAATTTTTTAGGAGTGCGTATATTAATAATAATATATTATATTGTAGGTTGCTGGAGAATGGACGGACGAGTTGAAGCCTTCTAGGATACGGTGATCCTCATCTGGATATTCTCAAGTGTTAGTTACACCTCCAAGTGTTAGCAACCGGGCAATGCATCCTAAAATGTAGCCAAGTAACTAATGCGGGAGGAGATAACCTCTTGAAAAATCCCCCTAACTCCAAGAGAGTCTGCAGTGTTGCGTCCCCTCTGCAGGACCCAGGGGTAATTGGGTCGCGAATGGCGTTTTCCTCGGGCGCTTCTGTGGTAGTGGAGGTGGATTGTATGGGAGACCCCAACAGGTTGGCTATACCCACGGTACCCACAACACAACAGAAGCAGTTTTGGGAGAATTACCTTTCAAAGAACTGTGGCGGCTATGGAGGCTGGCTCGCTTCCACCGGCTGAAACTGCTGTAGCAGTCCAGGAGAAGGGTGCCATTGGCGTAATAACAACTAGCACTTCTTCAGGTGCGGCGGTGCAGAGACGGGAGACTCTAACGAGTTGGCTATCTCCGCGATACGCACACCAGGAGAAGATGCAGATCTGCCTCCCAAAGGGTTAGCTGCGGTTAATCGGGAGGGGGTTTCTTGTCCTGGCTCAGGACTAAAGCGTTACGGCCTGGAACCCTTCAATGCCGTAGGCAGAGAAGGGATGAAGGTTGTAACTAACGCATGGACCAAAAAGGAACACTGGAAACGGTGGGAAAATATGGATTTATGCAGATCTGCCCTCCGTAGGGTTAGCTGCGGTTAATCCGGAGGGGGTTCCTTGTCCTGGATCAGGACCAAAGCGTTACGGCCTGGAACCCTTCAAGGGGTAAATGATGTAACTAACGCATGGACCAAGAAGGAACACTGGAGACGGTAGAAAATCATGGATTTATGCAGATAGGCTAGGATTCTAGCAGTGACCCAGGAAACCGAGGTTAGTGGCGACAGTGGGATAACTGGATACTCAGTTGCCCCCACTAAGGGAGACTGGGAGCGGACGAAAAGGGACCCGGTTATGTGGTCTGTTTCGACTAATCCCCAGAGAGGTGTTTTTAGTGAGTAAGAATCTCACACTACCGGAGGGCACGGGCTGTCTGGTGTCTTTTGGAAGATTTTCACCTCTCCCGCAAAAAAAAAAATATTATATTGTAACATGGCTGGGGCTCTCCGGGATCGACGGATTAATTAAGATAATTATTTCTAGTCTTATTTGTTCATTTCACAATTTTCTTCACAATTTTTCTTTACACTTTACCGTTTAACTTTACTTATTTAGACTTACAACTTCACCGGTTTAAACACAACTAATCCTTCACAGAGTAACATTAGGCTCCTACTCAGCCCTATTTACAACTTGATTTCGTTTTCATGTTGAACAAGCATTATATAATATATATATATATATATATATATATATATATATATATATATATATATATATATATATATACGCTGGAAAGCAATTTTGTTTTATATCAAAAGTCCCTGTTTAAGGCGTATTGCATCCAGCCTCTCCCGTATTTTTGTAGATTCATTCCCAATTCGGCTAAGTAAATCCTCCCTATTGTTAACTGAACTTGAATAAACTTCATCCTTCATTGTTCTCCATTAGAAAAAGTCCAATAGGGTAAGTTCTGGAGATGTAGCAGGCCAAGGAATCGATGAACCTCCTCCAATCCAGCGGTTAGGAAAGTTGTCACTCAGTATTACCTTCACAATGTTAGCCGTATGCACTGGTACCCCATCGTGTTGGTGAGACATTCCTCTAAGATTATCCATAGGGTTCTCCTCTATTAGATCTGGCAGTGTTTTGTCCAAAAAGTCTGCATAAATTTTACTATTAAGCACTTGCGGCAAAACCAATGCTAATACCAAATGGTTGCCGATGATACCAGCCCAAACATTGACACTAAATCTCTGCTGGAATGAGGTCACCTTTGCCTTGTGTGGGTTAGTGTTCGACCAGGTATGGAGGTTATGGAAGTTTGTGGTATCATTCGTAATCCCTCTCGATGAATAACCTTAAACCTTAGATCACAACACTCCTAATCGCCTTTTGACTCGTTTTGTGCTCGTCTCAGGGTCCTGCCTGACGATTGTGATTATTTCCTGCTCGACGTCGGCAGAAGTTCCCGAAGTTTCGGGTCGTGTCTCCATGTTGTGTGAAGTTACACTTCCTATTTCTCTTAACCTTTGGAAAGTCCCTCTTTGGGGTGCTCGCGGGTTAGGGAATCTCCTTTGATATTCCAGTACATCCGCTCTCTCGTTTCCGTCTACTACACCATAAATGTAAATAATATTCGCGTATTCGTCAAATGTAAATTTTACCATTTTTTAATAATTTTTGCTTAAAAACACCCGTACTTATCGATTTGTTTTTCAACTACTACCGACCCTTTTTTACAGCAAAATTTTCATCAGGTAGGAGTAACAGAACGCCAGGATACAACGGTGTGAGTTCTAGGTAACACAAGCTAATATCTGCAATAAAGCAAAAACTTACGCTAACATTTTTATAACTTTTTTGCAGCAATAATGATAGTTATTTTTTAGCGTTTGTTTGATGGGTAGATCAAGAGATAAAAATGAAAGAGTAATGTGCATACCATGAAAAACTGAAATTTATGAATCACCCTGTAACTCCCAAATGGCTAAGATTGCCCCCCCCCCTCAATTTTTTGTTTGTCTAGTTGAGATCTATCACCCCACTCATTTTGGCAAATCAGATCTGATACACCATGTATATATTGGAACAAGAAAGTATAATTTTATCAGCGTATGTTTTTATACGCATATACCTAAATTTATAAATTGAAGTGATCAATAAGACAAAAAGAGCAAAATAAAAAATATCTAACAACTAGTTGATGCCGCGATTTTGACCACACTTAACACTCGTATATAGTAACATTTGGCAATTTTCAAATTTATAGGCCTTAGAGTTCCGAAGATTTTCTGAATACTTAGTGGTATTTCCATTTTATACATATATGGGGCATTACATGTGCAGCTTTCTTTTTTAATTCCTGCTCCCTTCTCATTTTGTCTAATCCTGAAAATTTCAATCGTTATTAACCCGAAAGCTACTGCACATTTAAAAAACTTATTCTGTGTTTTGTTCATAATTAGTTAAAATTTCAGAAGCATTACAGACAAATTTTGAAAAAAATTCTTATGTGTTTTTCATTTTTTCGTTGGAGTAGTCAGTCCCCCAAACAGGGAGCATTATGAATTTTTGATTTTTTTTTCAAATTCTCCTAGGAGTACGACAATTTTAATCTCAAGACTAAGATAGGTCGATTTATTTTCTGAAAGATAGAAATTGAAGAAAATTGTTTAATATTGATGAAGAAGAAAAAATATGTAATATTTATTATATGTTATTATACAAGCACACATAAAAATTTATGCGGAAAGAAAAAAAGACATGGCGATGCAACTCCTTCGAATGGAAATAAAAATAACTCTTTTTATTTTAAATTATGCCGAACAATGGTAGCAGTGAAAATTCCTTGAAGGACTTTAAATAATGAAAAATGGAGAGATTTTCTTACATAAATATGGAAAAAAATGTTCCTAACGAATGTACGTTTAGGAAAAATTATGTAGGCGAGTGTTACAAAGCAAAAATAAAATAAATTCGTAAATATATTGCCAATATTTCTGTCTGGATATCTGTGAACGAAAATAATAATAAGGCTAGACGATGAGTATCAAATTTGGTAGCGGAAAACTTATCCGAAAATGATATAACTCGTTCTCATCGTTTAGTTTTCAAGCATTTAGAACAAGTAACTTACACAACTGCTTTTTCGGTGAACAAGAGATTATTGTCTTTATGGTTCAGTGGTAACGAGGAAAAAGTCAGGTTATTAGTAACATATGTATATAGGGTTACTGGAGAATAAACTTACGAATTGAAGCCTTCTAGCATACGGCGATTCTCATCTAGTCACTCTCAAGTGTTAATAGGGAATAAGGGAAGTACATCCTAGAACCCAGGGGTAATTGGGTCGCGATAGCCGTTTCCTCGGGCATTTCTGTAGGAGTGGAGGTGGAGGGTATGCTAGACCCTAACAGGTTGGCTTTACCCACGGTACCCACAACACAACAGAAGCAGCTTTGGGAAAATTACCTTTCTAAGGTTCTGCGGCAGCAGTGGAGGCTGGCTTGCGCCGGCTGACACTGCTGTAGCAGTCCTGGAAGAAGGCCATTGGCAAAATTATAACTAGCATTACCTCAGGTGCGGCGGTGGCAGAGATAGTAGACTCTAACGAATTGACTTTCTCCGCAATACACGCACCAGTAGACGATGCAGACCTGCCATCCGAAGGGTTAGCTACGGTTACTTGTTCTGCCTCTGGACTAAAGCTTTATGACCTAGAACCCTTCAATGCCGTAGGTAGAGAAGGGGTGAAGGTTGTAAATAACGCATGGACCAAGAAGGAACACTGGAGACGGTGGGAAAACATGGATTAGTGCAAATAGGCTAGGATTCTAGCAGTGACCCAGGAAAGCGGGGATAGTGGCGACAGTGGGATAACTGAATACTCAGTTGCTCTCACAAAGGGAGACTGGGAGGGGACAAAAAGGGATCCGATTCTATGTGGTCTGTTTCGGCTAATCCGCAGAGCGAACCCTAGTTAAACCCAGGAAGTGTCTGGTCCCATATTGGGTGGCTTCCTGGTTGGCGTCTGTTCCCCATGTTAGGGACGGCCGTTTTAACAAACCTGGCAGTAGGTATGAAATGCATCCCATTTATAATGGATCGAAATAACAGAGTAGCCTCGGATCGGGTTTCGCTGAAGAGTCGGACTGGAGTCAGACGCAACGATGCTCAGTCCTCCGTGCTAGACAATAGAGCGAGTGGCACTATCATACGGGTTGGTAGGCCACAAGAACGTCCCTGGACCCTGACATAAGTTTTTCGCAGACAACAAATCCGCTTTTGCCAGCGACCACGAAATAGGCACTTGACGTTAATATGTCCATCATGCACACATGCTACAAAATTACAAAACTCGAAACAGACGCAACTTCTTATCGACAGATACTACATAGGGCATTCATGACGGAATACTCTAATACGAACGTGACAGTAAAGAGAATCGCGGGCCAAAGGCGTTTAGTAGGTAGGAATAACCTACTTGCTCCAAACATTCTGCAAGAGATTAAGGACTAAGGGTCTAGAGACCTGCAGAACAACGCCACATCGGACATCACACCAAACACTAATACACTCCCACATCACAGCACACCACAAAACCACATCGCACCACCCCACAACACCACACTATAATTCATTATCACGTCATGACACACCTTCATACCACACTACACCAACATCTTCTCCAAACAACATTAACGAGCGACTTGCAGACGAAACTCCGCATCACAGTGAAAAAAATTCACAAAATTTTAGAATAACAAAATCTTCACACTAATAGAGACACAACAAACGTAACACTGGTCAACATTTAGTTAAAAAAAAACACCGGATACTACCTAAGTACAAAGGGGTTTTGGGGGTAGCTGAGTCTGAATCCGGTGTCATTTGACCTCCACCACGTCAGTTTCAAGGTCATTTGATGGTCAAACTAAGAAAAGGTGGTTGAAAATGTTTGAAAAAAATCATACATAGGTTTCTGGGGTCACTGAGCCCGAATCCGGTGTTCACTTACCCTTAAAAGACATCCAGAGGTCATTTAAAGTTCATTCTGTGGTCATTTCAAGGTTAATTCGAGAAGATATGAGGAGAGAACATTAAAAGAGTTGACCTCCACCACGTCAGTTTCAAGGTCATTTGAAGGTTTTGAAGGAAATGTGTATGCCCTTCTACCAATTGCTCATTCCGTTGAAGAATACCATAATTTTGAATTGTTATTGCAAAAATTAAAGTACAATGAACATGATTGGCTACTTTGTGGAGACTTGAAGATATTTACAATTTTACTAGGGCAACAATCTGGAAATACATCGTATCCGTGCTTTATTTGTGAGTGGAATAGTCGAGCTCGAGAACAGCATTATGTGATTATTATAGCTTCCAGTTTGATGGTTGATTGACGAATGAAGATATAGTTTTGTACAATCACGCAAAATCGAGAGAGGATGGTAGGCAGAAAGGTAAGAAGACAAACTTACAGGGAGGCAGACAGACTATCAGTGGTCAGGGTGGCAAGAAAACAGACAAATATAAACATTTAGTCATTTAGTCAGACAGGAAGATAGACAAAATTAGCGACAGAAAGTCAGGTAGAAAGGCAGGATGTCAAGTAGATGTACAGAGAGAAAATGCAGGCGGACGATAAATACAGACTAATAAGCAAACACACAGGTGTGTAGGAAAAAAGTCCG
This sequence comes from Leptarthrus brevirostris, assembly GCA_964036015.1. Taxonomy (NCBI): domain Eukaryota; kingdom Metazoa; phylum Arthropoda; class Insecta; order Diptera; family Asilidae; genus Leptarthrus; species Leptarthrus brevirostris. Next base: position 48,661,853 of record OZ038371.1, read on the forward strand.
ACAGATATACCGACAATAAGTAGGCAGGTGAGCATTCGCATAAATTTATTCCCATATTTTTCACCTCCTATTCTTACTTTAACCTTCAAGTGACCTTGAACATGAGGTGATAGAGATCAACCGACACCGGAATCGGAATCAGCGACCTAAAAAACCTATGTATGAATTTTTCAGATTTTTGGACAGCTTCCCCTTTTCTCAAATTAACCTTTAAATGACCACAGAATGACCTTTAAATTACTTCTGAATGGCTTTCAAGGGTAAGCGAACACCGGATTTGGGTTCAGTGATCCCAGAAACCTATGAATGATTTTTTTAAGATTCGTTCAACCAGCTTTTCTTAGTTTGGCCTTCAATGACCTTGAACATGAAGTGATAGAGGTCAACCGATACCGGATTCAGACTTAGCGACCCAAAAAACTTATGTAGGAATTTTTTCAAAATCTTTTAATGTTCTCTCCTCATCTCTTCTCGAACTAACCTTGAAATTACCACAGAATGACTTTTAAATGACCTCTGGATGTCTTTTAAGGGTAAGTGAACACCGGATTCGGGCTCAGTGACCCCAAAAGCCTATGTATGATTTTGTCAAATTTGTTCAACCACCTTTTCTTAGTTTGACCTTCAAATGACCTTGAAACTAACGTGATGGAGGTCAACTGACACCGGATTCAGACTCAGCGACCCCCAAAACCCCTTTGTACCTAGGTAGTATCCGGTGTTTTTCTTTAAACTAAATGTTGACCAGTGATAATTATTAAAATGTACATAGATACAATTGTTCAAAAACTTTCGGCGCTCTCCACTAGATTAAAAAGATACAAAAAATTTACACACAGAAAACCACAGAAGACACTATTCACTCACAATGAAAAAAATTCTTACAGATCACTTACAAATAATCCAAATTCAAACAATAGCCCGTCAAGTGAACTACCCTCCGAAACTGATATGGTCGAATTTTGGTCATCTATTTTGTCAAAAGGAGGCCAACGTAACCCGAATTCTGGTTGTATTGAAACAAAAAAAAAAGTATCAAAGAGATCTGTAAAATGTCAGAACTACAGATATCGATGACATTACTAACGGACGTCATACAGGGTACCTATAATTGGAAGGCTCCAGGCATCCGGAATCCGGAAACACCCCCGAAGTTTTTAACGGAGGAAACCACATACATGCTACCACAAAACACTAATAACACCACAGAGTCATCTAAAAGGGATTCCGATAAGGATCGTTGGATGTAAGGAACAGGTTCTCATCGACTCAGTGATCCTGCGACAACCCAAAGCTGCTCATAAGAATATACATACAGCATATATCGATTACAAGAAGGCGTTTGACTCTATTCCGCACTCTTGGCTGGTCGATATGCTGAATGTATTCAAAATACACCCAACATTTATACACGTCCTGCAACACATAATGCAACACTATAACACAAAAGTATTTATAAAATACAAAACACGCAGTTAACGACACCTCCGATTTCAATCAGTCGATGTATATTCCAAAGAGACTTTTTGAATCCGCTATGGTTTTGCCTTTGAGTATCTCGGAGGAGTAGAAAAGTGGCGAACGTCCCTACGGAGAGCATCTCCGCTTGCAAGCAAGTAGGGGTTCTCGATGCATTGAATTCGCCCGGTGCTGCGTCTATCCCCGGGAACACTCAGTTTTCAGTGTTCTAGTTATCCAAGATTTTCGGTTAGTTTACGTAAAATTTAAAGATATTTTTCAAATTTGAAGGAATTCTTTCTGGAGCTACCACTTACCGGGTGACTTTCTAAACTATCTGTTCGTTTTTTATTCAGTTTTACTAATTCTGATCTACGCTGTTTATAGTATTATTGTCCGTTGTTTTTTATCATTTGTCTATCATTCTTGCTCTTTTATTCTTCTTGTTAATTTCATTGCTTTTGTTCTTTATTGTTCGTGTTTGTTTTATTTTTCTCGTTCGTTTATTGTTCCTAAACCATTTGTTGTTTCTTTTGTATACAATTTACAGGTAGTTTCTATTTTAGCTAGTTTCTATTTTGTTTCATTTTTCAGCATTTTTTAAAATTTACATTTATAACGTTTGTACCAATATAAAGTACACTATTTTCATAACAAAAATTATTATTATTAGAAATTGAGGTGAAGTACAACTGCAACCAGCTCTAATGCCTTAAATAGTCATTTGAAAGTAAATATGGTTTAAGAAGACTTTCGTTTTTTCTTTGTTCCAATATGACGGTGTATTGTCCCAATATTGAGGTTTAAGTACTTTTAAATCTGTAGGCAGAGACCGGGCCTACCGTATTGTCTGACTTAGATAAAGTCATTGTTTGAACGAAATTGCTAGCCAACTAAACAACTATATATACTCTAAAGGTCAAATTTGGTCTCTCTATCAAATTTTAGAAATATTTTTAAGCAGAAAAACAGGCATGTGGAATAATTTACCAACTTAATTTTCTCACGTGTTATAAGCCCGAAATTTTCAGAGGAAGCTTTCACTCAGAACCTTTTAAACCATTTGCTTTCTCCTTAATTAAAAAATTATTAATTGAATATTATTTAATATTTTTATTTATAATAAAATTTAAAAAATTGGTAAAGCGCATGTTAGACAAACACATGATAGGGTTCCGTAGCGTTGCTTTAAAGTTTTTCAGAAACTATATTTGTTACAGTGCTCGTTATGACTTTCATTGAAAGTACTAGCTAAAGATTACATGGAATTTCTAGAGATATTTTGCATCAATAGGTTAAAAATTAGAGTAGGTGGGTAAACACTTTGTGCCGGTTTACACATTTCGCGCAGTGTTCACTTTTGTCGCTCCTCAAAGAAAAATTTTTTCACACGTATAGTTTTGAGTTGACTTATTGACATGGTAATGTGTATATATGAAATGAATAATTCCAACACTTTAAAATAAAATGTACGAAGTGACAAAAGTGTGGTGAAAATAACCGTATAAACGGGAACTTTGCAAGCAAATATGTGATTGAAAGGTTAAAATCAAAAGTTCAAATGAAAAGGTTCTATGAGAGGGAGATTAAAAAATTATTTTTCCAAAAATCTCATCAACTATGCTTTTGTAGCCTCCAGTATACCAAATGTCATCTTAAGGGGGTCCTCTACTCTCGAGGCCTGAAATTGAGCGGTTTTTTGGGGAATAAATTGCGAAGGATCTACTGAATACATTTAAAAATTTTTTTTTTTTTTTTTTTATTTCGAAGATACATGTTGTGACTTTTCAATTTTACTTTTGAAGATGAAAAAAACTAACTATCGCGACCTTGAAACGTCATTGATGACATTGATGTTAAAACTGCATGGGTCCCGCTTAAGCACAGTTGTGGCCAATTGGGTAATCTGTAATCTGAAAATTTATATTCTTTATAATCATAGATACGTTGGCTGTGTTTTCCCGTGACAGATTTTTTTTATTTTGCAATTTGTAAAAGTTATGCAACAATTTGTAAAAATTTCAAATTTTACGTCATTTTTTGACCTATTAGAGGCTATAAAAATGGAACAAAATAAAATTTTGCAAATCGTACTCGGGAAAACATAGCGGTATGTTTTCTGAACAATTGAAAAAGAAAAATTATTGAAATCGGACCAATGCTTTTATGAGAAGTCTTACTCGGCAGCTAAAAAAACACTACTTTCGGGAAAACGCGTTTAATGATAAATTACGGTGTATAACTTGATTGTAGTAACTTACGAGTTAATCTGCTATACCGGGGCCGTAGAGTTCTCCTTCCTCATCACGTTGATGTTTTTAGTTGTCCACATTCTTCTCAAGAACGGACCGGTAAATTTTTTAGACAATGATTTTTAACTGGAAAAGCGCCGTCGTGACGCGACGCGCTTAGTTTCTCGGAAACGGCCGGAGACGGGTACCATTCTGTTCCCAGAAACATGCAAAGGAACGTGATTTTCATGAAATCCTTTCTATGGCGTATTCTCAGATACATATAGATTGAAATTAAAAAAAAAACAAAAATCGATTTTTTGAAACCGCGAGAGTAGAGGACCCCCTTAATAGGTTTATAAATGAGGGCTGTAACACACAGACGGATCGAAACTATAATGGTTCCTAGCAGCTTCTGAACCGTAAAGCCTAAACCTCAACTGCATAAGCGCTCGGGGATAATGTGAAACTTTTTTCGACTTTGGTCATTAATAAATTTAAAATAATTAAGAAGGTGAAAAAGAGTAATGAAAAACATTAAATCAATTTTCAAAAGTTACAGCGGTTGCTAGAGGCTTATGGCAACTAAAGTGTGCTAGTCAATAAATAATTAAATAAATGATAAAATAAAAAAATTCGACTGCGTTAAAAAATATCAACTGAAAAGCGAAAACCTCTTATATTCCATATAAATGTATAATAGCAATATATTTTAATTCACACCTTTTAGTTTATTAAACTTCCTGTCAAAATGGTAGTATAAAACTGTTATATATATATATATATATATATATATATACAGTATGCGACAAAATTATAGATACCCCAAAAAAAATTTCCCATTCTATAAGAATTATTTTTATGACGTGCACTCTTACTCAAGTCAAACACATAAAAGTGTACTTACATAAGTCTCCAATGCACATGCATGTAAGAAGTCCAGTTGAGCTTTATTGTAACAAACAGCATTAAGGGGTTACATAAGTTTCAAGGCTTCAAAAAATCGAATTTTTTTTGTCTTATTAAATTCTGGAGAATATTGTCCTAAATTTTCAAGTCGATCGGAGTAATAGTTTCCGAGATAAAGGCTTGGGAAGTTGCGCGCTCAAAGCCAGTTGGGCTCAGCGCGCCGCAGGTATATTGCAACAGCGGCTCATCTGTTGTTTGTCTGTCTATCTTATCTGTTTCTTTCACTTTCACTTTCATCACAGACAAGAAAAAAAGGATGCCCTGGACATTGCAGCTGCAGCAGGTCCTTTACTTTATGGGCCAGGAATCAATGATTCTATGTAAGTTGAAAAAAAAATTTTTTTCCAGTTTTATTGTTACTCAAATCTTAAAACGCGTTTTTCTCGAAACTGTATTTTCAAAGTCGGTTGTCAAGACTTCTCGAAAACTACTGAACCGATCTTGATGAAATTTTACATACGTCTGCGAGATATTATTGGCATGGACTTAGACGACGGATTTTTTTTAATTGCAACTATTAAAAAAAAAAAAATTTAGAGTAAATTTTACCGAAATTTTTAATTTTTTGTAAAAAGGTCTGCCAAAGATACAATTATCACTTTATTTTTTTTCCCTTCGTCCAGATTCTAGTTTAAGGTCAGTGGTCCTGTCATGAGTTTTGCTGTCAACGCGCAAGCACCTTTTTTCCGGGGGTCACCGGGAATGACGTAGCAATGGCAGAGTTTTAAATATTTTTGTACAACAATTTCAGAAATTCTTTTTCAAAAGTGTGTATATTTAAGGCAGTAAAAAGTTTAAATGAAATATTTCATTTTTTATATAAAAAAAAATTGTTAAAAATAAGCCGTTTTTTACCCGAGGAAACCCATGTAACCCCTTAAGTATTAAATTAAATTTGTTAGCAGTTGCTAAAAAATAAATTTTGAAAAAGTCTATTCGTTTTTCACTTTTATAAAGTAAAGGCGAACTTTTTCTACTCAAGGGTATGTATACTTTTGTCGGATACTATATAAATATATATATATATGTATATATATATATATATATATATATATATGCTTGGAATAAGCTATACAGGATGTTTCAGATGTGACGCGCCAAAATGAGTAGGATGATAGAGCTCAACTAGACAAACGAAAAATTTTTTGTATGGCAGGGGGGGGGGGGGGGTGGCAATCTCAGGCGTTTGGGAGTTACAGAGTGATTCATAAATTTCAGTTTTCCATGGTATGCACATTACTCTTTTATTTTTATCAAAGCGACATCAAACAAACGCTACTATCCCAATGACCTTTCCGAAATTTTCAACAATCTTGACCAAACTACTACCATTACAGGTACAGTCACTTCCAAAGTGAAAAAAATGGTTTGCAATTACCTAAAGTTTATATCCCAAATTTTCCCTGAAATTCATGTAATTAGTGCACACCTTTTTTATTTCTATTGGATTGCCCATCTTGTTACCTTTCCAAAAAGGTGCAACATGTCTACGTAGAGAAAATATGTAGAAATTTATACGTAGAAATCCTATCGGAGAATATTATAAAAATCAACAAATTCAAGAAATTAAACTCAAATAAGTTCTAAGATACTTTTCATTGAATTTAAAAATAATTTCAATTAATCTTGATAAGTAAAAGAAGCCGTTCAAAATGCGATCCTTCATTGTTCCAATGGGGTAAGGATTGGAGATCTAGCACTGAATCTCTGCTGGAATGAGGTCACCTTTGTCCTCTGTGGATTAGTTTTCGACCAGTTTTTGCAGCTTACGGAAGTTTTTGATACCATCCTTGGTGAACTGAGATTCATCTATCTACAGAATTCGGTTCAGAACGCTCTGTCGTCAATGTCGCGTTCCAGAAGCCAAGTGCTAAATTTCAGTCTTCTCTCGGTATCTCCTTCTAGTAGTCCTTGGGCTAGGAGGTGGTGATATGGACGTAATAATCCTCCATTAATAGGCCTCCAAACCTTAGATTAAGACACTCCTAATCGTCTTGCGACTCGACTCTTGCTCGTCTCGGGATATTGCCTCACAATCGTGATTATTTGCTGCTCGACGTCGGCAGAAGTTTCCGAAGTTGCGGGTCCTGTCACCCTGTCGTGTGAAGTTACACTTGCTGTTTCTCTTAACGTTCGGAAAGTCCGTGTAAATACCCCTCTTGGGTGTTTGCCGATTAGGAAATCTCCTTTGATATTCCAGTATAGCCGCTCTCTCGTTTCCGTCTACCACACCATTAATCTAATAATATCCGCGAATTCCTCAAAAGTACATTTTCAACTATGATAGATATTCCTGCTGACTGACCCTTTTTTATAGCAAAATTTTCATCAGGTACAAGTAACAGAACGCCAGGATACAAGGGTGTGAATTCTAGCTAACACAAGCTAATATCGGCAATTAAACAAAATTACACTAACATTTTTATAACTTTTTTGCAGCAATAATTAAAATTAATTATCTGTAAACCCAAAACAAGAATTTTCGACTTTTTATCTTTAAAATTTTGTTTCTTTAAAGAATTTCCTACCTAAAGTGCAATAAAATAATCAGGTACTCAGGCAGTTCTAAGGATGCAATTTTTCTAGTCCTGTGTCTACCTTGCTACGTTGCATCTTTTTGGAAAGGCTGTAAGATGGGCAATCCAATAAAAATAAAAAAGAGAAATACTAATAACATGAATTTCGGAGAAAATTTAGGAAAATGCTGAATTTGAGGTAATCACAAACCATTTTTCACTTATGTACGTGCAATGGTATGATTTATATCAGTAGTGTTGACATTTTGGAAAAGGGCATTTGGATAGTTGTTTTTTAGCGTTTGTTTGATGTGGCTGTGTGGGGTAGATCAAGAGATAAAAATAAAAGAGTAATGTGCAAACCATGAAAACCTGAAATTATTTTATGCTTTTTAGCGCTTTTTGTGAAGTCGGTTTAAATTTTTTTTAAACATTTTAATTTTTTACTTGTTAGTGTCTTCATATATACGACTCGAAGAATGCTGCTCGTACGAATTTCAAAAGTTGCAGATGTAGTGCACTAACAAAATGATCCAAATCCGGCAACATATAACGAAATAAGTCACGGTCAACCTTTAGTGCTCGATAAAGCAAACAACTTTGCGTTGTTTTTTTAGGGCGCCTTTTCATCAGTCAATTTTGTGCCTTCCCTGGAAGAGTTTGGTCATATCCAGGATCGTCCCGCTGCCTCCATTGCTTTGCTTATTCTCGTGATATTATCATGGATGGTATCAAAGAACTTAAAATAGACTTTTCTTTTGGCCCTGATGGTGTTCCACCTGCATTCTTAAGTTGCAGTTCTGAAGCCCTACTCACTCCACTGGAACTCATCTTCAACAAATCTCTTCAAGCCGGTAGATTTTCTACGCTTTGGAACAGCTCCTTTATAATTCCTGTTTATAAAAAGGGGCATAAAAACTTAATAACAAATTATAGGCAAATCGCGAAGCTTTCCTGCATACCCAACTTGTTGGGCAGTGTAATGGGTTGATCTCATCTAATCAACATGGTTTTCTTCCTGGTAGATCAACAACAACTAAGCTGCTTGAATTTACGTCCCATGTAAGCTCTGCATTTCAACAAGGTCTCCAGACTGAATGCGTCTACAGCGACTTTAGCAAGGCATTTGATAAGCTCCCTCACTCTGTGATTATACTTAAACTTGAAAAGTTGGGTTTTCCGTCTTTAGTGCTCGACTGGATCTGCCCTTACATAAAAGATAGGTCATATCAAGTATGTTTTCGTAATACCCTATCCAGGTTCGTTAGGGCTTCATCTGGCGTACCGCAGGGTAGCCATCTGGGGCCACTGTTGTTTATCCTTGCCATTGACGACATTTTTCATCTCATTAAGCACCCTAATCTACGCGGACGATATGCAGATTTTCTCGTGCGTTGGAAACAGCTATGATTCTTCCTGCATTCAGGATGATTTAAACAACTTCAAGAACTGGTGAGGATCTAATGGCCTGCAGCTTAACTTGGATAAATGTAAAGTTGTGTCATTCTCTAGGATCCCAAATCTGCTTGTCTTTGATTATACCTTTGAGA